>JARQOD010000003.1:502812055-502871601 GCA_033576555.1 Oophaga sylvatica | reverse complement strand
GGAAAGTACCGATGTTCTTGCCGCAATGCAAATCGATTCCGCAGAGGCGTCCGCCAGAAAGCCTGCCGCCTTCTAAAAGGAGAAGTAAAGATGTGAGAAGATCCTCCCACGGAGTACCACTTCTTATATGGTCCTCCAGTTGTTTCAACCAGAGGAACAGGGTTCTCGTGACGCAGGCGGATGCAACGTTTGTTTTTAATGAGGCTGCTGATGCTTCCCAGGACTTCCTCAGCAAGCTATCCATCTTGCGGTCAAGAGGGTCCTTGAGTTGAGAGGAGTCTTCAAAGGGTAGCGTAGGTTTTTTTGGCTACCCTAGCTACTTGGATATCCACTTTAGGGACTTCAGTCCAACACTTTGAGGTGTTTTCATCTAGGGAAACCGATCCTTCATCTTGTTTGGGATATTCAGCTTCCTTTCTGGAAATTCCCAGGATTAGATTCTGGACATTAACATGGATAGGAAAGACCATCTTTTGTCTTGATTTTAGACCCCCAAATAGATCATCCTGGACTGAGCGGGATGGTTTCTCCTCCTCAACCGCCATCATGTTTCTGACTGCCGAAAGTAGCTCCTCCATATCCTCTGAGGAAAAGAACAGTTTCCTATCATCCTCTGTATGGCTGGGAGTAAGTTTACCTTCCTCCCTTCAATCCGCAGAGACTGAAGACTCAGGTTCTGAGTCTGAGATGTCTTCAGGGGCGTATTTTCTCTTTTTTGAGACTGTAGGCCCCCCTGTGAATGACTGGGAAAAGGAAGCCAGGGATGACTATCTCCTGTCATACCATCCCTCTTACTTCATCCATCAGGGATGGTTGTTCCTCCTGGACAATTTTCTCTGTGCATAGCTGGCACAAGGCTTTTTTGTAACTGGAGGAGAGTTTTTTTTACTGCAGATGGCGCACTTGCAGCTTGCAGACTTTTCCCTTACTTTTGGTGCAGGATCCTTGTCTCCTTAAAAGAGAGAAGGGGGGTTCCCATAAGGATGGGTCCTGAACCAAAGACGGGTACCCCTTTACCAGGTATACTCACTGGGCCAGGGTTTGCTCTACAGATGCAGCTCTCAGGGAAGACACATCCATCATTCAGACCTTAGTTCTACCTTATGGAGTCTTACATCAGGATCCTTATATAAGAACAGAGATCCAGCGTTTTCCCCTCATCCAATCGGATGAGATCTCTCCACCTCAGTGATAGAATGCTTGCTGGCGCCATTCCTCTTTTTTTTCCCTTTTGAATCTCGCGCCAACATGGCGGTGCGTTTCACTGTGGAATGCAGGGCGGTAGCGATGTCGCATCTTCTGCCTCGGCAGTGTACGTCACTTCCTCCGCATGCCCCGGGATGCTTGGAGTGCGTGCCGGAATATATGCGCGAGGGGGTGAGAGATTCATGAAGCTGGGGGGCTATGGGAGGTCCCCAGCCCCGACTAACCATGAAGCATTGCCGAAGGCGCTGAAGGATGGTGCGGTCCCGCAGGAGCTGCATCAGAGAGGAAGGTCCGGGATGATCGACCCAGGCTGCCCGGCTAAAGGTAAAGCCCCCGGGATGTCGCCAGCCCATCCACAAAGCACACAAGAAAACACTCATCATCCCATTAGGGACAGGAAAACACTGGGGATTAGGGGAAGGGGAGGGCTATTTAAACCTCTTGTTCCCTGTCCCTAATTAGGATGGGGAGGCAACCTCCTGTGTGCTGTCCTGGAGGGGATTAGAGAAAAGTTTCTTAAAGTGGTGAAGAAAAAAAAAAAAAAAAGGTCGCCATTTTGAGAGACCTGTAAAAGTTTTTATTTTTAAGCTCATGGAGCCGTGTGATAACTTTCGTTGCTTGGCAAACTGACTTTTATTGATACCATTTTGGGGTTAATAGAGACATATGCAGTATGTAATCTGGGTGTCAGCAGCAGATGGCACCTGTTTTAAGGTGATGTTCATATCACGCTTTACCTTACTTTCAGTTTGAACGTCAGTGCTTAGGTTCAAGCCTCCACAAAAAGTGTGCTCTGTCGTGCATCATCTTTGCATCTGGCAGGAAGCCAGACTTTATTGGAGAAAAGCACAAAAGGCATACGAGGCCGAAAACTGTGTGACAGCAATTATGCAGATGGAGTCAGCATGTGCTCGGTCAATGATCCCGTCAGCACATACGTCAAAATCTCATTTTGCAGGGGCTTGGACATAAAATCCATCAGAGCCACGGAACAAAGGATAAAATGCTTTGATTGTGACCATAGCCTAGAAGAGCCAGGTGTGATGCAGGCTCAGTTCCTGATCTGGTATCATACACAGGAACCGGACATGGCATATACCAGTACATTCAGTGTGTTTATTTAATGATAATTTGACCTTTACCAAGAGGGTTGTGCTCACAGGATCCTCTGGGGTGTGTCTTTAGGCTGCCCTGCATTATTATTGTATGAGCTACACCCACTTAGTAAAAATTAACACCAAATAAAAAAAAAAAAAAAAAAAAAAATGACCACATCTCTGGCTGGGAATTGGAAGAAGGAAAAAAAAAAAATTGGTAGTGTGTGTGCGGGGTGGGGGACATACCCAGTGAAGGAGCAAGAATAAAATAAGAACAAAAACTGATCACGTCATCTGGACATAGTATTATTGCTTAAAGGGAACCCATGTCCAGCAAGAAGGGGCATACATCTTATTGGCCGCAGGTCTACAGTACAATGAGACCATGCACGAGACCTCAGCTTTCCACTACTGCATTTCACCGCCTGCACTTAGCTGCTGCGTGGTTTGAGGACTCAGGGATTTTTTTTTTCTGATGTGTTGCCACTTTTAAAGATGTACTTGGAAGCCCTTAACTCTAACAAGAAATAATATTCCTCATCTCCACCCGTGCCTTTCAAAGAGATGGGAACACCACCTTCTAGTTCCCGGCCACCCGAGAAGAGGTTACAAAAGCATCTGAACAATGCTGTACTAAGCAGTCTGCAACTCCCACAGAATCAATGGAAGTTATGGAAACATTGCAGTGCCAAGAAACTAGATTGCATCAGTTCTTCCCCATCTCAGCCATCAAAGAAGAGCTGTGGAGTTGGTAAGCCAAACCTCCAACTCCTCAATTTCCCTGACTCAGACCCCACAGCACTGGTCACTACTGAGCATGGACATAAAGTGCAGCACAGATTCAGCTCAAATAAAAGCAGAGATGATTAGATCAGGAACAGAACCAGGGCTGGAGAGTCAGAGTCAGTGTCCATTTTGGTGGAATCGGTATAAAATGGACAGACTCGGATTCCTTAAAGGGAATCTGTCACCCCATTTTAGCCATATCAACTAAAGATATGACTGAATAGTGTGTCCAATAAGCAACCTATCGGTATGTATGATATATCCTGATACCCCCGTTTTGATAGCAAAATACCTTTGTAAAGTACGGATTCTTCTCTGTAAATCAGGGCGGCCCGGTCAGGAGGGCGGCGTTTTCTCCCCCCCCTGCTCCTCGGCATCTGTTGCGTATCGTCGTCTGTGAATCGCACAGACGGCGTAGTGTTCCCGCAATTGCGCTTTTCAAATGTCTCCCCGCACATGCGCAGTGTGCTTTGCCCAACAGTGGGCAAAGCATAAAATCATTACAGCGCATGCGCAACTCTTTCCTTGCCCCGGAAATGACTGCTTGCCTTGGACAACTTCCGGGGCAAGGAAAGTGACAGCCAATAGTTGCGCATGCGCTGTAATGATTTTATGCTTTGCCCACTGTTGGGCAGAGCACACTGCACATGCACGGAGGGAATTTGAAAAGCGCAACCGCGGGAACACTAAGCAACAGATGCCGAGGAGCTGAGGGGGGGGTGGGAGAAGAGAGAAAACGCTACACTCCGGACCGCCCTGATTTACAGAAAAGAATCCGAACTTTACAAAGGTATTTTGCTATCAAAACGGGGGTATCAGGACATATCATACATACCGATAGCTTGCTTATGGGACACACTATTCAGTCATATCTTTAGTTGATATGGCTAAAATGGGGTGACAGATTCCCTTTAAATATGTAATAAAACTGGGTATAGTAGTTCAGCGCAGGATGTACTGTAAATGTGTTCATAATTTGGGAAAGTTATAAAAGGTCTGTTCCTGATCTAAGGATCTCGGCTTTTAGTTGAATCTGTGCTGCACTTTATGCACATGCTCAGTAGTGACCAGTGCTGGGGAGCCAGACTCCGTGGTTTGGCTTACAGACTCTACAGCCTTAAACAGAACAGATGTTTATAGGACATTGCATAGCTTTCCCAAATATACAGTATTCAGCACTGAACTACTGTACTCAGTGTATTATATATTTCAGGAGTCGGAGTCAGTGCATGTTATACTAAATCCAACTCCACCAAAAAGGACGCAGACTCCACAGCCTTGCCTCAAAGAGATGAAAATCACCCTTTAGTGCTGTATATTGTGCCCCAGATGGTAACCTTGATTATTACACATCTGGCATTATTGCCTTCAGGAGTGCCAGCTGTCTGGCACTTTTAGGTTAATGACATTCTTTTTGAGGTGCAGTATCATAGAAGATGCTTTAATAGTGGCAAATGGAGTAGCACATTAGGGGTAACAGCAAGGTGGAGGGCCTCGAGGGCTTGTGTAGGTTGCCGGAAACATGACGAGTCAACTATGTTGCAAACTCTGCAGACCAGTTGCAATTTTTTAAATTAAAAAAAAATAAAGAGTGTCCACTTGTGAGTTACTGCACTGTTATCTGTTGGTCTTTAGGACTGACATCTGCCAATGGATGCTGGTAATATTAGTCTTGCTCTAGATACATGTCACATGCAGTGCCCGCTACAACCATCATAATGACGGTGCATCCTGCAGCTGTAACCAGCCTTTGGTAGGGGCACAGGGGGTAAACACATGAGTGGAATCCCAAACGACCTCTGGGGCAGTCACCGATAAATAAAGATGCTTTTAACTTCAAGCAGTATAAGTGATAGCTCAGCTGACCTACAGGGGAAGGTTAGGGAGCGGTCACCCTGGGCCCTTAGGGGCCCACCCAGAGCTACGCTACTGCTTCTGGGTCAAGTACTGAAAGCTTCCATACAGTTAAACTCTGCAGCAGAGCAGGGAGACTGGAGACGTTTGTGCAGGTTGGGAGTAAATGGGGAGGGTGCAGGAAGTGTGAACAAATATGTCTTTGTTGTATTCTCTGCAGCAAAGTCCCAGCAGGAGAAGTTGCCATGTCGGTCTGGGCCAGATGGAAGAGACAGGAAAAGTGAATGACTCTACCAGAAAGAACGTCGGCTGTAAGTCACCATCAATAACTGTGCTGTACTCTTATATGTTCCACAGCACTTTGCATAGATTTTTTTTGTTTTAGTAACATCTGTCATCTACTGAGGTTCCTCTATACCCACAATTAGAGTGACCACCATATGTGTTATCAGGGCTACATAGTGCGGGCCCACTCAGAAGTTTCGCCACACACTGAACCAAAACCCTAGCTACGCCTCTGCCCAGAAGACATTAATGTAAGTGCCCAGTGCTGCACCACACATGCATTTTATGTAACTATGGTATACAGTGATTCCTGATATGAAAGATAAACACTTATTATGTAAAATGTGTCATAACAGTGGGGAAATAATGAACCCTGCACTTTATTAATATTGCATTGTATGTTTGGCTGCAGTCCTTATGATACAACTATCAACTGAAACATTTTATTTCTGCACCAGAGTTCAGATAAAGCCATAATGAAAGTCAATAAACAGCAGTGTATTTTTATAGTAACCCAATATACGATCACTCAGATGGAACCTGTCACATTACACTTGCAGTCTGATCGGTGGACAGCAAGGTAGAGAAGAAAAATACCGTATATGGATTTGTTGGAAAAATAAAAGTATAATTTGTATTTTATTCATTGAACTCCCTGGGTGTCTTAATAGCCTTTGGTGCAATCTCGAGCCATGGTGACTTGATGAATGAATGAATGATCTGTAGAAAGAACAATCTTGTGCTAGCCTAGATAGGTCCATCAGGGTGTTTATCTTGATTGTATTGACGGACCAGCAGCTTTCTCATTATCTTGATTGTATCAAGCTATCGGGCTGCTGGTCTTAAGGCACTGTCACACTTAGCAATCGCACTAGCGATCACGACAACGACACGACCTGGCGAGATCGCTGGTGCGATCGCTATGTGGTCGCTAGTAGCTTCCAAACACATCTCATCAGCGATCTGTATAACGACCTCTGCGGTCGTTGGGAAAACCTAGTCCCGCCTGCGACGCTGGTAAAGTCGTTCATAAAGGGTGTCACACTCAGCGATTCAGGCTCACCAGCGGGACACCAATGACCAAAAAACGGCTCAGAACGTTCATAAGCGATCAACGACATCTCAGCAGGGGCCACATCGCTGCTACATGTCACACACAGCTAAGTCGCTAACGAGATCGCTACTGCATCATAAAATCGGTAACACAGAAGCGATCTCGATAGCGATCTTGCTTCGTTTGACAGTACCTCTACTCTTTGCCTTGTTACCTCTATTCTTCCAACCACAATGTCCTTCTCCAGTGATTGCTCTCTGACAGTTTTACAAGACAATCTGGATAAGAAGTCTGAATGGGCAAATACTGAGGTTTAATGTAGATAAATGTAGAGTAAATGCACCTGGGACAAAGTAATCCTATTGCTGCATATGCATTAAATGGGAGTATACTCAGGACTACAGAACAGAAGGACTTGGGCATTAGGGTTACAAGTTAGCTGAGCAGCAGTACTCAATGTCAAGCAGCAGCTGAGCTGCAAAAGCAAACATGATTTTAGGGCTCTTTCACACGTCCGCGTCTCCAGTATGTGTGGTCTGTGCACATGTCAGTGCGTTTGCACGGACTGTGTGTCCATATGGGCAAAAACACGCTGACATGCCGGTTTTATTTTTTTAATTGTCAGCACAGGCCACAAAATGTCCTACACACGTGCACTTGGATAACATACATGGATGTCATCCGTGTGACACACCGGCACCAGAGAAGAAGCGGTACTGTAAGAGCTGTTCCCCGGCACCAGGTGCTGAAGACGCTCTCATCATTCTCCCGTTCTTCTAGCGATCAGAGGAGAATGATGAGAGTTATATTCAAGTGATAACAATGAGAGCAGGCAGCGGATGATGGGACTATCACTCCCATCAGTCTACAACTGCTGCCGCTAATACCAGTGACAGTAGGAGCGGCTGATAGAAGTATTTTGCAGTGTGATCTGCTGTGAAGACACTGAGCTTGAACTGCGGTGACCTCATGACTGACTTTTTCCCACGGTGCCAAGGTCATCGCAGTTCAGCCCTGCTGGGAACGCAGCCTCAGTGACCGGCGGTAACCACAATTATGTCACCGCCGGTCAATGATGCTGCGCTCACAGCAGCTCATTCACCAGTGGTTCTCAGCCTGGACGGTTGCATCTTGGCACCATCCAGGTTGAAAACTATTTATCCTCCAGACATGGATTACAGTGTGGGAGAAAACAACAGACAGGTGAGGGATATTGTTTTTTTTATTTTAGTTTTACTACAGAAGACGAGGGCTTCGCGGGAATTAGGCGTTAGGTGAGTATAACTGCCTGATATTTTTAAATAAAAATGGAAAACTTATTTTATTTTTAAGAACACAGCCAGAATTAAGTCTTTTTATTTACCATGCAACTATAGGATTAGTAATGGATGGGTGTCTTATAGACGCCTAACCATTACTAAGCCGTGGGCTTGATGTCACCTGATAATGTATAGGTGACATCAACCCCACAAATATTAACCCCACTTGTCACCGCTACAGAGCAAGTGTGAAGAGCCAGACAAAGCGCCATAATTTTCGCATCTAATAGATGTGCCTTTTCTGGGCAGCTGGAGGCTGCTATTTTTAGACTGGGGGGCCCATATCAATGGTCTCTCACCAGCCTGAGAATACCAGCCACAAGTTGTCAGCTTTAGTGAGGCTTGTTGTCAAGACAGGGATGGACTCCACGCCAGTGTTTTTAAAAAAAAAAAAAAAAAAAAAAAAACTGGCTTGGGGACCCCTCTATTCTTGATAGCCAGCCTTGCTGAACCTGACAGCTGAGGGTTGCAGCACCCAGCTGTGAATTTTGCCTGGCTGGTTATAGAAGTTAAAGGGGAACCCACGCTGGGTTTTTATTTACCGCTCTTGCAGTCACTTATTAGCGGCAGCAGGTGTAGGTGGATGGGGGTAATAGTCCCATCAGCCACTGCCTGCTGTCATTGTTATCACTTGAATACAACTCTCATCATTCTCCTTTGCTCACGCTGATCGCCGGCAGAGCAGGGGAGAATGAGGAGAGCAGTCTTCAGCACCCGGCGCCGGGGAGCAGCGTTATCTGTACCGCAAGTATTACACACATACATCTCCCGTAAAAAAAATAAAATAAAAAATTCAGAAATTAGAGTTCGTTCAAATGCGGCAACTAGATTACAAAAGGATGGAAGGCCTCTCATATGAGGAGATGTTGGAAATGTTGGGCTTGTTTAGCTTAGAAAAAAAAAGTCGCCTCAGAGGAAATCTCATTTATATGACAGTCATGGCCAAAAGTTTTGAGAATGACACAAATATTAATTTTTACAAAGTCTACTGCTTCACTTTTTCTAATGGCAATTTGCATATACTCCAGAATGTTATAAAGAGTGATCAGCTTTGCAGCAATTATTTGCAAAGTCAATATTTGGCTAGAAAATGAACTTTATCCCCAAAACACATTTCAACAATCATTGCAGCCCTGCCTTAAAAGGACCAGCTAACCTCTTTTCAGTGATTGCTACATTAACACAGGTGTGGGTGTTGATGAGGACATGGCTGGAAATCAATCTGTCATGATTAAGTAAGAATGACACCACTGGACACTTTAAAAGGAGGCTGGTGCTTGGCATCATTGTTTCTCTTCTGTTAACCATGGTTATCTCTAAAGAAACATGTGCTGTCATCATTGCAATGCACAAAAATGGCCTAACAGGGAAGAGTATCGCAGCTAGAAAGATTGCACCTCAGTCAACAATCTATCGCATCATCAAGAACTTCAAGGAGAGGTTGCATTGTTGCCAAAAAGGCTCCAGGGCACCCAAGAAAGACCAGCAAGCGCCAGGACCATCTCTTAAAAGTGTTTCAGCTGCGGGATCGGGCTACCAGCAGTGCAGAGCTTGCTCAGGAATAGCAGCAGGCAAGTGTGAGTGCATCTGCACGCACTGTGAGGCGGAGACTCTTGGAGCAAGGCCTGGTCTCAAGGAGGGCAGCAAAGAAGCCACTTCTCTCCAGAAAAAACATCATGGACAGACTGATATTCTGCAAAAGGTACAGGCAGTGGACTGCTGAGGACTGGGGTAAAGTTATTTTCTCTGATGAATCCCCTTTTCGATTGTTTGGGACATCAGGAAAACGCCTCATTCGGAGAAGACAAGGTGAGCGCTACAACCAGTCTTGTCTCATGCCAACTGTTAAGCATCCTGAAACCATTCATGTGTGGGGTTGCTTCTCAGCCAAGGGAATCGGCTCTCTCACAGTCTTGCCTAAAAACACAGCTATGAATAAAGAATGGTACCAGAATGTCCTCCAAGAGCAACTTCTCCCAACCCTCCAAGAGCAGTTTGGCGATCAACAATGCCTTTTCCAGCATGATGGAGCACCTTGCCATAAAGCAAAGGTGATAACTAAATGGCTCAGGGAACAAAACAGAGATTTTGGGTCCATGGCCTGGAAACTCCCCAGATCTTAATCCCATTGAGAACTTGTGGTCAATCATCAAGAGATGGGTGGACAGACAAAAACCTAAAAATTCTGACAAAATGAAAGCATTGATTGTGCAAGAATGGACTGCTATCAGCCAGGATTTGGTACAGAAGTTGATTGAGAGCATGCCAGGGAGAATTGCAGAGGTCCTGAAGAAGAAGGGTCAACACTGCAAATATTGACTTGCTGCATTAACTCATTATAACTGTCAATATAAGCTTTTGTTACTCATATGTTTGCAATTATTATATTTCTGTCTGTGATAAAAACATCTGTCAAACACACATAAAAAACAGAGGGCAGCAGATCATGTGAAAATATAATATTTGTGTCATTCTCAAAACTTTTGGCCATGACTGTATAATAGTGTGGTCAGTACAAAGGACTGGCGCATGACTTCCAAAGACCATACTGGGGACCAGGGAGCATTCATTACGGGTGGAAGAACAGCGATTCCAGCAGCTAAATAGGAAATGGTTCTTTATAGTTAGAGCAGTCAGAATGTGGAATGCCGACCACAAGAGGTAGTAATGACAGATAAAAAAAAAAAAGGGCTGGACAATTTCCTCGATACACATAACATTGGGGGTCATAGTTAATTTAGTGAAAAAATGAACAATTGGCGGAAAAAGGTTGAACTTGATGGACCCAGGTCTTTTTTTCAACCTATGTAACTATAACTATGCATGATGTGTCCAAAGTAAGCAAGTCATAGCTTGGTGACCCTTCCTTTGAGTGACATGTCTGGCTTCATTTGTTCTAAGATTAACCTTTTTTTTTCTGCGCACCATCCATGGTATTAATAACATCCTTCTCCATCACTACATTTCAAAGGTGTTGTCTCTTCTGTCTTGTTTCTTTAACGTCCAAGTTTCGCATCCATATGTTACGAAAGAAAAAGGCCAGACTGTGTACAAGCCGTGTCTTCATCACCAGTGAAATGCGCCTTGATTTGAAGACCTTGTCCAGTGACTTCATTGCTGAATTGCCCATAGCTATTCTCCCATTTACTTCTGGCGTCATCGCTGAATCTTTAGTTATCATCGATCCGAGTAAGTTGAAGTCCTTTACAACTTGTAGGTCGTCACAGTCCGTCTCAAAGTGTGCCCCAGTCGTGCCTGGCAATAGGTTCCCTTTAAAAGGTAATCTGTCAACACCCGGGACGTATATGACCTATTAATATGGGCATACAGGTGATAGGAGGGGCCAGAACTGACGTACATGGTGGGGGGGGGGGGGTAGTATTAGGGCTCATACTCACTTGCGAGAGACTTGCACGAAAACCTGGCACTGCCGCCGGCACTCGGACCGGAGCGTGCGGCTGCATGTATTTCTATGCAGCCGCATGCTCCGGTCCGAGTGCCGGCGGCAGTGCCGGTTTTTCATGCGAGAGACTCGCACGAGAATCGTGCGAGTCTCTAGCAAGTGAGCATGATCCCTTATAGTGAAGACCGGAGGCAGGGATTTCTTCCAGCACCGCACGCCCCGGAGCTTGGAAGAAATTACTAAAGACAGAATATAACATTTCTCAACAAAACTGTTCATAGGAGACATACAGGTAGGACTAGTGTAACATTTCTATTACCTGTATGCCCATATTAATAGGTCATATATTCACTCCAAACACTATGTAAATGAACAGCTTATGCTCCATTGGAAGCTTCCTTTAACTGTTGGTTATACACTATATTTTAAACAGAATACAAGAATTTCCCTGTCCAAGTAACACAAAGGGAGCAGATTGGACAAGACCGAGAAAGTCCTTTATACAATTTTTTCATTCAAACATACACACAGCAGCATAAAAAAGGAGAGAAGGGAACAAAAAATAAGCATATTTCTAGAATTCATAACAATGCCAAGAAGTAAAATAAAAAATAAAAAAGTCAACTTTGGAGTTAAACTTTGCAGTGAAGGAGGCTTCTCTATGGGCCTGAGGATTATATATCTGTGAAAGGTCAAGAAGTAAGACTATTTATAGACGTAAATCTTACAAAGAGATTAAGAATCAGGATGCCCCCTGCTCTATAAGACTTCATTAGTGATCCTACACGTTACCACCAGGGAACAGATCAAACGATTAGGGTTAATAACGTTCATTGCTTCTTTGATATCATCAGACTACAGGGAAGAAGACGGACGAGAACTTTACCAAGCATTAAGCTTCATTTTGTTTCATAACTGCAAAGCGCAATTTTGCTGTATGCTTCATAGTATGAAGGCGATCTATAGTTCATCTTCGCACTAAAAATGCGTTACCTAAATTATTTTGAGATACAAATAAACAAGGTCGATTGCAGCCACATGTAATTTTTTCACGCCTGGCCTAGACATTATCTAGCTGGATTTATTATTTACTGTGGGGCGCTCACTGCCCAAAATACAGTTTTTCTAGCAGCTAGGTCCTGAATTGCCGTAAATGCCAGGTGAAAGAACCACAAGCTGAAATCTGGCAGCTCATCAAAGGCAGTCACCAGAGTAAAGGCCTCACTAAATTCATACTATCTCCGTGGCTTAAAAAGACCTGTCCAGTTAAATAAAACAAAGGATGGTTCATACTGAGATTTTTTTTTTATATAAAACTTACAAAAATGGTTATATTATATAGTGGCCTTATCCGCCATTAGCCGCCCTATTTCCAGTCACTTATGGTCCAGTGCTTGAATGGACTGGAGCGGCTCCCAGTAAATTAAGCCACCTAGAATAATATAGCTATAAAATATATTTAGAGTTATTTTTCCCTGGATAACTCATTAAATGTAATATAAGGACACATTTACATGATGTATAATAAAGTAGGGCTATGACATAAGAAAGCCATCTTGGCGGCTAGAAGCGTCAGCATATCTATGGCAATGTCCCTCAGGACAGCACCATGGAGGACGTCCTCCCTTGACCTATAGCGGGACAGGATCATAGAAAGGTTAAAAGGCCCATCCCACCTCCACCCTCCAGTGTTTTTCCTGTCCCTACAGGGGATGGTTGTATGAGAGGTTGCTCCAGGAGTGGAGTGAAGATAGAAGGTGGACGTTTTACAGGACCCAGGGGGATCGTGCTGCTGGTCCAATCCTTCCCCCTGTCAAGTAGCCCGGGCCTGAAACTCTCCTGGGAGGGGGTGGGGGGGGTTAGTCCCTCTGCCACAAAGACCAGTGAGTGGATGAAGCTCCTGGGTAGAGCCGCTTCCTCCGCAGTGGAGGCTCTCGGATCTGACGCTGGCCTGCATTCCAGCGCAAGATACCGGAAGTTGTGCGGGGGAGCCATGGCGCTCTGGTGACGTCAGGGCGCCGGAGCTAGAGGCCAGCGTGCGTTCCACGGTTGAACGCGGAGGTTTAGAACGAGACAGGCAACAGGCTGGTTTCCTGGATCTCATGGGTCACAGGAGAGGAAATCACTGGTAGTAATGCAGCATTCCTGGCGGGACGCTGCTTCCCTCCATGCTGGGCTCTCGGCGTTACCAGCTCCCCCTGTCTTTCTAGCAGGTATGGAGCCAGCACAGGTGAGTGCATCATGGAATGTGTTGATGGCCTAGGCCTCTGGACTGATGCTAGTCTCATGCCTTTGTGCCGAAGCTGAGCATAGAGCCTCATATGATGAGGTGTGTTTCACATGTACGCAGTCAGGCCTTGGACCTCTAAGCTATGATAAGGCCATATGTCCAGGCTACATCTCATGATTTGACTTCAGTTAGTTGCATGTCAGGGCAGAGCCTTATGATCGGACTTCAGAGTGACTTTTTTTGAAGCATGTTTTCCATTTTTTTGATTCAATGAATAAGTGTTTCACTTTTCTTTGCAACTTAACTACTCCATCCATAGAAGGACGCATAGTGTTAATGCAGCACATCGTCTCCATGAAGACTGCCCTCCAGCTGTGGCTCATTAATTAGCTCCTTCGGGTGGGGTCAGTCTGACAATTGAGAACTACTATTCAGACTTGAGGTTTATCTGGAACTCTGAGAGATTGCTCTCTTGGCTCTAACTGGGACCTGGTCTCTTCTTTGGACACCTTCAAGCATGGTATAGCAGTTGTACTGCAGCATAGTGCCTCTATGCATCATATTGCATTAGAGTGCAGCATCATAGGGCTTCATAGTGCCTTTGTGTCATGTTACATCATATATCATATTGCATCATCGTGGCTCAATGCATCTTATTGAGTGCCTCTGTGCATTGTACTGCATCATAGTGCCTCTATTCATCATATTGAGTGCCCCTGTGCATTGTACTGCATCATGGTTCCTCTATTCATCATATTGAGTGCCCCTGTGCATTGTACTGCATCATAGTGCTTCATAGTGCCTTTGTGTCATATTACATCATATATCATGTTGTCTCTATGCATCATATTGAGTGCCTCTGTGCGTGGTACTGCATCATAGTGCTTCTATACATCATATTGATTGCCTCTGTGCACCATATTGCATCAGAATGCTTCATAGTGCTTTTATGTGTCATATTCCATCATTGTTCCTCTATGCATCATATTGAGTGCTTCTGTGCATTGTATTGCATCATAGTGTGTCTATGCATCATATTGAGTGCCTCTGTACATCACTTTGTATCATAGTGACTCTATGCATCATATTTATTACCTCTGTGCATCATATTGCATCAGAGTGCTTCATAGTACCTCTATGCTTCATATAACATCATATTGCATCATAGTGCCTGTGTGCAATAGTGCCTCTATGCGTCATATTACATCATGGTGCCTTTGGGCATCATAGTACTTCATAGTGCCTCTATGCATTATATTACATCATAGTTCTACATAGTACTTCTATGCATCATATTACATCATATTGCATCAGGGTGCATCTTGGTGTTTCATAGTGCCTTTGTGCAGCAGATTGCATCATGGTGCTTTGTAGTGCCTCTATGCAAAAGATTGCATCAGGGTGCATCATACTGCATGAGTGTCTTTGTGCATTATGTTGCATCATATTACATCATAGTGTCTTTGTGCATCAAGGTGCATCATAGTGTCTATATGCCTCATAGTGTCTTTCTGCATTACATTGCATCATATTTCATCATAGTGTCTTTGTGCATCAAGGTGCATCATAGTGTCTATATGCCTCATAGTGTCTTTCTGCATTACATTGCATCATATTTCATCATAGTGTCTTTGTGCATCAAGGTGCATCATAGTGTCTATATGCCACATAGTGTCTTTCTGCATTACATTGCATCATATTTCATCATAGTGTCTTTGTGCATCATATTGCATCAGTGTCTTTCTACATTATATTGCATCATATTACATCATAGTGTCTTTGTGCATCATATTGCATCATAGTGTCTTTCTACATTATATTGCATCATATTACATCAGTGTCTTTCTGCATCATATTGCATCATAGTGTCTTTGTGAATTATACTGCATCATAGTGTCTTGGTGCATTTTATTGCATCATACTGCATCATAGTCTTTGTGCATCATATTGCATCATATTGTAAGTCCGCAAGGACTGGGTTCTCTCCCTTCTGTATCACTCTGTCATTGTAAATTTGTTTACTGTAGACTATATCTATAACTTTGTGTGTAGCCCCTTCTCATGTACAGCACCATGGAATTAATGCCGCTATAATAATATTGCATCATAGTGCTTCTGTGCATAATGCATCATAATGCTTCAGTGCCTCGAGGTGTGTCATTCGTGTGTCATAGTACCTCAGTGCTTCATAGTACATCGGACATTGTGGTTTTGTGGCTCTGGCTTAGACCTTCTGACTTGTGCCTTATTGCGTCGCCGTACATTGTATGGTCGGCCCACCACTTCACATTTGTCTCGGGCCAACTCCGGTTATAGAGTCCTCATGTTTTAGGACCCAGGTCCAGCTTCTGTTGCTTCATTCCTTGCAACTGGGCTTAAGGGTATGCCACACTAAGCGAGATCGCTAACGAGATCACTAAAATGTCACTATTTAGCAATCTCATTAGCGACCTCGTTGTGTGTGGCATGTAGCAACGATGTGGCCCCTGCTGTGATGTCGCTGATCGTTCACTAGCGTTCTGGACCGTTTTTTGATCGTTGGCGTCCCGCTGGTGAGCCTATATCGCTGTGTTTGACACCTTTTGCGAACGACCTCGTTTGTGACGCATATGGTTTTTTAGCGTCACGGAGTGGATCACAATATCTGTAAGTTCTCTTTTGCGTCACAGAGAGGATCGCAGAAGTTGCAAAGCAGGCTAGCAGGACACAGAGAGCAGGAGCGATGCTGGAAATTCCTATGAATCAGAAGCGCTCAGTACATGCTAATGACAGATCCTAACGACTGCCAAAGTCGTTAAAGAGATCGCTGACCGCTGATGAGTCGTTTATGAGATCTCCTGTTTGGCAGCTACTAGCGACCTAAAAGCGATCACACCAACGATCTCGTTAGCTTGCGTCGTTATCGAGATCGCTAAGTGTGGCAGTACCTTTAGCCAGACGAACAGCTATGCATGAATTGGCCTAGTAACTTAGCATTTCTTCAGGATTGGAACAGAACTCTCAAGTGAGTTACTGCCTTGAGGACTAAAGGCAAGTCTCTTCCATAGTTGGCTTTAAAGGGAGACAGACGTCTTTGGGGCTCATCCTATAAGTGGACATACTACTGTGCTGAAAGCAGGAAATCTCATGAGGTGGATGAAAAGAATCCTTCCCGACTCCACATATGGCAGTCGGACTAGTTTCCTTGATCAACACCCGGTAGACAGATTCTTGGCCCATAAATCCGTTGTATTACGTTTACCAGGGACGGCATTACTGCTTTGTACTTTGTGGCAAATCGGCGGCACTGTCATGTGGCAGAAGATCCCATACCCACTGCTCGTACAGCAGTCAGGGCTCCTAATGTAAAAGAATCTGTATCCAGGACTCTTACAGTTGAGGCCCCACAGTCCTTCTGACTCACAGTAAAAAATCTCCCTTTGGAGGGGAAGGAAACTACTTCCCTCTAGCTTTAGAGTATGGTTCCTCCCACCAGGGCAGTCGGGGTGTATAAACATCTCTAAGAAGATTGCCTTTTACGATATAATATATAAATAAATAAGTTGACACATACTGTATATATAATGTCATAGCTAATAACTCATATGGAGACAGTCAAATATCCTGTGTCAAAGGATTTTTACCAACATCCTCCCCCCCACCGCTTACGGTCATCGATTCCAGAGTCCAGACTCCCCGTATCTAACATCAGTAAAGCAAGAGTGGTGATCCATATCTCCCTTTCAACACTTCTACCGAGAAGCCCAATGTTGGTAGTAGCAGGAGATATTACCTGCCAGATGGAGTATTTCCTTAGTTCCAATAATATCCAACCCTTACTGGGGGTCGAGACCCCTAAGGATTCAGAGTAGACATGATCTCCAGAATGAGTAGGGTACATACATCCCAATGCTCTGCCATTTTCCATGTGCTGTTATTTGGCTTGATCTTTCAGCAGTCCAGGGTCTCTGTCCTGCAGGTCTCCTAGTAGTATGGTAAGCCGGTCTCTAACCAAGGTGTAATCAGAGCCCAGGAGGACCGATGAAGGAACAGTCCCATGTTGTTAAGCACATCCAGCCAATTACTGGTCTGTACAGTCCTCATTGTGTGGTGACTGTGACTATCACAATATTTTTGCTGGGCAATAAGATTTTTAAGGCTATTCTGTGGCTGCGGTGTCTATATCTATCACAATAACTGTAATTCTCTGCGGTTCATTAGTGGTATTGGGGTACAACAGCTGTGTTTCACTCTCCACCTCTGCGGCATATCTTGTTTACCACATTCATACTGGAATTGGCCATTATAGACATATATCGGACACTCACTACTGTGATTATCTTTACGATTTTCTTTAAATATCTATATTTCTTTTTGATCTTTCAGATCATTTCTATATCTAACCTGGTTCTTGCCTGGGACTTTGGTCCTTGAGCTTCTGTACCCACCCTGGGATATTGCTTTGGTATTCTCCATGGTGCTGTCCTGAGGGACGTAATGGGAAAAGGAAATTAGACCTACCGGTAATTCTATTTCCAGGTAGTCCCTCAGGACAGCACCCTTAATTCCCTCCCTTATGTTTCTCTTTAAGATTGCACGGGATCAATCTTCGGCGGATGGTCCGTCGAGTTGCCAAGGCTAGAGATAAAGAAGTTGTTCAATGGTTTCTTACATACGCTTTTGTAAGGGCGCGTTTAGACCATTTCCTGCCATCCTTCGGTGGTACTTTGAAAAAACACTGGAGGGTGGAGGTGGGAGGGGCCTTTTAACCTCTCTGTGATCCTGTCCCGCTATAGGTCAAGGGAGGACGTCCTCCATGGTGCTGTCCTGAGGGACTACCTGGAAATAGAATTACTGGTAGGTCTAATTTCCCTTTTCCCTGGATAACTCATTAAATTACCTCCATCCTAAATATGTAATATAAGGACACATTTACATGATGTATAATAAAGTAGGGCTATGACATAAGAAAGCCATCTTGGCGGCTAGAAGCGTCAGCATATCTATGGCAATGGATAGAAAAGTTATGGAGCTAAATAAGTATAGAGACATGGTATAGGAAACCCCCTGGGAAAGTCCGGTGACGTTCTACGCACAGTGGTGAGCAGGAACCAGCCAACATTAATATGAAGGTTCACAGAAAATGAACGCTCCAGAGATTTGCATCAGACACCAGGGAGAATATTGTAATCTAAATAAAAATTCTACTGAAAATCCAAAGTGATGTCCTTATAAGAAACAGGTTACCAGCCCTATTGTAGAGCCTTTTTACAAGAGTTGCAATGTGCTCTACTGCTTAGAGCCTCCATCAGCTGTCACCCTTGGCGGAAGGTGGCAGTAACCTGGCAAGGTCACCAGTGTGAATAAATAGGATGTCTGAGTAAATTAAGGACATACAGGAGAGAGGTTTTTTGGAGCAACTCCCTGGGAACCCTGTCTACTGATCCAGAAAAACAATTTTCGAAGTTGTAATAAACAGCACTTGAGGTCTATAAGCGTTCTCCTCCAAAACAACCCAATTATGGTGTTCCAGTTCTATACTGCCAGGGATTGAGACAATTGTCACTTATGATACACATTATGTGTGACAATTGTAAGATAGTGCCTGTGAGCGTGATAGAAAAATACACAGACATTTGTGTGAGCCAAGCAGAGTCAGAGAACAAAAATCACAAAAAAAAAAAAACCCACACAGACGTGAACTGTGAAATAGATTATAAACGGGAGTGTGTTCTAAGGCCGGCTTCACACGTCAGTGGCTCCGGTACGTGTAGTGACAGTTTCCTCACTTACCGGTGACACGGACACATGTAGAAAACATTAAAACTAATGTGTCTCTGCACATGTCAGCGTGTTTTCATGGACCGTGTGAAAAACACGGAGACATGTCAGCGTTCGTGGGAGCACACGGTCCGCAAAGCGTGCTGTACACGGCACACTGAGAACAGTTCACACTGTCCTCCATGCTCACGGATGGCCACAGGGGAAGAAGTGCTGAAGAAGCGCTGTTCCCCTGTCTGTGGTGCTGAAGCTGCTTGTCATTATTCTCCCTGCTCTGCCGGCAACAGCGAGCAGAGAGAATGAATGAAAGAAAACCTGACGTGGGGTCCTCCTTAGTTTTTGAACAAACCCGGCAAAACTACACAGATGTGGGCTGCTATTCTCAAGCTGGTAAGGGGCTATGGATATGGGCCCCCCCAGCCTAAAAACTTTAACCTCAGCACTGTGGGAAAATGCCGGTGCTGAGGTTACAGGAGTTCAGCTGTCAGCGGGCACAGGCTCAGTGATGTCACCCCCAGTCACTGAGCCTCTACCCGCTGCTCCCATTCATTCCCTAGTAGTTTACAGTCAGAGCAGCAGCATTAGCAGCGCTCCGGTTGTAACCTGATTAACCCCGTGACTGTATGGTAGACTGGTATGGGATATTGTCGCTTTTTTATTTTATATTTTTTCCAGGAGATTGAGGGCTTCGATAATGGAATGGGAGTGTAATAAAGATTTTAAAACTGTGTAGTGTATTCTTTCATTAAAAGACTTTATTCTTATTGTATGTGTTTATTTAAACCTT
This sequence comes from Oophaga sylvatica, assembly GCA_033576555.1. NCBI lineage: Eukaryota > Metazoa > Chordata > Amphibia > Anura > Dendrobatidae > Oophaga > Oophaga sylvatica. Next base: position 502,851,820 of record JARQOD010000003.1, on the reverse strand, counting down.
GAATAACTAGGGTTAGTAATGAATAGGTGTCTTATTGACACCTATTCATTACTAAGCCTGGCTTAATGTCACCTTACAATAGAAAGGTGACATTAACCCCTTATTAACCCCACTTGCCACCACTACAGGGCAAGTGGGAAGAACCCAACAAAACCTCCAGAATAGGCACAGCTAATAGATGCGCCTTTTCTGGATCAGCTGTGGGCTGCTGTTTTTAGGCTGGGTGGGCCCTTTACCAGCCTGAGAATAGCAGCCCGCACCTGTATAGTTTTGCCGGGTTGGTTAAAAAACAAAGGGGGACCCCACATCAGGTTTTCTTTCATTCATTCTCCCTGCTCACTGTTGCAGGCAGAGCAGGGAGAATAATGACAGGGAGCTTCAGCACCACAGGCAGGGGAACAGCGCTTACGGTAGCACTTCTTCCCCTACGGCCGTCCGTGTGGTCCCAATGCGACACACGGATATACCACGTATTTACACGGACATTTCCGGTACCATGTTTACCGGTAACAGAAATATCTGGAAGCGTGAGACTGGCCTAACTGTGGAAACCATGGATAGAAAGACATCGAAAATCCAGGGCAAGTATAGGGAAGAGCTACCAGGATGGTGAGTGGACGGCAAACTATGTCCTACAAGGAACGGTTAAAAGATCTGGGAATGTTTAGCTTGCAAAAAAGAAGGCTAAGAGGAGACTTAATAGCGGTCTACAAATATCTGAAGGGATGTCCCAGTGTAGAGGGATCATCATTATTCTCATTTGCACATGGAAACACAAGAACCTATGGAAGGAAACTGAAAGGGCGAACACACATTTTTTGACATTGAGGGTGCTCAATGAGTGGAACAGGCTGCCACAAGAGGTGGGGAGTTCTCCTTCAATGGAAGTCTTCAAACAGAGGTTGGACAGACATCTGTCTGGGATGGTTTAGTGAATCCTGCATTGAGCAGGAGGTTGGACACGATGACCCTGGAGGTCCCTTCCAACTCTTACATTCTATGATTCTATGTCTGAATAAGGCCCAAATCTGACACCTACAATGGGTGGTATTGTTAGTTTGTGGTACAAGTGGGGAGAGAGGTGATTGTCCCTGGTACTGCAGCGCAGAGTTTACCACTTAAAATGGGCCCGAGCTGCAGGACCAGGGACAGTTACAGCCAGGATTAGTCAGATGAAGAATTATTACTTCCTTTGCTAAATCCTGTGGAGAAAATACATCACACAGTAATCATTAACATCAATGGACGACCGTGCAAACAGAGAGACACGTGAAAGAGGGAAAGTCACCACACGGACTCCTCACATTCGTCACGTAGTGCGACTCCTCTATACCGGACTGTTGTAAGATGCACAGAAAAAAAGGATTTTTTTGGTACTGCTCAGTGACGTCTGAAAAGTAAAGCCCCCGTCACACTATGCGAGATCGCTAGCGAGATCGTTGCTGAGTCACAAGTTTTGTGACGCAGCAGCGATCTCGCTATGTTTGACATGTACCAGCGATCAGGCCCCTGCTGTGAATCGTTGGTCGTGTCAGAAATGCCTGGACATTTCTTTGGTCGTTGAGATCCCGCTGGGTAGCATGCATCGGTGTGTTTGACACCTTTTACCAACGATCTCCCTAGCAACTCAGGAATGAGACACATAGGAGACACATCGTTACACAGGTCGCTACGGGTCGCAGATCGTTGCTGCGTCACTGGGAAGATCCTACTGTTTGGCATCTCACCAGCGACCACAAAGCGAAGCAGCAACGATCCCTGCCAGGTCGTCTCGTTGTCGGGATCGCTGCTGCGTCGCTGAGTGTGACGGTACCCCAAGTCACAGGCTATAGACAAAGGGTTAAACAAACTATTATTAGGCTTAGAATATCAGATATGGGCGACTCCTGCAGAACTCATCCCGTAATAGAGCAGCAATCCAACATGGCCACATTCATCGTTGGGATCTAAAGGAAAAGTTTATTTAATAGAATTCTGTGCTAAAGGTTGTGTGAATTACATCAATGTCAGCTGTGCAGCGCTGGGGTCCTGGGTTCAAATCCCACCAAGGACAATATCTGCAAGGCCTCCTGACTTTTTGTTTGCTGGGGTCAGTGCACTCCTGAATGACTGACAGTTCGAGTCAGCAGCATAGCTGAGCCTCTGGTCCAAACTGCAAATTCTCCGGGAGGGATTGGGGCGACTAAAAGGGCTCTAACGTCGATCTGGCCAGCTTGAGAGCAGCGCTTCCAAACTCTATAGCAGATAACTAGGAAGTGGTTTGCTACATGCCATGGAGACAGGCCATCACAGACTAGAAGTGGCAAGAAACCTAGGCAACACGCAGCCAATGGTGAAATAAAAATCCATTTGTTCTTGAGAATACGGGAACATGGAGGATTTTTAATAATTGCAGAGATGGTTGTTTTTACAAGCTCTTTTCAATCTTAACCATTTATCATTTTGAGAAAACGTCTTTAAAAGGGATTGTCCACTACTTCCGAATCCCCACGTTTCCTTCCAGTAAATAACTTATACTCACCTCCGGTGCCACAGACATGCCAGTGGTGTTGGCATTGGTTCTCCTGGGGTTCTATGGCATTGTCACATGATCCATGCAGCCAATCAGGGCAGGCTTCCCTCTCCTATGGGCAGAATTGACATTTGGAGGAGGAGAGCAGCCGCAGCCCCCGTTTCTCAATTTGTTGTCAGGAGGGGAGAGGTAAGTCAGCGCTGACTGTTCCGTCACGCGAGCCCCAGTGCGGACACCACTGGAATAGCGCCGTCACAGGAGGGGAGTACAGCCGTTATTTTACTGGGAGGAAACAGAGATTGAGAAGAGGTTGTTTAATCAATGGACAAGTGCTTATGTGTACAAGTCATTACAGAAGAGCTTAACCTCCCACTTGGTTCTTGACCCAAAAGTGAATCAGCTAAAGTGCACAAAGCACACTGTGTACAGTGTATGAATTCAGGGGAAGATTTATGAAAAATGACTGAAGGAAATCTGTCCAATTTTTGTTGGCCCGACTCCTCCATACAGACGTCCTGCCCTCTATGCGAGAGCTGCTGCCAGACTTCATCAGCGGATTATGTCAGGGAAAACAAAGGATTGGCAGTGCAAAATTAGCCAGGATGGATCTTTCCTGAGGTCAGCTACTGGGGTAGAGTCAGGAGACCCCCATACACTATAGACTCATCTGAACCTGCTGATATTGGTGGGTACAATGTTAGTCTGATGTATATGGGGGGGGGGGGAACTTTCATTGTCCAAAGCAAGAAATCAAAGAGCACGATTTCATTTTTCAAGAGCACCAAGTAGGATTCTTCGGCACATCTGCATCAGGGGAGGAGGCCGATCCCCGGCTGAGCAGTGCAATTTCCATCTATAGGACAGGTGCCGATTCCTGATGGCCCCTCCATGCACCAGCACTTCCCTCCTGATGCACAATAGAAGCCCTTGAAAAAAAAAAAAATATATATATATATATATATATATTTTTTTTTTTTATTTTTTTAATACAGCCATATAATAAGTTCTATGGGATAATGTCCCCTCAGACCCCTCTACAATAAGTGAGAGCTGTCACTTGTCAGGGTTAACCCTACCTACTGTCTCCTCACTCATCCCTTGTAGATTGTGAGCCCTCGCGGGCAGGGTCCTCTCTCCTCATGTACCAGTCATGACTTGTATTGTGTAAGATTACTGTACTTGTATTTATTATGTATACCCCACCTCACATGTAAAGCGCCATGGAATAAATGGAGCTATAATAAATAATAATAATAATAATCTGCCACAATGGGAACAGCTGATAAGCAGCGTGCAGCTCCCATGACATGTACACAGTGGGGGATGCAGTGGTCACAAGCTTTCCCTCCATTCCGCGCTAGCACACAGGCCCGTCCACGAACCCCCCAGCCTCGCGGTAAATCACTCACTGAAGAAGATCCGGTGCTCCAGGCTGTTGGCCTTGGCCCTGGGCTCGGTGCTGAACGCCATGCTGCCGCTCCTCTGCAGTCTGCTCCGGCTGACGTTAGGCGCAGTGAGGACAGGCCCGGCGGCGCACAGCTCCCATATCCCCGCACACACCTTCCCGGCTCTTATTTGATTGGCCGCATAGGCTGTGGGCGTGTCTTAGGTCCGGGCTCCTGTCAAAAGAAAATAGTTTGCGGTACACACCCACAGAACGGTGAGCCAATAGCCGCCATTCATAGCGAGTAGGCGTGGTCTAGAGTACGCAATGAATGGACGGTGGGTGACGTCATGTGTGCACTGGCAGACGACAGCAGTGAGCCCGCCTACCGTGTGACGCCGGGCGGTAGTGCTGGCGCCACGTGGAGTTAGCGCTGTGGGTGGTGAGGGCCCCGGGCCCGCGGAGCAGGTTGTACAGGCACCGATGTCAGGTGGTGAGAGGCGGCTGGTGCTCAGGCCGGGCCGGGGGAGACACATCAGGGCCAGCCTGGAGCTGCTGCGGCCTCAGAAACGGCTCCTATACAGCAGAAGTCCCATATGTGAGGCTGTAAGTGCGGCTCAGGAGACCCCCGGTCAGGCCATGCGATACGTCAGGCCTCGTTCACACCAGCATGGTCTCTCCTTGTGCAGCGCATGTCCCCATGCACATAGGTGGCAGCATGCTGTACTGTGACAATGCATCCGCTGTAACGGCGGGCAGTCCGGAGTGGGTGACACGTGGAGCCGCTCACATCTGTATTTAGGGGGCACCTCTGACCGATTTCCCCCTGAATATGGCCTCGTACAGACGGGGAGTTTTCTAGTATGTAAATACCGCACAGATTTTCATCAGAGGGACGAGTTTTTCTCCAGTGATTTCTCCAGCATGAAATAAATGGTGACACTTCTATTGATCAGAGCAGGTTCACACCACGGATCTCCGCCTGTCAGTGACACCAGACCCTGACCTGGTAATTCAATAGGGCATGAAAGTGTTTCCATACGCCAAATGTTCACATGATAATACCAAACATTGGAAATATGAAAGGGGTTGTCTGGTCCTAAACTACAAGTCTGCAGTCACTATGTCCCTCTATGTCACTTTGTGACTGCAGACTTGTGAATCCTCACGTCTATCGATCTGATCAGGAGGCGGATGTGCAGTACCGTGCCACGGCCACTATGAGGTGGAGCAGCTCCGCAGTCACGGCTGATCGGCGGGGGCCCCGTGTCAGATCGAGTGGATCAGACATCCTGTCTTTAGGACAGATTATGACGATAAAGCAGTGGGCTACCTCTTTAAAAAACAGCCCATGGATTGCATTGTTTTCTTCCAGATATTTTTTTATGGACCTATACACATGTATGAGTCAGCCCGATCCACGACTCATCAAAAATAAACATGTCTCCGTGATTTTTTTTCTGGTCACACGGTCCCCAAAAACAAGGAGATGTGAACATTTCAATAGATTATAGTGGGGACATGTTCTGTCTATGAAAAACACGTAAGTGACTCAAGTCTGTCTGAATGAGGCCTTATACCTTTTCCACATGAGTATTTGTCATCCATATTCCATCAGTTTTATAGCTGTTGAAATATGGTGTTAAAGGGTATATCCACCAACTAAAATACCACCTATACTCGCCTCAGGCGCCGTTCCAGCAGTGTCGGCACTGGCTCCCCTGGGGCTCACGTGACATTGGCCTCTGGGATTGCGTGACAAGCAGCACTGGCTTTACTCCCCTACAGACGTAATTGACATCCGGAGGAGGTGAGACCTGCTGCTGCCACTGCCCTCTCACTTCCTCGGAATGTCGTGATTTACCCCGAGGAGAGGAGAGAAGCCAGTGCTCACTGCCACAATGAGATCCAATGTCGACACCATAGGTGGAGGGGGATTGGGATTCAGAAGCGGGTTTCCGAGTAGTGATATTCACAATAAAAATGCAGTGTGCCATTTTGATTCGTTTTACTGACGATAAGTCTACAGCAAGTGACTAAACTACGTATACGTCCGATTAGTGTCTGCGGATCTATATTACAGACGTATAAGTATGTTATTGATAAGGAGGCCCAAGTCTAGAGAACATATCTCAAATGTATGTGAGCCTTGGCCACACTTGCATACTTTGACTATTGATTACTATTTACCAACTGATCTGGAAAAAGAGCAGACCTGTATTCGCGCAGTAGACAACTTCACCGGGCCCATCCAAAATACCCAGAATCCTGTGATTCCCCTAAAGGGTTTCTTGTGCCTCTGGGAGGCCTAAGATGGACACACACAGTGCACCAGATATACATAATGGAACCACCGTCACCTGGTGCCATCTGCTTATCCTAGCACAGGTATAGACACTGCCGAGAAGCTCTACTAGAGATCCCCAATGCATGCTCTTCAGAACCACGGGATTTCTCAGTATTGTGCCCATGCTCATCCTCCAGTCCATCACAGGCCTATTGGATCCAGACTGGCTGCAACTGTGTAAGTTATTGCCACTTTATAAAGCACCAATATTCCATGCTGCTGTGCATATGAAGAGGATTTACAGGCAAGATACAACAGACTGGTGCACAGGGCAGAGGACGATACTGGATTACAGTCTACAGGTTAATGGGGAAGGCGACAGTAGGGTGGTGGGATGGCTGCGGAGTTATGAAGGCTGTAGGCTTTTCATCAGAATTGCTGGGAAAGAAGATTGTGGGAGAAAAGCATTGGTCTGTTATATGGAGGGTGGTTGACCATTAAAGCTTTGTCTGATGTCTCTTGTTATTGAAATGTGTAGCAAAGTCTTCTGCAGAAATTCGAGAGGTCATCAAGGGCAACAGTGGACAGAGTAGAAAATTTGATGTGCTGAATAACTGGAGAAGATATGAGTGGTGGCGTGGTCCTGTTTAACAGGCGAGGGCCGACTTGAATTTGAAAATTGCTTGCATGAATGTCAAGTCTTCCTACCAGTGTTTTCTTCCAGCACCGCAACCCTAGATGCTTAGCGCAGCTTTTTTGTGATGTTAATACACTATTGATTTGTCACCTTTTGCCATGGACAAGAGAGTCAACTGAGTCAATAGCTGATGAGAATGTGGCATTGCAAAAAATGGTGACTGTCCTGAAATGAAGATATTGTGGTAGAAGAGAGTCCGAATGTCTACACCTGAGACGTTTCTGCAGTATGCACCAATTGATGGATTTAGGAGGCAGAGAGAGAAGAGAACAGGGATGAGAAAGTAAAACGATGGTCAGATATGGGGAAAGAGGAGGTTAGGTACAGAACAGAGGTGGGTGAAGATAAGGTGTAGGAAATATCCATCTTTTTGGGTGGTTGTGGAGGACCATTGTATAAGGCGAAAGCATAAAGCAAATGACGAGATTAATTGGTTAGTGTCAATGGACATGTTGAAATCACCCATAATGATGGTGGGAATGTGAGCAGAAATAAAGTGTAGAAGACAGGTGTAGACATGATCAATAAAGGAGGTGGTGAGGCCCCGGGACAGTGTATGACGAATGCTTGGAGGGAGAGTAGATATTGGCAGTGGATTGTGTTGAAGATTAGTTAGGACAAGGCCAACTCTTCCAACAAAACACAGTGCAGCAGCTGAGTCTGTGTCAGTGGGTGTCAGCCATGATGCAGTTACACCAAGTAAGGATTGATAGATTGCAAGAAATAAATAGGTTATAGATACATGACGTCACTGGCGGACAAAGTCAGAAAAGGGCCCCTGTGCAAGAACAATACATGGGCCCTTTGCAGCCCAAGATCTCCTAAAAATGCAAACTTGCACCTGCTTTGGAGGTATAAATGGGCCCCCTCACCTCTTGTGCCCCAGGGATTTCTGGTAACTGATGTATTACAAAGGATAAATATTACTAGGTGTTGCCTGAGGAAATCCAAGATTGGGAGATCTACCCACAGCAATGAGAGGGAGAGTGTAATGTTGGTAGGTGTGGACCCACTTCACCACAGGCCAGTCTTACCATAGTCTACTGGGTTTTCACTAGGGCCTTTAATGGTGAGGATAGGCTGGGATGCCAGTAGACCACCAGGTACCCCTTCAGGTCAGTCCCAGGGACTGCAGCAGCTGACCAGAAGGTCAGAGGTGAGGGTACGATGGACAGGAGGACAATGACATGGTCAGACAATCCAAAGTCAGGGCAGGCAGCACAGGTTCAATACTCATAGGGTCAGCCGCAGAGCAGGGACACAGGATGGGGTAAACAACCAAGGTCACTAGGTGACAGGAATAGAGGGTGGAGTCCTCTGATATATCAGCTACTAGCAGATAATAGGCTGGGGAGGCTAATCTCTGCAGGACAAAGTGGATACAAGTTCCTGCAGAGTTTGGTCATGCACCCCTGTGACTCACAACCTTCACAAGGCAGCTCAGAGCCATGTAGTGATGGGAGTCTGGCTCTTTGGTGATCCGACTCTCTTGGCTCCGCTCACCAAAAAGAGCTGGCTCTTTTGGATCCTAAATGGAGCCGGCTCTTTGTCTCGGATTGTTCATGAACGACCCATCACAAGAGCGATGGTCAGGTACTGGGTGGAGCAGAGAAAAATACATGGTGAGTAGGGCGGTGTAACAGAGAGGAGATGGGAGAAGGAGAGCCCACGGCATTTTCCCCATTTTACAGTGAGGGGTTTAAGGTTTAGGAGCAGGTGAGCATGGTGAAAGAGGAAATGTAAAATAAGCATGAATTCTTAGGTAACTGCTCTTCTGTTCATTTCTAGTACATTTCTATTGTTCACTTAAAGGGGTTGTTCATATCAAGAGAAACCGCTAGGTGGGCACTTACCAGCGGTTTCAGCAGCTCTGACAGTGGGAGCCTGGAGCCTCCGACGGCCTGTGACAGCGGTACTCACAGCGCCCGAGTGCTGGGCAAGACAATAGCAATACAGCAGAGCTGGAGTTAGCAGAACACCAAGTGGTGAGTGTACTGCCAGGACCTGCGGTCATGTGACCCCAGGGGGCGGAGCTTAGCGTCCTGTAGCTGGGGATGAGTGCAGGGAGCTGCTGGGACCCTGGAGAATGGAAAGGGGGTCACCGGACACCAGGTAGAGGACGGGGCACCAGAGAGAGACGGAATCCAAGACAAGCCGAGGTCAGTAAACGTGAGAGACAACGCAGTACACAAGGAGCAGGCAAATCAAGAATAGTCAGGGACGTGGCAGGAGTCAGAAAACCAGAGAAGCATATACACAGTACAGAATCAAGAGGCAAAATCACAACGGGAAACAGAACCGGGTCAGAACCATACAAACAAACTAGAACACAGGCACAAGGCACAGGCAATCAGGGGTCAACACACTCAGCCAAGGGCAAAAGTATAACTGACGGGGATTGGAGCTTCCTAGGGCTATAAGAAACTCTCTGTAATGTATGTAGTACAGTTCATATAGCGTCTTGTGCTTGGGTGCGATGAAAACACAGGAGTCACAGGTTTGATATAGAAAAGTCCTGTATTACTTCATACAAGTTGGCAGAAATAGTCACACAGTTTGCAGACACAGAAACAGGAGACACAGCAGGCCAGAGTAATCCAAGCACAGCAATCACTCTCCAATACAGATTCAGGATCTTCTTCTCTGTTACCGTAAGTCCATGCAAACGTGGGTCTTTCAAGGAGCAGGGTTCAGAGTCCACAAGTGCTTCAGAGTTCCTCAGTAGGAATAGCTGGAGTACAAGGTCCAAGGCTTACAGGAGTCAAGTCACAGGTTCACTGCAGGCTAGATTCTGAAGCACTGATTGCTCAGCTGTGGCTGCTTAAGAAGCAAAGGAGAGAATCAGGGCGGGAACATGCAAGCTGGAAACTCCATTTTGACTGAGGCAAGATAGCTGCAGCAAGACAGAAAGTAAAATGGCTGACAAACAAACTGAGTTTCAGGAATATATACATAGAACCTTACATTACTCCCCCCTTAAGGACAACCTCCGGATGACCTCAGACCAGGCTTGTGTGGGTACCTCTGATGAAACTGACGGAGCAAGCGAGGAGCATTAACGTTATTGACCGGTTCCCATGAGTTGTCCTCCACTGGTAGCCCTGCCATTTAATCAGATATTGTAACTGATTTCTATACAACCTGGAATCTAAAATCCTTTCCACCACAAATTCTTCCTGACCATCGACTAGCACTGGGTCAGGGCAAGGAGAGGAACGTCCAGGAAACGTATTGGCTGTCGCAGCCTTTAGTAGGGATACATGAAAGACAGGGTGGATTCTCATAGTTCTGGGCAGTTGAAGACGACAAGCAACGGCACTTATAATTTTACTGATTTTATAGGGTCCAATGTACTTATGTCCCAACTTAGACGATGGAATCCTTAACTTAAGATTTCTGGTTGACAGCCAGACCAAGTCTCCTACCTTGAAAGCTGGTGCAGGTTTACAAAATTTATCTGCTGCTTTCTTGTACCTTTCTTGAGCCGATTCCAGATTTTCCTTTAGAAGATCCATATTCTTCTGTAAAGACGTGATTCTTTCAGCCACTGCTGGTAAAGGCGTTTCTATGGGAAATCGTGGTAGAATGTTAGGATGATAACCTAGATTAGAGTAAAAAGGAGACTGTTTAGTGGAGGCACTCTGAGAGTTGTTATACGAGAACTCAGCTAATGGAAGTAGATCCACCCAATCATCCTGTAGGTGGCAGATAAAGCAGCGGAGATACTGCTCCAGGGTTTGATTGGTTCGTTCGGTCTGTCCATTAGTCTGGGGATGAAAAGCAGAAGAAAGGTTTACTTTAATGTCCAATGCTGCACAGAAATTTTGCCAAAACCTAGAAGTGAATTGCACCCCTCGATCCGAAATAACCTCATCCGGTACTCCATGTAAGCGAAACACATCTTTAATCATCAAATCTGATGTCTGTTTTGCAGTGGGTAAGCCGACACAAGGGATAAAATGAGCTGCCTTTGTTAGACGGTCAACCACCACTAGAATGGTGTTCTTCCCCTGAGAGGTTGGTAACTCCACAATGAAGTCCATAGAAATGGATCCCCACGGGCGGGACGGGGTGGGAAGAGGCTGTAACAGACCAGTAGGTGAGGAGCGAGGTGTTTTGCATCTTGCACAGACCTCACATGAAGTGACATAATTCAAAACATCCTTCCTGCAAGTGGGCCACTAAAAGAAACGAGAAAGAAATTCCTGTGTCTTTAGAATTCCTCTATGCCCAGCTATCTTGGAATCGTGAATGAGTTGCAATACTCTTAATTTGACTGTTTCAGGAATATACAGACGTTGTCCCTGAATCCACACACCATTCTTAAAGACAAGACTTACGTTCCTTGGGGGTTGTGCCAAAAAGGAATCCGCATGGTATGCTTCCTTGATGTCCTTAAGTAGGTCTTGATTATGAATTACTCCTAGGAATCTAGAGTCAGGAAGAATAGTCTTAGGAGGAGTAATTGGACGTGTCTCTGCTGAGTAAATCCTAGAGAGTGCATCAGCCTTTCCATTGCGCGATCCTGGTCTATAAGAGATGATAAAATTAAATTGGTTTAAGAAAAGATTCCAGCGAGCCTGGCGAGGAGTCAGGCACTTAGCCGACCTGATAAACTCAAGGTTACGATGGTCTGTCAGGACGACTATTTGCTGTGCAGCTCCCTGAAGAAGGTGTCTCCATTCTTTGAAGGCGGCAATAATGGCCAACAACTCTCTATTGCCCACATCGTAGTTCCTCTCAGCCGAAGACAACTGCTGGGAAAAGAAGGCACAGGGATGCAAGACATTCTTCTCACCTGTTCTCTGAGAGAGTATAGCTCCAACGGCACAGTCTGAAGCATCCACCTCTATTATGAAGGCAAGCTGGGGGTTGGGATGTACTAGGATAGGTGCAGTGGTAAATTTATCTTTTAGACGGGAAAATGCTTCCTGGGCTTGGGGAGTCCAGGAAAACCTAGACTCTTTCCGGGTAAGTTGAGTGATAGGTGACACTACCTCAGAGAAATTTCTAATGAAACGTCTATAGAAGTTGGCAAACCCGATGAAGCGCTGTACCTCCTTCACATTTCTAGGACTTGGCCAATCCTTGATGGCTTGGGTTTTGCTTCCATCCATACTAATTCCTTGTGTAGACAGTACATACCCCAGAAATTGAATTTCGGTCCTATGGAATTCACACTTTTCAAGTTTGATGTAAAGATGATTTTGTCTTAGACGTTCCAAGACCATTCTCACATGTCCATGATGTTCCTCTGTGGAGTTAGAAAAAATTAGAATATCATCCAAATAAATTACCACGAATGTATCTAGGAGATCCCTGAAGATGTCATTCACCAAGTGTTGGAAAGTGGCTGGGGCGGTACTCAGACCAAAAGGCATAACTAGATATTCAAAGTGTCCATAGCGTGACCTGAATGCAGTCTTCCATTCATCCCCAGGTCTAATACGGACTAAGTTATAGGCCCCACGAAGATCTAGTTTAGAAAAAATTTTGGCATGTCGCACTCTCTCCAATAACTCAGGGATTAAAGGCAATGGATAACGGTTTCTAATAGTAACCTTATTGAGTTCCCTATAGTCTACACATGGTCTCAGAGATCCATCTTTCTTCTTTACAAAGAAGATGGGTGCACCTGCAGGAGATGAAGAGGGGCGTATGAAGCCCTTGGCTAGATTTTCATCTATGTAATCCTTTAAAGCCTTTAGCTCGGGCCCCACCAGGGGTAGATCTTACCAAAAGGTATCTCTGCTCCAGGCAATAATTCAATTGGACAATCATATGGACGGTGAGGAGGAAGCTGGTCAGCGTTCTTCTTGTCACATAAATCCACATAGTCCTGGTATACAGCTGGTAGTTCAGGGACTGACATGATTCCTTTAGGAACAGAGCAAGCTGAAACTTTTGGACTCATCTGTTTCTCTGGAAAGTGTAATTCCTTGGTCTCCCAGTTAATGGTAGGATTCTGAGCCTGCAGCCATGGTAGCCCTAGAATAATGGGAAAGTGGGGAGAAGAGATAAGCATAAAGGACAGTTTCTCTTGATGATCTTTACCCATAAGAACCCTCAAAGGCTCTGTTTCCTGATCCACTGGTCCAGAGGTCAGCAGGGAGCCATCCACAGTTTCCATCTGTACTGGAGTAGCCTTCTTCACTGAACGTATTCCCTGTTTCAGAGCAAAGGAGACATCCATAAAATTTCCACTTGCCCCTGAGTCGATCATAGCAGAGCTAGACACCCAAGCTGAGTCAACCCAGAGTTTGATGGAAAGAAAGCAATGAGAATTGTTTTTCTTACAACTCAGCTGGGACACCGCTGAGGAAACTTGAAAAATGGCAGCGTTTACACAGTCAACGTCCTCAGAGGTAACGGAGTTTAAGTCCGAGAAATCAAGATCTGTTGCTGCAGATCTCTCTGGAGCCTGAGGCTCGGACCTGACAGATCCCCTCTCGCAACACTCAATGAATGAGTGCTGCAGTAGTCTTACGAGAACGGCTGGGGCAGTTTATAATGAAGTGCCCTGACTTACCACAATAGAAACATAGATTCTCCTTAAAACGATGTTCCTTGCGTGCATCACTAACCCGTCGTTGTAAAGAGTCTACCTGCATGGGTTCAGGTTCAGGTTCCCGTGTAATCCTACTCAAAGGTTCCTTAGCTGGAGAGGAAGGTAGGAAAAGGTTAGTACGATTGCTTTCGAACCATCTCTCTTGCCTGCGTTCAGTCAGACGAGTATCAATACGGATGCAGTAGTTAATAAAGTCACCTAACGCAGTGGGAGGGTCGGCACGAGCAAGTTCATCCTTAATCAGTGGAGATAACCCCTTTCGAAAAATAGATTTTTTGGCGGAACTGTCCCAGGTGGTATCAAGGGCCCATCTCCTGAAATCCAAGGCATATTCAGCTACCGAGTGCTTACCTTGGCGCAAAGCTAACATGGCTGCTTCAGCTGTTGCACCTCGATTGGGGTCATCAAACACCTGCCCAATGGCTGAAATAAAATCATCAAGGTGATTCAAACAATCATCCTCAGTCTCAATCAGAGGGTTTGCCCACATTAAAGCCTTGTTGGTAAGCAACATAATTATAGTAAGCACCTTAGATCGTTCAGTGGGAAATTGTGAAGCATGTGCAGAAAAAAAAAGATTGCATTGATTAATAAATCCCCTGAATTTCTCACGTTCACCGCCAAAACGAAAAGGGGCAACTTGGGAATCCCAGCACTCGGGGCTACGGCAGGAGCCTGGACTCGCCCCTCTAGAACCTCAATCCTGGCTCGCAAATTCTGGGTAGTCTGTCCAACCACTTGCAAATTGTGATTATTGAGGTCCTGTAGATTTGTAAAACGGGTCTTTATATTCTGCAAATCTGCAAGGATATTATCAGTCACTCCGCAAAGTTCCTTTATGCGGGCCTCCATTTTCCAGATCTTTTAAGACAGGATTACTGGAAGAAGAGGAGAGAAAAAAAAACAATAGTGTTCACCTGTGGCAACACTGCAGAGAGAAAAAAAAATTAAGGGAACTGCTCACCTGGAATGGTTGTGAGAAGTCACAACCACTATCATCACAGAAAGTTTCAACCAGACATCTGATATCCAGAGTTACAGCAGACAAAAAAGAGAAAAGAAAGGAGAAAAAAAAAAAAAAACAATAGTGTTTACCTGTGGTAACACTGCAAAAAGAAAAAACTTAAGGAATTGCTCACCTGGAATGGTTGTGAGAAGTCACAACCACTGTCATCACAGAAAGTACAACCGGACGTCTGATATCCACAGTACAGCAGACACAGCCTTCCAGACCCAGCAGACACTAACGTTTTGGCTTCAGAATCTTGTAATGTATGTAGTACAGTTCATATAGCGTCTTGTGCTTGGGTGCGATGAAAACACAGGAGTCACAGGTTTGATATAGAAAAGTCCTGTATTACTTCATACAAGTTGGCAGAAATAGTCACACAGTTTGCAGACACAGAAACAGGAGACACAGCAGGCCAGAGTAATCCAAGCACAGCAATCACTCTCCAATACAGATTCAGGATCTTCTTCTCTGTTACCGTAAGTCCATGCAAACGTGGGTCTTTCAAGGAGCAGGGTTCAGAGTCCACAAGTGCTTCAGAGTTCCTCAGTAGGAATAGCTGGAGTACAAGGTCCAAGGCTTACAGGAGTCAAGTCACAGGTTCACTGCAGGCTAGATTCTGAAGCACTGATTGCTCAGCTGTGGCTGCTTAAGAAGCAAAGGAGAGAATCAGGGCGGGAACATGCAAGCTGGAAACTCCATTTTGACTGAGGGCAAGATAGCTGCAGCAAGACAGAAAGTAAAATGGCTGACGAACAAACTGAGTTTCAGGAATATATACATAGAACCTTACACTCTCCCCGAACCAAAGAGAGGCCATAATAATAAACCCCAGGTGTGCAGGTCAGAGCCCGCACTAGGATCAAGACATTAACCCCTGGTGTGCAGGCCAAACCTGCATTGGGATCATGACAGTACCCCCCTCTCAACGGGGGGCCTCTGGACCCCCAGGCTTGCCCGGGTACCTGGCATGGAAAGCCCGAACCAGGCGATCCGCATGTACGGAGCGAGCAGAGACCCATGAGCGATCCTCTGGTCCATATCCCTTCCAGTGGACCAGGTACTGTAAGGAGCGGCGCACCCGCCGAGAGTCCACAATGTGTCCGACCTCATACTCCAAGTGACCCTCCACTAACACTGGAGGAACAACAGACTCAGAGTCCTCCTTGACAGACCCCACAGGTTTCAACAGAGATTTATGGAACACATTGGTTATTTTTAAGGACGGGGGGAGATGCAACCTATATGCCACAGGATTGACTATCTCCACAATCTCGTACGGACTGATGAACTTCGGTCCCAATTTAGCTGATGGTACCTTCAAGTTGATGTTACGTGTGGAAAGCCAAACCTTCTCCCCCACCTGAAACATGTGTCCCGGGGCTCTCTTTTTGTCCGCAAAATATTTATACCTCCCCTGGGCCCGAGATATATTACGCTGGACTTCAGCCCAGATATTTTTTAACCGTAGAACGGATCCCTCCGCCCCTGGACAACCGGAATCCAACCGTGAAAACTCCCCAAAATGGGGATTAAACCCATAATTAATCAGGAATGGGGACATGTTGGTGGATTGACTCACTCGGTTGTTAAAGGCGAATTCCGCCAACGATAACGCATCACACCAATCCTCCTGTCTGGCGGAGGTCAGACACCTGAAAGTCTGTTCCAGGGATTGATTGGTACGCTCCTTCTGACCATTACTTTCCGGGTGATATGCCGACGAGAAGGAGAGTGAGATGCCCAATTTCTTACAGAATGCCCTCCAAAATTTTGCCACAAACTGCACACCTCGGTCAGACACAACATTCAGTGGTACCCCATGCAAACGGACCACATGCAGCACAAACAATCTTGACAATGTTTCTGCTGAGGGTAATGCTGCCAAGGGAACGAAATGGGCCTGTTTAGAAAACCTGTCCACCACCACCCAAATCACGGTATTGCCCCTGGAAGGTGGAAGACCGGTAATAAAGTCCATGGAGAGATGAGTCCATGGCCTTTCAGGAACCGGTAAAGGTATGAGTTCCCCAGCCGGCCGGCTATGCGAGCTTTTGGAACGGGCACAAACTCCACAAGCAGAAATGAATTTCTTAACATCGGACCCCATTGAAGGCCACCAAAACACCCTGGCTACTGCCTCTCTAGTGGCAGTGATACCAGGATGAGCACTAAGCCTAGACTCATGAAACTCCTGCAGAAGTCTAGGCCGCAATAATTCTGGAACAAACAATTTATCCCCTGGCCTGGCTGCCGGAGCTAGGAACTGAGCCCTCAAAATTTCTTGTTCCAACTCTGTCGAGATCCCCGCCACTACCACCCCCGGGACGAAGAATGGAGGACGGTGGCTCGGGGGGAGACACAGGGTCAAAACTTCTGGACAGGGCATCCGCTTTAACATTTTTGGACCCCGGTCGAAGAGTAATGGAGAATTGAAATCGTGAAAAAAAAAGTGACCAACGGGCTTGTCTAGGCGTAAGCCTCTTAGCAGATTCAAGGTATGCCAAATTTTTGTGATCTGTGATAACAGTGATAGGGTGAGCCGCCCCTTCCAAAAAGTGCCTCCATTCTTCGAATGCCAGCTTGACCGCAAGAAGTTCTCTATTGCCTACATCATAGTTTCTCTCAGCGGAAGAGAACTTCTTGGAGAAGAAGGCACAGGGTTTGAGATTAGTAAGGGTGGCCGGACCCTAGGACAACACAGCACCCACCCCCACTTCAGAAGCATCCACCTCCACAATAAAAGGTTTGGACGGGTCTGGCTGAACCAACACTGGGGCGGACATGAAACATTTCTTAAGCTCTGAGAAGGATTCTTTAGCAAGTCTCGACCAATTTTTTATATCAGCACCCTTCTGGGTAAGATCAGTGAGTGGTTTAACCACTTGTGAGAAACCTTTAATGAATCTCCGATAATAGTTTGCAAATCCTAAAAAGCGCTGGAGCCCCTTGAGATCTCGAGGCTGAACCCAGTCTACAATAGCCAGCACCTTCTTAGGATCCATACAAAACCCCACACCGGACACAATCAGCCCTAAAAAAGACAGTTCCTGAACGAAAAAAGGAACATTTCTCCAATTTCACAAACAATTGATTCTCCCTGAGTCTCTGGAGAACTGTCTGTAGATGTTGCAAGTGAGACTGACTGTCCGGGGAATATATCAAAATGTCATCCAAATAAATGATAACAAAATGGCCTATCAGGTCTGAAAACACAACATTGATAAAGTTCTGGAAAATAGCGGGGGCATTAGTTAACCCAAATGGCATCACCAGGTTTTCAAAGAGTCCCTCTGATGTAAGGAACGCCGTTTTCCATTTGTCCCCTTCCCGAACCCTTATCAGGTTGTAGGCTCCCTGGAGATCTAATTTGGAGAACCATTGGGCCCCTGATAACTGGTTACATAAGTCTGGAATGAGGGGAAGTGGGTAAGTGTTCCTAACCGTTATCTTGTTAAGTTCCCGAAAGTCGAGGCACGGCCGCAAACCACCATCTTTCTTCACGAAGAAGAATCCTGCTGCTACGGGTGAAACAGAAGGCCTAATATGCCCTTTGCGGAGACTCTCAGCTATGTACTCCTTCATGGCTTGGCGCTCTGGCCCGGACAAATTGAACAACCGAGCCTTAGGCAACTTGGCTCCAGGTACTAAATCAATGGCACAATCATAGGGTCTATGTGGTGGCAGCGCCTCAGCCTCGCTTTCGGAAAACACGCCTTCGAAATCCTTCAGGTATTCCGGAATACCCTCCAGACCGACAGACGACACAGATACAGATTTAACAGAGTTGACAAGAGGTCCCAGGTTACAACATTTATCCCTGCATCCCCATTGAGTGATCTCCCCCGTCACCCAATCAATGGTAGGATTATGGCGTTGAAGCCAAGGCATCCCCAGTACCAGTCCCGCAGGCAAATTATCTAACACAAGACAACTTAGTTTTTCCACATGAGTGGGACCCACTTTCAGAGAAAAAAGTTCAGAACTGAAATAGATACCGTCCCGGGTAAGAGGGGATGAGTCAATAGCCACAAGTTTAACAGGATCCTGAAGCCTGACTGTCCCTATCTTATTAAGAGTCAATATCAGGGTGTCAATCAGATTAACAGCATAACCACAGTCAATAAAGGCAGTAGTCTGAACAGGACCATCACCAAGTTCCAGTTCCACCTGAAGCACAATTTTTGCAAGTGAGGAAAAATGTACCTGAAGGCCTGGGTAGCCTCCTCGACTACTACCCAGACCTAGTCGTTTCCCGCCACCTTGGAAGATGACGGACAGGAGGGGCAGTCCTTCTTCCAATGTCCAGATTCCCCACAATAGAAGCACAACTGCTTCTCACGGCGGCGTCTTCTTTCCTTCTCACAGGTGATAGCATTCACCTCCATAGCCACAGGAGGAGTCCGGGTCTCATCTCCACTGGAGAATAATGATGTTTCCAACTGCATAATGCCTCTAGCCCGCAGTCTGCGATCCATGCGAACCGCTTGGGTCATGGCATCCTCCAGGGAGTCAGGTGGAGGATGAAGTGCCAGGGCATCCTTTAGACGTTCACACAGGCCTCTACGGAACAACCCCCGAAGGGCGGCATCACTCCACGAAACTTCGGCTGCCCAACGTCTAAATTCAGAACAGAACCACTCGGCCGAGTGCTTCCCCTGACAGACACTCATCACCTTGTCCTCAGCCAAACGCACTCTATCCGGCTCATCGTAAATATGCCCTAAGGCCTCAAAAAATGCATGCACACTCATTCTCTCTGGGGCAGAAGAGGAAAGAGAAAATGCCCAGGCTTGCGGGACCCCCCTAAGCAGGGACATAACCACCCCCACCCTCTGTTTCTCATCCCCAGAGGAGCGAGGTCTCAAAGAGAAAAAAAGTTTACAGCCCTCCTTAAATACTCTAAAATTACTTTTGTTACCAGCAAAAGTATCTGGTAACTTAACTGGGGGTTCGGGTTAGACTAAAAAGACATCTCTAGCCCACTCCTGCTGAAACCCTGCGGATAGCGCCCCCTGAACCGAATCCGCAACCTTCCGTTGGGATTGGGCCAGAGTTTGGTGCTCCAAATTTAGCTTCTGCAGCAACTGAGTCAAGTGTTTCACCTGCTCAGATAAAGCATGCATTGGGTCCATGCTGCAGAGAAAAAAAAAAAAAAAAAGTTCAAGGTCAGTTATAATATCAAGAGAAACCGCTAGGTGGGCACTTACCAGCGGTTTCAGCAGCTCTGACAGTGGGAGCCTGGAGCCTCCGACGGCCTGTGACAGCGGTACTCACAGCGCCCGAGTGCTGGGCAAGACGATAGCAATACAGCAGAGCTGGAGTTATGAGAACACCAAGTGGTGAGTGTACTGCCAGGACCTGCGGTCATGTGACCCCAGGGGGCGGAGCTTAGCGTCCTGTAGCTGGGGATGAGTGCAGGGAGCTACTGGGACCCTGGAGAATGGAAAGGGGGTCACCGGACAACAGGTAGAGGACGGGGCACCAGAGGGAGACGGAATCCAAGACAAGCCGAGGTCAGTAAACGTGAGAGACAACGCAGTACACAAGGAGCAGGCAAATCAAGAATAGTCAGGGACGTGGCAGGAGTCAGAAAACCAGAGAAGCATATACACAGTACAGAATCAAGAGGCAAAATCACAACGGGAAACAGAACCGGGTCAGAACCATACAAACAAGCTAGAACACAGGCACAAGGCAATCAGGGGTCAACACACTCAGCCAAGGGCAAAAGTATAACTGACGGGGATTGGAGCTTCGTAGGGCTATAAGAAGCTCTCCCCGAACCAAAGAGAGGCCATAATAATAAACCCCAGGTGTGCAGGTCAGAGCCCGCACTAGGATCAAGACATTAACCCCTGGTGTGCAGGCCAAACCTGCACTGGGATCATGACAGTCCACCACTTGGACAACCTCTTCTCATTCCCCATGTTTAGCCTCATTAAAATAAAGGCTTTATCACAGTGATCAAAATGAACCAATAGGAAAAATTTCCAATTGTTGCCGGGTACCGGCCGGCAGACCTCAGCGGGCGCATTGCGCATGCGCCCATCATTTTCTTCCTGGAAGATGACGTGGAGGGCCGGGGGACGGAGCTGGAGGGCTTTTTTTATGTTTCTTTTGTGATTACCGTTATTCGGTAAACAACAGCGATCACGGGACATGGGCTCTATACCTTTATTTCTCAGTGCCTTTAAAAGTGGCGCTGAGAAATAAGTACCCTTAACTGCCACTGTTAAAAGGCGGATCGGCGGTTGTTAAGAGATTAAAGGGTTGGTGTTGCGTTGTAGGATTACTGCTTCCAGTATTTGGCACTGGAGACTGTTCTCTTCCTTTGTGAAGAGGCAATTTGTATAGTTGGAGGTTATGCTACCACTGTACAACAATATGCTGGTCTGAAAAAAAAGGGACTAGAGTATTATGGGAGTTGTGGTTCTATTTATTTTACTCACTTATATAGCACCATTAATTCCACAGCGCTTTACAGACATAATTGTCACTCCCTTTTGGGGCTCACAATCTAGATTCCCTATGTCTTTGGAGTGTGGGTGGAAACTCAAGCAAATACAACAACCAATACAAACTCCTTGCAGATCTCATTGGTTGGATTAGAACCCAGGACCCCAGTGCTGCAAAGCTGCAGTTCTAACACTGAGCCACCATGCTGCCCATCCCTAAACAATGGTTCCAAACAGTGTCAGAGGCATGAAGGCATTGTACTCCACATGGGACCCCATAATAAACTCAGCCCACAGACTAGTCACTAAAACTGATCAGACCTTTGAACAGAATTCAGACCCTAATTCAGAGCAAAAAAAAAATCATCAAATAATACACTTCTGTATCGTATGCAGGTACACAGGGTCCTAAAACCAAACCAAGTGCAACAGAGAAAAAGTGTCCCGGAAAATAGTACCGTAAGTTATGGAAGTAATTGTGCTCAATGGCTACAGGATATTCCAGACAACTGATGGCTTCCCTCCTCACTTCGCACTTATTAATTAACTAGATGATGGCCCGATTCTAACTCATCGGGTATTCTCGAATATGTATATAGTTTAATTATGCATGGCTCCGCTCCCATCCTATATACATGGCTCCGCTCCCATCCTATATACATGGCTCCGCTCCCACCCTATATACATGGCTCCGCTCCCACCCTCCCATCCTATACACATGGCTCTGCTCCCACCCTCCCATCCTGTATACATGGCTCTGCTCCCACCCTCCCATCCTGTATACATGGCTCCGCTCCCACCCTCCCATCCTGTATACATGGCTACGCTCCCATCCTATATACATGGCTCCGCTCCCATCCTATATACATGGCTCCGCTCCCATCCTCTATACATGGCTCCACTCCCACCCTCCCATCCTATATACACGGCTCTGCTCCCACCCTCCCATCCTATATACATGGCTCTGCTCCCACCCTGTATACATGGCTCTGCTCCCACCCTGTATACATGGCTCCGCTTCCACCCTCCGCTGAGCTCCCCCGTCCTCCCCATCATACTTACCCTCCTCGCTCCGTCGCTGCATGTCCCTGCATCTCTATCCCGGCAGTCAGCTTCTTCCTCTGTGGAGCGGTCACGTGGTACCGCTCATTAAGGTCATGAATATGGACGCCACGCCTACAGAAGGTGAGTATGTATGTGGAGATGACCCGCAGCTACCGTCGGGAGATGAGCGGCTAGCGCCGCTGATCTCCCGACCATAGCGGTGGCGTGCCAGGTTGAAATCCTGCACCAATTCGCGGCTGGAAGTGCCTTCGCTGATTGGTTGCGTCCCGCCGGACGCGACCAATCAGCGACGCAGGATTTCCGTTACAGACGGAAGTTAAAAGTTAGACAATTATATAGATAGAAGCTTCAATCAGGTTGGTTTCACACATCTGTGTGTTGCGGGCTGAGTATGGACTGGCCGCGGGACCCTGTACCAAACTTGACAGTCTCATATTTGCCTATTAGACTGTTGAGTTTGGGATGGGAAACCTGCAGCCAGTCCATGAATGACAGTCCGTGACACATGGTTATGTGAGTGCAGCATTTGTCTTCGGAGGGAGGTGCTGTTGCTACGTATGCAGACCTGTGCAGGAGTTCAATGCTGGTGGATAAATTGCCAACCCTTGCAGTCTTAATAGAGTCCCATCTGACTGACGCGAGGTTCTCATCTTACCTCATGGATAATGCGGCCCTGGTAGTAGTCATAGCAAAACATGGAGATCCAGCATATCATGTAAAAAGTTGAGCAGTAAGTCAAGCAAGGGCAGTCGTTTTACTGACTCTCTTTTTTGGGAGGGCTATATTTAGTTTTGTGATCACGCCAAGGCCTTATGACACACTGAAGTTATTATATCCCCATCTTTTATGGTTAAACCAATTTCAGGGTTTCCAGTAAAAAGAAGGTGAAGCTATAAATTGACATTCTGTGGATATGGCACTTTTCAGCCCTGTTTAAATTCATGCTTTCGCTAACCTGTTATTATGTTTGCCAACATTGCAATCATCTTGATTTTATCCCTTTAGAGTAACATTTTAGATTTGTTCCCGGCGTGTTGAGATTCTTTTTCATTTGATCAGATGGAGCTAGTTGTTTTGTTTTTTTCTTCTTGCAAATTGCATGGATGCATTTATCTACTTGCTTGTTTACTGCTTGCCCTAGTGTGCCCTGTAATAGCGCAATCCTTTTGAACATTAAAATAAGGCTTTTTATATTAGCATACATTTCTTTATAATGTATCTACAAAATGTAGGCCGCCAGTGTGCACTTAGACATTGGGGTTCATTCATTAAGAGCGGCGATGTGCATGCCAGTCTTCATTAATCGGCTCGCTTAAGTACGTTGTGCCTAATTTATTAAGATGCAGATGTCGCTTAATGAATTGGGAGCAACTCCTAACTGGCATGTGCCTCTGCCAGAAATGTATTACTGTAACTTGGAAGAGGCACATTTTAATGATCTACAAAAATGTAAGGAAACTTATTCAAAACGTTATGAAAAATTTCAGAAAATACATTATATCCCACATATTTTCAGGAGAAAATCTTTCTGAAGATTATTGGGATAAGACATACAGTTTGTGTGAAAAAGCGTTTGCCCCCTTGCTGATTTCCTGTTCTTTTGCATGTTTGTCACACTTAAATGTTTCTGATCACCAAACAAATTTAATTATTAGACAAAGATAACACAAGTAATCAAAAAAATGCTGTTTTTAAATGAAGGTCTTTATTGTTATGCAAAAATGAAATCCAAACCTACAGGGCCCTATGTGAAAAAGTGATTACCACCTAAATCTAATAACTGGTTGGGCCACCCTTAGCAGCAACAACTGCAATCAAGCGTTTGCGATAACTGGCATTGAGTCTTTTACAACGCTCTTGAGGAATTTTGGCCCACTCATCTTTGCAGAATTGTTGTAATTCAGCCACATTGGAGGGTTTCCAAAACTGTCTTTTTAAGGTCATGCCACAGCATCTCAATAGGATTAAGGTCAAGACTTTGACTAGGCCACTCCAAAGTCTTAATTTTGTTTTTCTTAAGCCATTCAGAGCTGGACTTGCTGACTTGTTTAAGATCATTCTCCTGCTGCATAACCCAAGTGCGCTTAAGCTTGAGGTCATAAACAGATGTTTGGACATTCTCCTTCAGGATTTTTTAGTAAACAGCAGAATTCATGGTTCCATTTACCACAGCAAGTCTTCCAGGCCCTGAAGCAGCAAAATAGCCACAGACAATCACAATACCAGCGCCATATTTTACTCTTGGTATGATGTTCTTTTTCTGAAAATACTATGTTACTTCTACCCCTGATACATTGGGACATACAAGTTCCAAAAAGTTAAACTTTTGTTTCATCAGTCCACAGAGTGTTCACCCAAAAGTCTTGGGGATCATCAAGATGTTTTCTGGCACAAATGAGACAAGCCTTTATGTTCTTATTACTCAACAGTGGTTTTCATCTTGAAACTCTTCCATGCAGGCCATTTTTGCCCAGTCTTTTATTGTGGAGTCATGAACAATGACCTTACCTGAGGAAAGTGAGGCCTGCAGTTCTTTGAATGCTGTGGGGTCTTTTCCATGTTTTTGCCATTTGTGGATAATGGCTCCCACTGTGGTTTGCTGGAGTCCCAAAGCTTGAGAAATGGCTTTATAACCTTTTCCAGACTGATAGATCTCAATTACTTTGCTTCTCTTTTGTTCCAGAATTTCTTTGGATTGCGGCATGATGTCTAGCTTTTGAGGAACTATTGTTCTACTTCACTTTATCAGGTAGGCCCTATTTAAGTGATTTCTTGATTGAGAACAGGTATGACAGTAATCAGGGCCTCGTGTAGCTAGGAAATTTGAACTTAGCTTCCCAAAGATGTGATAAACCAGTTAATTTATGTTTTATGGGGGGCAATCACTTTTTCACACATGGCCCTGTAGGTTTGAATTTCTTTTTCCCTTAATAATAAAGACCTTAATTTAAAAACTGCATTTTGTGTTTACTTGTGTTATCTTTGTCTAATATTAAATTTGTTTGATGATCTGAAGCATTTAAGAGTGACAAGCATGCAAAAGAATAGGAAATCAGGAAAAGGGCAAACACTTTTTCACACCATTATATAAGATTGATGCCTTAGTTGAAAAGATCACTTAAAGCACCTCACTGCCCTTTGAAGACATGGATCTTTTTTACCCTATTGACAAAAAATTAGGAACATTCAAAAATTTGGGAGGTCTCTACTGCCTTTTTATTAGACTGTTGTTGCTCCACTTACTACACCACTTATTGCACCACTCTTTATCATTAAGTTTGCGATGAACAGCAATTCCCTCAAAGCCAAAATACTATCCTCTTTCGATGGCCTTAAAAATGCGATTGATTTAATATCAGAAGTCTTTTCTGATTCAGCTGGAATGGCTGTTAAATCTGCTGCCCTGCCCAGCACTGCAAAAGGTCCATGTTTGTATATCTGATTAGGTGACATCAGTTCTAGGTCTTGTCTGTGTTCTACTCTATTACATTGGATTAGGTGGTTTAATTCAGGCCTTGATGACAGAGAAAATAATTTTTCCGATGATAATCAGTAAAAATGACCAAATCAATTGAATGCAAATTTATTAAACCCAGTGAATTTGTACAATTTGCGATTTACTTCACATTCATTGAATAAAATGGATGCCTCTGTTTTACACATTTCAGAATATTGCTCCAGCTATAGGAGTCTTACGTGACCTTTTACATGATGTAGCATTGGCGTCCCTGCACGCTTCACATCTTCCTTTCCTCCAGCAGGGATGCTGACTCATTCATCGCCCTGGCCCACAGTCCGCACTTCCTCTTCCTGCCTCTGCCTCCCGGGGTCTGCGCATGCCTAGCAGATCCTTGGAAACTGCACTTAGGGCTCATGTGCTCCTGATCTCTTAAAGAGAGTGCCCCCATGTTAGTGGCTGGGAGACACTTATTCAAGGCACCTTCACCTCTTGGGAGGTGCCTGAGCAAAATGTTCGCTCTGTTTCCATGATTGCTTGTTCTTAGGTCCCCTGTTCTAGTATATCTTCTAGTGTCTGCCTGTATATCTGCCATACCCATCTACAACTGTCGTGCCTGTCTGTATATCAGCGGTATCTTTCTGCACATGCCTGCTTGCTAGTATGCCAGCCGTACCAACAGCATCTCCGTGACAGTCTGTATACCAACCGTACCTTCATGCACCTGCCTTATCTTCCAGTGTGCCTGCCTGTAACTCCTTTGGGAGTCAGCTGCCATGTTTCCAAGATCCATCCTGGAGTAGCTCCAGGTGTCCATCTGGAGCTAAGTCCAACAACACCTTAAGAAATTCCTTTTTGGAGTTGGATGCTTCTTCCACTGGAACCGGTGCCATTCTTACTTGGCTTCAGAACACAACCACTCAATAGGCAATCAAGAACTGTTGGCCATCAAATTGGCATTAGAGGAGTGGCACTTACTACTTGAAGGAGCGGTTAATGCGGAAATTATCTTTACTGACCACAAGAACTTAGCCTATCTGCAGTCCGCACAGTAGCAAAATCCATGTCAAGCCAGGTGATCTTTGTCTTTTGTCCACTTTCATTTTATCTCCATTTTCGGCCGGCAGACAATAACATCAAGGCTGATATGCTTTCTAGGTCACTTGTGTCTTTTAACCAGGAGGAGGAACCTCAGCACATTATTGAGTCATCCAAGGTGCTTAAGGTCGCTCCATTGGACTTGTTTCGAGTCCCATCCAGAAAGACCTTTTTCGCTGAACCAGACAGGAAGCGGGTTCTTTAGTGGGGTCACTCATCCAAATTGGCTGGTCATGCCGGCTAAAGAAAACTGCGTTTATTTCTCGGCATTATTGTTGGCCATCCCTGAACAAAGATATTGAAGATTTTGTCTAGGCCTGTCCATCCTGTGTGCAGAAAAAGAATCTTAAACAGCTTTCGCCCGGTTGATTACTTCCACTGCCCGTACCGTCAGCATCTGGCAGCATATCACGATGGACTTCATCACCGATCTTCCAGTCTCAGCCCGAAGTCCCATCATTTGGGTAGTTGTGGATTGCTTCTCAAAGACGGACCACTTTACTCCGTTGTCCGGTCTCCCTTCCGATCTGTGCTTGCTGGAAAGTTCATCGAGCATATCTTTTATCTTCACAGGTTAACTCCATATAGTTTATGATAGAGGTGTCCAGTTCACATATCGGTTCTGAGAGCTACCTGTAAGCTACTAACTGTAACCCTGGACTTCTCTTCAGCCTACCATCCCCAAACCAATGGTCAGGTGGAGCAAGTCAACCAGATCCTAACCAACTTCCTGCGGCATTTCAACAATGCTCACCTAAGTGATTGGGCCGAACTCCTGCCTTGGGCCAAATTCTCCTACAATAACCATGTGAGTCCTCTGCTAAGTCTCCTCCTTTAGTCAACACTAGAAATGGGAGAACCCGAACAGTAAAGTTCGGCGTCCGTACCGAACACCTACTGTTCGGGCACGGACACCGAACACGGACTTCACCAGGATGTGCATGACAGCACAGCAAACACCGCTTCTGACCGGCGGTGAAATCATCCCCACCAGTCAGAGAGCCATGGTTCCCATGCTGTCAAAAGTTGGCGTGAGAGCACAGCTGTGATCAGAGGTATAAAGTTTACCTCCAGTCACTGGTGTCAGCTGATGGGACTACTGATCCCATCATGTAACACCTGCTGCCGCTAATAACAGTGACAGCAGGAGCGGTGGATGGGAGTATTCATCAGCCTCTCCTGCGCTGTAAATAAATAATTAAAAAATAACCCGGTGTGGGTTCCCCTATGTTTTTGATAACTAGCCAGGCAAAACTCACAGCTAGGCGCTGCAACACTCAGCTGTCAACTTCAACAAGGCTAGTTATCAAGAATAGAGGGCCCCCCATGCTGTTTTTTTAATTATTTAAATAAATAATTAAAAAAAAGCGGCGTGGGGTCCCCCCATCTTTGACAACCAGCCTTGCTAAAGCAGACAGCTGAGGGCTGGTATTCTCAGGCTGGTAAGGGGCCATGGACATTGCCCCCCCAGCCTAAAAATAGCATCCCGCAGCTGCCCAGAAGAGGCACATCTATTAGATGCGCCAATTCTGGTGCTTTTCCCGACTCTTCCCACTTTCCCTGTAGCGGTGGCAAGTGGGGTGATAGTTGGGGGACTTGATTTCACCTTTGTATTGTCAGATGACATCAAGCCCCAAGGTTAGTAATGGAGAAACGTCTATAAGACACCCCCATTACTAACCCCATAGTCACATTGTAAGAAAACACACCCAGAAAAAAGTCCTTTAATTGAAAGAATGACACAGACTCCTTTAATAATCTTAATTAAACCATACTTACGACCTTGCCTAATTCCACCAAAGCCCTCGATCTCCTTAATAAAACTAAAGTAAAAAAACAACAATATACCATACCTGTCCGTTGTTCTGTCCCATGTCTGTGGATAAACAGTTTTCAACCTGGATGGTGCCAAGATGCGACCGTCCAGGCTGAGAACCACTGGTGACTGAAGTGCTGTGAGCGCGGCCTCAGTGACCTGCTGATGACTACTCCCATCCGCTTCTTCTGCTCTCACTGAAATTAGCAACAGCAGGTGTCGGATGATCGTATCCCTATCCTGGTATGCATGACCTCCTCATCCCTATCCTGGTATGTATGACCCCCATCCCTGTCCTGGTATGCATGGCACCCTCATCCCTATCCTGGTATGAATGGCCCTCTCATCCCTATCCTAGTATGCATGCCCCCCTTATCCCTATCCTGGTATGCATGGCCCCCTCATCCCTATCTTGGTATGCATGGCCCCATCCCTATCCTGGTATGCATGACCCCCTCATCCCTATCCTGGTATGTATGACCCCCATCCCTGTCCTGGTATGCATGGCACCCTCATCCCTATCCTGGTATGAATGGCCCCCTAATCCCTATCCTGGTATGCATGGCCTCCTCATCCCTATATTAGCCCCTCATCCCTAGCCTGGTAGGCATGTCCCCCTTATCCATAGCCTGGTAAGGCATGGCTATCTCATCCCTATCCTGAAAGGCATGGTCCCGCTCATCCCTATCCTGGTATGCATGGCCTCCTCATCCCTATCCTGGTATGTATGGCCTCCTCTACCCTATCTTGTTATGCATGGCCTCCTCAATCCTTTCTTGGTATGCATGGCCTCCTCAACCCTATCCTGGTATGCATGGCCCAATCATCCCTAGCCTGGTAGGCATGCCCCCTTATCCCTAGCCTGATAGGCATGGCCCCCTCATCCCTATCCTTGTATGCAGGGCCCCTGTCTCCATCCTGGTATGCATACCCCCATCCCCACCCTGTTATGTATGGCCCTGGTCAGAAAAAAAAAATAAAAAAAACATAAACCATTATACTTTCCTTCCTGTGCTCCCTCGCAGCATCTTGTTCTGATGCCAGCAGCTGCTTTATGCTTGTAAGCAGCATATGGAAGTGACGTCATGCGCTGCTTACAAGTCGAGGACAGCTGCAGGAACACTCACTGCTCTCCACACCGTGACTATTTGTGTGGAGGGCAGTGAATATTCATTGCTCTTAAGTAGCAGGCACAGTGTTAGCCACAGTTTCCTGCAGTTGCTGGGCTTATGCCTGTGCTCGCTGCTAGAGGGAATGAATGTTTACTGCGTTCCATGGGAGTGGTGAGCAGTGAATATTCATTCCCTTAAGTAGCGGGGACACGCAAACGCCTGGCAGCTGCAGGAAGCTGCTACGGCTAGCAGCGTGTCCTGTTGTGAATGGGTTTGAGATGAGTTCTGAGCAGAGGCTCCCTCTGGTGGTTACAAGCGGTACTAGTGAGGATTGTGAGGACTGGGAATCAGGTGTTACTGATTGGTCTTATATAAGGGATTCATTTTCCCATCAGGGTTGCCGGTGATCAATTGTTCTGGTCTGAATCCTTCTTTCCAGTTTCCCTTGTAGCCTGCTGTGTCGTGTCTGCATCTCCTGCTATCAGATAAGACAATTTCTTATTGTGTGTTTTTGCTATATTTTTGCATTTTGTCCTGCACTTCTGTGGGGGCCTTCTGGGTCCCCTCCGGGGGCTTTTGCCCTCTCAGTTTAGTCCAGCCACTGTGTTTTGTACTTTTGCTTTTTCCAGTTTTTTTTCAGTGGCTGCTGTTTTGATTTTTTTACACCAGAGAACTAATTTAGGTGGTAGAGGTCGTGTGATCTCAGGTGATTTTGAAATTAGTAGAGTTGGTGATTTTTCAGGGTTTTCTGAGATTGCAGTAAGTACCCTTCCTGTCCTTTTCTATTTAGATAGTTTGGGCCCCAGCGTTTGCTCATACTATTTTCTTTCTGTGTCAGTATTTCCTCTTGTCTAACCGCCATTACATGTTTGGGGGCTTTCTATTATCTTTGGGGTTCTGCTCCGGGGCAGATAGCTTTCCTATTTCTATCTTTAGGTGTAGTTAGTTTCTCAGGCTGTGACGAGGCGTCTAGGACCAACGTAGGAACGCTCCACGGCTGCCTCTAGTTGCGGTGGTTAGTCAGGGTACTGCAATCTCTTAGATTCCAACTGCTCTGGTGTATTTCCTTTTTTACCTGCACTCCTCAGCTACCGTAACATAACAGTATCACCGGCCATAAAAATTGTATGGTTCTCACAGAAGGGAAAAAATATTTTGAAGGAAGAAAAGTTGTCTGAGATATTTTTCTGTTTGTTGCATTTTTTTTTTTTTTTCCCTCTGTATCTCTGGGTGCTGGGGAGGATCTTTTCTCCCAATGGAGTTTGCACAGTTGTCTGGCCGTGTGGATCAGCTTGCCACTGAGGTTCAGAGTATTGCTGCATATCTTGCTAGGTTGCCTGTTGTGGAACCTAGGATCCCCATGCCAGATTTGTTTTTAGGGGATCGAGCTAAGTTTCAGAATTTCAAAAATAATTGTAAATTGTTTCTTGCCTTAAAATCTAAGTCCTCAGGAAACGCAGCGCAGCAGGTTCAAATTATCATCTCTCTCCTGCGCGGCGATCCTCAGGATTGGGCTTTTTCCCTGATACCTGGGGATCCTGTTTTGAGTGATGTTGATGCATTTTTTCAGGCTTTGGGGTTATTGTACGATGAGCCTAATGTCACTGATCAAGCTGAAAAAGCCTTGTTGGCATTAAATCAGGGGCTTGATGTCGCTGAGTTATACTGTCAGAGATTCCGTAGGTGGGCAGTCCTGACCAAATGGAATGACGACGTTTTGGCGGCCCTTTTCCGGAAGGGTCTGTCGGATAATGTAAAGGATGTAATGGTGGGATTCCCTGTCCCCTCTGGTCTCAATGATTCTATGTCATTAGCGATTCAAATTGACAGACGTTTGCGTGAGCGGAGAAGTATGCGTGGAGTGGTGTTGCCTTGTGAGCCAGCTGCTGAGCCCATGCAGTGTGATGGAGTGGTGTCTGGGGCACAGCGTCATGATTTTCGAAAGCGCAATAGGTTATGTTTCTACTGTGGTGATGCCTCTCATGCTATTTCAGTCTGCCCTAAGCGGGGAAGACATTTTGCACGCTCAGTTGTCTTGGGTAGTGTTCAGACTAAGTTTTTATTAACTGTCACTCTGATATGCTCTCTGTCCTCATTTTCTGCTCAGGCTTTTGTTGATTCTGGAGCAGCTATTAACCTGATGGATTATGATTTTGCTAAACGTTGTGGGTTTCCCTTGATACCCCTACAGAAGTCTATTCCCCTACTGGGGATTGATTCTACCCCTTTGGCTGAGAATAAACCCCAGTTTTCTACTCAGGTGATAATGAGGGTTGAACCTGATCACCAGGAGTGCTGCAAATTTTTGGTTCTATATAATCTGCATGACATTATAGTGCTGGGTTTCCCTTGGTTACAGTCTCATAATCCTGTTTTGGATTGGAAATCTGTGTCTGTAACCAGTTGGGGCTGCCAATGTGTTAATACCAACACTCCTGTTTTTTCTGCCTCCCCCCAGGCTGAGGATGTTCCTGACTTTTTGTTTGATTTTTCTGATGTGTTTAGCGAAAGTAAATCTGCATCCCTGCCTCCCCATAGGAGCTATGACTGCGCTATTGAATTAGTGCCAGGTAGTAAATTCCCTAAAGGTCGCCTTTTTAACTTGTCTGTACCTGAACATGACGCTATGCGGTCTTATATCAAGGAATCATTGGAGAAGGGTCATATCAGACCATCCTCTTCACCCTTAGGTGCCGGTTTTTTCTTTGTGGCCAAAAAAGATGGTTCATTAAGGCCGTGTATTGATTATTGTCTCTTGAACAATATTACTGTGAAATATCAATACCCGTTACCCTTGATTTCTGACCTGTTTTCCAGGGTGAAAAACGCTACTTGGTTTACCAAGCTTGACCTCAGGGGGGCGTATAACCTTATTCGCATTAAGCACGGGGATGAATGGAAGACCGCATTTAACACCCCTGAAGGGCATTTTGAGTACCTTGTGATGACCTTTGGGCTCACTAATGCTCCTTCCGTCTTCCAGTCCTTCATGAATGACATTTTCAGAGATTTTGTGGACAAGTTTCTGATTGTTTATTTGGATGATATCTTGATTTTTTCTAATGACTGGGACTCTCATGTGAAACATGTTCGAACTGTATTCCAGATTTTGAGAGAGAATGCTCTGTATGTGAAGGGATCAAAGTGTCTTTTTGGCGTACAGAAGATCTCATTTCTGGGATTCATTTTGTCCCCATCTGTTATTGAAATGGACCCGGTCAAGGTTCAGGCCATCTGTGATTGGGTCCAACCTACTTCATTAAAGGCTCTTCAGAGATTTTTGGGTTTTGCCAATTTTTATCGTAAATTTATTGGTAATTTCTCGGTTATTGTTAAACCATTAACTGATTTGACCAGAAAGGGTTCTGATGTGGTGAATTGGCCTCCTGAGGCAGTCTCTGCGTTTCAGGAACTTAAGCAGAGATTCACTTCTGCTCCTGTTCTACGGCAGCCTGATGTTTCTCTGCCATTTCAGGTGGAGGTTGATGCCTCTGAAATTGGGGCAGGTGCCGTTTTGTCCCAAAAAGATCCAGAGACCTCTAAAAGTAACCCTTGTGCCTTTTTCTCTCGAAAATTTTCTCCTACTGAACGTAATTATGACGTGGGTAATCGGGAGTTATTGGCCATGAAGTGGGCTTTTGAAGAGTGGAGACATTGGCTGGAGGGAGCCAAACATCAGGTGGTGGTCCTTACGGACCATAAGAATCTGGTCTATCTGGAATCTGCCAAGCGACTCAATCCTAGACAGGCCAGGTGGGCCTTGTTTTTCACACGTTTTAATTTTGTGGTTTCCTTTCTTCCTGGCACTAAGAATGTTAAGGCGGATGCCCTCTCGAGGAGTTTCCTTGCGGACTCTCCTGAGCTATCTGATCCCTCTGTTATTTTGAAGGAGGGTGTAGTTCTTTCCGCCATCTCGCCCAATTTGAGACTTGCTCTGGAGGGGTGTCAGGAGGATAGGCCCGAGCGCTGCCCTGTTGGAAAATTGTTTGTCCCGGACCAATGGAAAAAGAGTGTGATGTCTGAGATTCATTGTTCCGCATTGGCTGGGCATCCCGGAATTTTTGGTACCAGAGACTTGGTTAGTCGGTCCTTTTGGTGGTCTACCTTGTCTCGCGATGTCAGGGAATTTGTGCAGTCCTGCGGGACTTGCTCTCGCTCCAAGCCTTGCTCTCGCTCTAGTGGTTTGTTGATGCCATTGCCTGTGCCCAAGAGACCATGGACCCATATCTCTATGGATTTCATTTCCGATCTTCCTGTTTCTCAGAGAATGACCACCATCTGGGTAATTTGTGATAGGTTTTCCAAAATGATACATCTTGTGCCATTACCTAAGTTGCCTTCCTCCTCTGAATTGGTGCCGTTGTTCCTTCAGCACGTGGTTCGTTTACACGGCATTCCTGAGAACATTGTGTCTGACAGAGGAGTCCAGTTTGTTTCCAGATTTTGGAGGACTTTTTGTTCTAAACTGGGTGTTCAATTGTCTTTCTCCTCGGCATTTCATCCTCAGACCAATGGTCAAACTGAGAGAACAAACCAGACATTGGAGACTTATCTAAGATGCTTTGTGTCTGCTGATCAGGATGACTGGGTCTCTTTTTTGCCTTTGGCTGAGTTTGCTCTTAATAATAGGGCTAGCTCTGCCACTTTGATGTCTCCGTTTTTCTGTAATTCTGGGTTTCACCCTCGATTTTCTTCAGGACAGACGGAGGCTTCTGTCTGTCCAGGTGTTGACTCTGTTGTTGAGCGTATGCAGCAGATTTGGGACCAGGTAGTGGAGAGGTTGTCCCTCTCTCAGGAGAAGGCCCAGCGGTTTGCTAACCGGCATAGGACTGATGGTCCTCGGTTTAAAGTGGGGGACTTGGTCTGGTTGTCCTCAAAGAATATTCCTATGAGAGTAGCATCTCCTAAATTTAAGCCTAGGTTCATTGGACCTTATAAGATCATGGAGATTATTAATCCTGTTTCTTTTCGTTTGCTTCTTCCAGGGACATTTAAGATCCATAACGTGTTCCACAAGTCCTTGTTGAAGAGGTTTGTTGAGCCAGTGGTTCCTGCTGCTGTGCTTCCTGACCCTGTTTTGGTTGAGGGCAATCTGGAGTATGTGGTTGAGAAAATATTGGATTCTCGTTTTTCTAGACGAAGACTCCAGTATTTGGTTAAATGGAGAGGTTATGGTCAGGAAGACAATTCTTGGGTGTTTGCTTCGGACATCCATGCTAGGAGACTTATCCGTGCGTATCATAGAACTCATCCTGACCGACCTGGTTGCTCAAATGAGGGTTCGGTGACCCCTCCTCAAGGGGGGGGTACTGTTGTGAATGGGTTTGAGATGAGTTCTGAGCAGAGGCTCCCTCTGGTGGTTACAAGCGGTACTAGTGAGGATTGTGAGGACTGGGAATCAGGTGTTACTGATTGGTTTTATATAAGGGAGTCATTTTCCCATCAGGGTTGCCGGTGATCAATTGTTCTGGTCTGAATCCTTCTTTCCAGTTTCCCTTGTAGCCTGCTGTGTCGTGTCTGCATCTCCTGCTATCAGATAAGACAATTTCTTATTGTGTGTTTTTGCTATATTTTTGCATTTTGTCCTGCACTTCTGTGGGGGCCTTCTGGGTCCCCTCCGGGGGCTTTTGCCCTCTCAGTTTAGTCCAGCCACTGTGTTTTGTACTTTTGCTTTTTCCATTTTTTTTTCAGTGGCTGCTGTTTTGATTTTTTTACACCAGAGAACTAATTTAGGTGGTAGAGGTCGTGTGATCTCAGGTGATTTTGAAATTAGTAGAGTTGGTGTTTTTTCAGGGTTTTCTGAGATTGCAGTAAGTACCCTTCCTGTCCTTTTCTATTTAGATAGTTTGGGCCCCAGCGTTTGCTCATACTATTTTCTTTCTGTGTCAGTATTTCCTCTTGTCTAACCGCCATTACATGTTTGGGGGCTTTCTATTATCTTTGGGGTTCTGCTCCGGGGCAGATAGCTTTCCTATTTCTATCTTTAGGTGTAGTTAGTTTCTCAGGCTGTGACGAGGCGTCTAGGACCAACGTAGGAACGCTCCACGGCTGCCTCTAGTTGCGGTGGTTAGTCAGGGTACTGCAATCTCTTAGATTCCAACTGCTCTGGTGTATTTCCTTTTTTACCTGCACTCCTCAGCTACCGTAACATAACAGTGTCCTCTATTAAAGAGAAATGAATATTCAATGCTTTCCACTCCCATGGGTGTGGAATGCAATGACTATTCATTTCTTTTTTTTTTATATCAGGTAATTTTTTATTAAACATTTTCAAAAACTGGAAAAACATTTAATCACATTCAGAATAATTCCAAAATAGTGTATTACATAAACAATAGGACCCACAAAAATCCCTCTCATCTTACCCCCCACCCTCACCCGACAAAGAAAAACTCTCCTCTCTCGATGCATTTGGTCTCTCACAGCCAGAGTTTTCTAGTTATATCCTCCCCAACGCTCTCATCCATGTTAATCTAGAAGGAGCCAACCCTGTTGTGTCCAACCAAGGCGCCCATATATCCTCCCATTTCTTAATTGTTCTTCTCTTTTGGTACACATATTTCTCCATATCTATGTTATTATTAACTGCATCAGTAACTTCCGTGATTGTGGTTACAGAAGATCCCTTCCAGTGAGCCGCCACTCTCTTACGAGCTTGATATAATATTCGTGAGACTGCCAGCTGGTGTCCCTCTGAGAGCGGCAAATTCTCCACTTGACCCAGGAGAGCCATTTTGGGGTCTAGTACCATTTGACATTGCTAGTATTAAGTAAATCAGTCACATCTCGCCAAAACCTACGTAGCCTGGGACAGTTCCAGGTCATGTGTATCAGATCCGCATTGGGCATTCCACACTTCCAACAATCAGCCTCTCTAGCATATCCCATTTTCAACAGCCATACAGGAGTTCGATAAACTCAATGAAGTAAAAAAAGATGTGACACTCTCTGCGTCTCGCTAACCGAGATGACTATTCATTTCTAATTAGCAGTGAGCACAGGAGTTAGCCACAGCCGCCGGCTTCTGCCTCCGGTGACCTGCTTTTCACCAACTTCCCCATCCACAGTCAGAGCAGGGACATCCGGATTATAAGACGCACACCCCATTTTTCTCCACATTTTTGGAGGAAAAAAGTGCGTCTTATATTCTGAAAAAAACGGTACATTTTTACCACTAAAATATTGTTTTAGTCCCAGATTTTACATTTTCACAAGTAGAAATAGCTACAAAATTGTCCCTTAGTTTGTTGCGCAATTTGTCCTGAACATGGCAATAAACCATATGTGGCTGTACAGTACTGTTTGGCCACACAGCGCGGCTCGGGAAGGAAGATATGCTATTTGTTATGTTTACTGCACTATATGCACTTTTTTGTGCACATTGAATTGCATTCTTTGCACTTTTTGTAAATTTTAAATAATATTGGTAGGTTTATATGGTTCCTCATTGCCATGTATTTTTTCTTATTAACTTTTTCTCATGAACTTTTTTATACTTGTTTAAACTTTTTTGAGTATTTTTACATGTGAGTTATATACAATGAGGTCTCCTGCAGATTGTCTGTGGATTTATTTAGCATTTGTTTAATAGCTATAAAATACTTTCTTATTTCATTGTATTATATTACATTTGGTCCTTAATAAAAATATTTTATTCAGTAATTAAGCTCATTTTTTGGTCCTTTTGGTTTATACATGCTTTTGGAGCTATTTACTTTTATTTTTTGAGGCTTTTTTCTTGTTAAATAATATGTCATTATAGTGCCCAATAAATTATAATGCCCAATAAATTGTAATGCCCAATACTTTGTGCCCAGCTTGTGCTTCTGGAGACACACACCTCATAAATTAAGTTGGCTCTCATCACATCAGTATTGCCAAACATGTAGACACTAACTATGGTTTAGGCATTGTAGAGCTCAGAAGCATGGTTGCCAAACAATTACGAACAATGTTTTTTATGGACACATAGTGAAAAACTATAAGAAATCATTGATTATCAGTGATACTTGTCTACAGTCCATAGTTCTGATATGAAGACATCAGTTTCATTCACTGTGAAATTATAATTACAGTCAAAATAATCTGTATAAATTGGAGCTGAGTAGGAACTTGTTTTTTACGGGACAAGATGACGTCATAGTATTACAAGGAGGCCATTGTCTTAGTTTGCACTGGTGACACTGAATTAGAAAGGGTTTGAAGGCATTTTCATGGTTTATACAAGTTAGAAGCTTTCTATAATTAGAGAAACTTGGATCAGTTTACTTCATACACTTTGCCCAGTCTCCAAATTAAACAAATGTTTTGGTACACTCGTATAAAAGGATTGGAAAACCCACATACAAATATGAGGTGGTATTGAAAATGACAGAAGAGGGAATGACCGAGAATGAAAAATTAAAGCGTTCATGGTATTCCCACCCTTTAACCTCCAATCTTAAAATATCACTTTGCTTAGTTTAAGTTGTAATAAAAATGCCCAAAGTATAGTGAATGCAAAAAATATTTTTTCTAGACTCGTTTCTCAGAACTTTCCTGTAATTTTTAAAAGTAAAACAAACTAGGTTCTTTTGATCTAATATTTCCAGACACTGTGAAAGCAAGAAAGCATGTGTTCCTTCAAAACGTGATCTTCTTTATTTCCATGGAACAGAAAATGGTTGTTAAAATTAGTAAAACATATTAGTTTTTAATGTACCAGATAAATATGAAACATTTGTTGGAATTTCGGTTTTATGTTAGTAAAGCTAAAATGAGCAGCTTTGTTGGGACAGTCTCTATTCACGTGTCCTATTAGGGCAAATGGACATCATGGATGGAAGTTGCAATGGGAGACTTTTCCTTCAGATTACTTGGGAGCATATAATATTGACCATATTTATAATAATCTTTATTTTTTATAGTAGGTACCAGCATCTTTTGATAATCTATTATATTATTTCTAAACACTGTTTTTCGGTGATTACTTTGTATCTCCGTTCGTACTGCACCCACACACACAAATGATACACCATTTGAAAGGTAAACTTGCCCCCTTCAGCAAGAAAATAGCCAAACAAAGCACACATTCACAATTTGATCACAAAATACAGTTTAAACCTTAATTTTCATAAACCTGCAGTAAGGAAAAAGATATGCAGGTGGAACCACACTACCCTAAAGAACACTACCACAAAGCTGCTTACAGACATCACAAACAAATCCAAACATTTGCTTTGGGGGCTTTCCAGCTTGCCGAACTGCTTGGCCAGCCTGTTTCAGCCAAATTGGAGGATTGCACACATCACTGCAGGTGAGTCACAAATTTGCAAACACTTTTTATAAAAAAACCCACTGCCTATTGAATTGCACACTTGCTCCTTTTCTACCCACCAACAAAAACAAAGGATGCACCATTTAAAAGGGTTTTCAAATGACCTGCAAGGGGCGGCCAACTCCCCCAAAAACACACAAACCACAAATGTTTAAACGGGACATACAAAAAAATCCAAACATTTCCCTTTTGGGGGGGCTTTCTAGCTTCCCCAAAGTGCTTTCCCGCCAAATTTCAGGCCCCATTGGAGTATTGCACACTTTGGGGGAAAGGTGATCACATATGAAAAACCCCATTTGTAAACATGCACTGTTTTTCAGTTTTATTCGCCCCCAAAAAACACAAATGGTGAGTCAAAATATGAAAAAACACATTTGTAAACTTGCACTGTTTTTTTGCTGTTTTCTTCGCCCCAACCCAATGATAACCCCTTTTAAAGGTTTTTTTGCCCCCGGAGCAAGAAAAGAGCCAAACCACACATTCCGATTTTATCACTAAAGATAGTTTAAAAAACATTTCCAAAAAACCCGCAGAAAGAAGAATGCCTGCAGGTGGCACCTCAACCCGGGGACTTTTTTTTGGGCCCCTCTTTTCAAACCAATTTTTTTTTATTACCAGTCTACATATATAAATTCTGTCTGTATTCACCCTCAATGAAAAAAATTTACTTTGGGCCAGCTTGCTTTTTCTGAAATTGCCTGCGCCCCCCCGGGCCAATTTTGCGAAAATTTTTGCACGGCCAAGCTAGTTGCTTAGAAAAAAAGGGACCAAAAAAAACTTCTGCTCTATGTCAGCCTCGGGGGAAAATTTTTAAAATACTATCACAAATTGCCCCAATGCAAAAAAATTGTCCCCAAATGTCAAGAGTATGATAAAAAAAAGCTTTTATTTGACTCTTACAATTAAATTATTTTATTACAGGGAGTGACCCAATTTTTATAAATTGATTTTAAAACTCATCTGCTATGGGGGATTAGCAGGTATTT
>JARQOD010000003.1:502757052-502811955 GCA_033576555.1 Oophaga sylvatica | reverse complement strand
GGAGAGGAGGTTGAGGACTTTCCGTTGTGCTCCTCACCAGATCCTCCGGGGGCCAGGCCTTCATCTGCTGCGTCATCCGCTATATCTGAAGCTTGGACGGCATCCTCCTGTGCGGATGGCAGTTCATCCTCTGCGGTGGAAGTGGCGTCGGTGTCTACTGATGTTGCTCCTGCCTCTGGCACTGCGTCAAGCTCTGCTGGTGGCGTGTCAAGGCCCACTGGGATGAGGGCTGTTTCTGCCCGTCCTGTGACATTGAGAAGGGCGGCACCAAGAAGGGAAAAAAGATTGAGATTTCGACTAGTGTGATTGAAGCACTCACTAGTTGAACCCTCAATCTGATTGACAATTTGTCGCAGCAAGATGAGCTTGACAAATTCGGCTCATGGTTAGCCGGCTGCCTAAGGTACATGCCACGGGACAGGCAGAATATCTATATGTCAGCAGCCAATGTACTTTTAATGGCTGTTGATGTCTCATCCATAGTGTTGAGCGATACTGCTCGATATCTAAAAATATCGTATCGAAATGGTATCGCCGATATCACTAAATATCGTCGATATCCGATTCTGATACCGGAAGTCCCATGTAAGTCTATGGGAACAAAATATCGCAACAAAAAAAACCCTTTCTTTCGTTGTAAACACAAAATATACACACATAGAATACATATATATATATATATATATATATACATGTCATTGTGACATATATATATACATATATTTATAGTTTATACACTTCTACATAGTAAAATAGACTCTGATTCAATTGCCGGGTAAAGCCGTGACATACCCATAGAAGTCGACGGGCTCGGTGCCGAGTACCCCCAAAACCTCTGGCTCTGTGCGACTCAACTTGGGCGTCACGAACAGGATTCTGTAGCTCGCTATAAGCGAGTCCTGTGTGCCTGAATTGAACTGGTTTTGTGCTTGAGAATTGCTAAAATCATCAGAGAATGTATTTGCCATTTTTCAGCCATATCTGCGTCACGACGAGGCACTGGTGAAGAAGAAGGGCGTGCTCTTCGTGGGTGTACACTCACTCAGTGGCGCGAAAACGATGGCCGACCACTGTAAATGGTACTGCAATGTAACATCGTGCCCCACAGCTCTTCAGTTCCGCCTCCTCATCCTCCTCAGTGTGCGGAAACTAACACGAAGGTCCCGCCTCCCTACAAAAGAGGGGCCCTCTCCAGATGCTAATGACACATGTGACTTGGCAGAGATGGCTAATGGACACGAGCAGAAGTGTGAAGGGATGGAGCAGTCAGAGCTCTCCCCCCACGGAAGCGACCCGATCGCCACGGAACCACCGTTGGGCACCCGGCCTGGAAACCCTCCTACGCTGCAAGAAGCGGAGGATACCCTAAGAGGCCTGGCCCGACACCGGGAGGAGGTCGCCAGGATGGAAGCCAGCTGGCGTGCCCTAAAACTAAACTTGGAGCGGCGCCAATCCCTCTTACCTGAAGTGTCTGTACCGGAAGGTGAGGCACCCGTTCTAGTAGAGGAGTCCGTGCGGGCATCCCAGCCCTTGCAATGTGATCCGGTTGACGTTGTCGCAATGGAGGCACCCGTTCCTGCCAAAAACTCTGCACCGGCAGCACCCCAGATCCGCTGTCTGCCCCCGTCGCTGAGACAGAAGAAGCGACACCCGTCCTCATGGAGGAGGCCGCGCAGGCACCAGAGCACTACCTGCCTGTACCGGAGCCCCGACTGTCATCTGTTCCAGAGCCGGCTGCTTCCTCCGCAGGTGAGCGCCACCAGGACTGGGGGGCGCCAGGAGAGCTGCCGCAAACCGGACACTGTAAGCTGCAGTTTGATGGTGGAGACATGGAGCTGCTGGTGGAGGAGAATTTCAACCGGCGTCAGGAGGAAGAGTGGAGACGTTGGGAGCGGGAAGCAGAGCGACAAAGGGAGCAGCGAGAAACCCAAAAGCTTCGCCAACGTCAGCTGGAGAAGGACCGGGCAGATAAGGACCGGATGAGAAAAGATAAAGGAACCCTGTGGGAGCCGCGGCGTAAGGGTGCAGTACGGAGCTTTAAATTGAAAGGTGGTTGGGGCTTCATCCAGGAGCCTGGACTTTATTTAGAAGTTTTTGTGAACCGGCGGGACGTGGAGGCTCACCTCCCAGAAGGACACCCGGGGAGGGACCTGTTGCCAGGAGACTTGGTGACTTACACCCGACACTGGGGTTACGATGGATGGTACTCCCTAAATGTTACCAGGTGCGACCCCTACTCCCCAGAGTGTCAGGAACCTGTGAGACCCTCGGAGCCTTCAGCCTCCCACATCCTGGCCTCTGCAAAAGTGCCCACCCCACGCCGTAAATCTCCCCAGCCTCCCTCAGTGGTCTCCTCAGCAGCCCCAGCTATGGACATGATAAGTATAGCTGGCCCGTACCCGGCGCCTGTTAGGCCCCTGGGGTTCGTTCAGTCCGGGACATAGGGTTCCAGACCCGGAGGGAGATGAAAGAGGTGGCCACACAGACCCAGATAGCGGGTCACGACTTGACTGTACAGGCCACACGACGTCATCAGGTCCTGGTGGTCCTTGGTGCCTCGGATGTTTGGCAAGCATCAGAAGAATACCAGGTGGTACCTGGAACACCCCTGCCAAAGAATTATAAATAACCCGGACAGGGTCCCTGTATGTAAATAGTTAAATTGTTGATGTACCCGGACGGTGAATGTTCATAAAAAAGTTTTTTAATTTAATAAAAAAAAACAAAACACAGTTTTCATTACTTTTATTACAGTCTCATCCTGCGACGCCATCGATCTCCTGTAAAAAAAATGAAAAAAAAAAAAAGTATACCACCTGACCGACGCAGTCCATAGTAACGAGTGTCCCACGACGATCCAGCTCTGCTACATCAGAATGACAGGCAGAGCCTGTCATCCCGGCGTAGCACAGCTGATTACCTGCTTCCCCGGCGGTGACGTCATCGAACTGGTTTACGGCCGGGATTACCCTGCAGTCACTGCAGTTATCGCGAAAAACTGCATGTGACCGCCAGGGAGAAGATAATGGCGGCCATCAAGCAGTCCAGGACATGACCGCCGGAGATCTTCTGCCA
Source organism: Oophaga sylvatica (assembly GCA_033576555.1). Lineage (NCBI taxonomy): Eukaryota > Metazoa > Chordata > Amphibia > Anura > Dendrobatidae > Oophaga > Oophaga sylvatica. The sequence goes on along the minus strand of JARQOD010000003.1, from coordinate 502,808,880 downwards.
GGTAAGTGCCGCTGACTCCTGACAGACCCGACCGACGGACACTCACAGTGACAGTGACAAATCCGATTCCGGTATTCGATATGACGAAAATATCGGTATTCGGAATCGAAAGGCCGATACAGCTAATATCGGCCGATACCCGATATTTGCAGTATCGTATCGCTTAACACTACTCATCCACTATTCCCCCGTCAGCAGCTATAATGACGGGGATTCTTAATATATTTAATCCCCAAAGTGGGCTTCCACCACCAGCTGCATCGCAGCGTTTTGTGCAGGCGGCAGCGTACAGGCCCGAAACTGCTGAAGCCTACAATTATGGCAGCCCACCAGCACCTCCAACTACTGGCCATCATGCAATGTCCCCCAATAGTAGCATGTCCTCACAAGACCTGTTTCTGGAGTTTGGGTACGAGCCGGAGTACCATCAATTTTTGTCACCAACAACCAGCCCGGCCGTCCCAACTCCCCCTCCCCTGTCCTGTTGACAGGTTGTTATAACGTCCATTCTTGATGGTTATTGTTGGACAATGTTTGTCCTAATATTGTACTATGTAAGTCTAGCAAAGACTTTCGTTACATATGTTTCTTACATGTATAATGGTTATAAAAATTTTTTTTTTTTTAAAAACTGTGTCTGTGGTTATTTTTGTAAAAAAAGGAGTATATGCTTAATTACAGTTTGGGTACTGTGGGTAATGGGATCAGAAAAAGTGTCAGTCAGAAAGAGTCAAAAACTCATGGAGACAATATTTTAAATTTAAATCAAAGTACATTTTTATTAACCTTTTTATGGTTTCAATAATTGTTCAAGAAAAACGGCCCTTGATCGCTTGGGGTTAGGCATCAAATCTCTGCTGTTCAGGCTGCTCAACACTGGCACAGGAGTATTGCCACTGCACGGCACCTTAAGGACTCATGAAGTAGTCAGTGAAGGTTTCTCGCACACGCACACCCGAGTTGGATTGCCTTCCTTTACCCAAGTTGTCCACTGCAATTAATTTAGATAGGTGTGTCTCCACATCTACCTCTGTGCTGTAATCACGAGCGTAGTTGTGGAGTACACAGCATGCCTTAATTACAGTGTCAACGGTCTCCGGATCTAACTGGATGGCAGTGTGAAAGATCCTCCACTGACTACACATGATCCCGAAGGTGCATTCCACATATCTTCATGCACGGCTCAGCCGATAATTTAAAATCCTCCGTCGGTCATCCAGTGCCCTTCGTGGGTATGGGCGCAGCAGGTTGGTCTTTAAGGGAAACGCCTCATCCGATACCATCACAAAGGGAACTGGATGTGTGGAACCTGGCAAAGGTCTTCGGGCTGGGAGCGTTCCGCCATCTCGAAGAATTTGCAGTCCAATCTGTGATGATTTCAACACCCGAGAGTCCCCAGAACTGCCATAAGCACCAACGTCGATGGCAACAAATTTGTAATGTGCATCAGTCACCGCCATCAGGACCACAGAAAAATACTTCTTAGGCCGGGATCACACATGCGACGAAAACGTCCGACGCTCGCATGTGAAATCCCAGCTCTGGCGCCGGCACTCGGGAGTGGACTGCGCGGCTGCATGTAGTTACATGCAGCCGCTCGCTCCAGTCCCGAGTGCCGGCGCCAGAGCTGGGATTTCACATGCGAGCGTCGGACGTTTTCGTCGCATGTGTGATCCCGGCCTTATAATTAAAGAAGCGTGATCCTGATCATGGTGGCTTCAGCACTCTCACATGTTTGCCATTGACAGCACCTATGCAGATGGGGAAATTGGCCACAGTTTGAAAGCCTGCTGCGACTTGCAGCCAAGTCTCCTCGTTTGGGGAAGGCATCACAATGGGCTGCAACTTCTGCCAGATGACGGTACACGTGCACCTCACAATTTTAGAGATGATGGATTTACCAACCCTAAATTGGAGGTGCAGTGATGTGTAGCCCTCTCCTGTGGCCAAAAACCTGAAAAGAAAAAATAAAATTAGAAAAGCAAAAAAAAATACATATAAGCCAAGCTTTGAATGGCACATTTGAAATTTATATGGAAACATATATGGTCTTTTTAATAAATAAGATTCAAGCACTGAGTCAACTTTTTTTGTTGCACTGTGCCTGGCAGTATCATGAGGGCACTGTGCCTGGCAGTATAATGGGGGCACTGTGGCAGCATTATGGGGACACTGTGGCTGGCAGTATTATATGGGGGCACTGTGCCTGGCAGTATTATGGGGCACTGGCTGGCAGTATTATGGGGGCACTGTGGCTGGCAGTGTTATGGGGCCACTGTGGCTGGCAGTATTATGGGGCACTGGGTGGCAGTATTATGGGGGCAAAATGTGTTACCAAAAAAAAATAAATAATAATTTACACTTAACCAAAGGGGATGAGCAGCCTTTCCTCAGCAGAGATGGCTCTTCGCATGACTGTGTCCGCATAATTTAAATCTCGAGACAGAAGGGCGAGTAGGCGATGAATGCTTCGATTGTGAGCCTGCAAAACTACAAATTTCTCCGGATAGCTGTAAAAAAAAAAAAAAAAAAAGTTTGGTTTATCACACGGATTACAATTTGACATACCACAAACCAAAAAAATCAACTTAAAAATACATTAGGTGCACACGGATGACAATATACCTTTTTTCCCTAATATATCTTACCCCCTTAAATCCTGGTAAAGGAGATGGAAGTGGCCCTTTTCCGCCCGCTCCTGAACAATGGGGTGCACCCACATTCTTGTTCTCCTCCTCTACCTCCGAGAGCACTCCTATGGGAGAATATAGTCTTTAGTAAAATATACATCAAAATATTAAACAGATAAAAAATCTACTGACAGTATGTTACCTGCTCGTTGTGGTGGTGCAGCAAAATCAGTGAAGTCGGCAGCAAAATCTGCATGCTTTCTTGGCTGAGACGCTGCTGGGGCTGCACTTGTGGCATCTTGAATCCAACAAGAAAAGAAAATGGAGAACAGGGGTTGGACTAGGAAATGACCTCATAGGAGCCCTTGTTTTCTCCCAACTTTATTTGTGCTCAAAAACGCTTAAAAAAACGCTTATAAAAAATGCATGAAAAATGCGTCAAATTCGCATGCGTTTTTCTGGCAAGGGTGTGTGGTTTTCATCAGGAAAAATCTGCTTCTTTTCTGCAACGTGGGCACATAGCCTAACTATGCTGCTATCTGGTTAGCGGAGAGATGAAAGCATTTGCAAATTGAGGATATACACTGTGTTCCAAATTATTATGCAAATAATATTTTCTCAGATTTTCCCAAATTACCTATATGAATTTCAGTCATTGTAATTTTCCAGTCAAATAACTATTAGAGTACAATTGAAAGGTTTTTGTACAAACTGCCTATGATAACAGTATATTTTTAAAAAAATAAAACACTCAAACTGCACTCAAAATGCATGTTCCAAATTATTATTCACAGCAGAGTTTTCAACCTTTTCATTTTAATAAAGAACAAAAAAATGGTCATTTTTGAAATGATAAGCATTAGCAGGTTATTACAAACTGAAATCAAACAGTTTTCAACTCAAAACTTTATTCTAGGTGATGTTACATTTGCACATAAGACCCCTTGTTCGAAAGGAGCTTCTGAACTCTCTCCTCCATTGAATTTGTCAGGTTTTCGATAGTTTCTGCTTCAATTGTTTTACATGAGGACAGAATACCCTCCCAGAGCTGTTGGTTAGATGTGAACTGCCTCCCGCCATCATAGACACTCCTTTTGATGTTGCTCCAGAGGTTCTCAATGGGGTTGAGGTCAGGGGAGCATGGGGGCCACACCATATGTTTGTCCCCTTTTATGCCCATAGCAGCCAGAGATGCAGATGTGTTATGTGCAGCATGAGACGGTGCATTATCATGCATGAAAATGATCTTGCTGCGGAATGTACGGTTCTTCTTCTTGAACCATGGCAGGAAGTGCTGTTTGAGAAACTCAACATACACTATGGAGTTCATCTTTACCCCTTCAAGGATCCTAAAGGGGCCGACAATCTCTCTCCCCATGATTCCAGCCCAAAACATTACTCCACCTCCTCCTTGTTGGCGCCGTAGCCGTGTTTGCATGGGGTGTACATCAACCAGCCATCCTCCACGCCATCCATCTGGACCATCGAGCGTTGCATGGCACTCATCGGTGAACAAAACAGTTTTGAAGTCAGTCTTCATGCATTGTTTGGCCCACTGGAGTCGTTTCTGCTTGTGTGCAGTGGATAGAGGAGGTTGACAGGATGGCTTACGCACAGTTGCAAACCTCTGAAGGACTCTGCATCTTGTCGTTCGGGGGACGTTGGAGGCACCAGCAGCTTCAAAAACTTGTCTGCTGCTATGACAAGGCTTTTTTGCCGCTGCTCTTTTAACCTGACATAATTGCCTGTAGGAAAGAGTCCTCAATTTTCCCTTATCAGCACGCACACGTGTGTACTGTTAATCAGCTACATACTTCTTGATTGTGTGATGATCACAATGAAGTGTCTTGGCAATGTTGATTGTAGTCATGCCTTGACCTAAACACTCCACAATTTGTTGCTTCTCAGCAGCCGACACATCCTTATTCTTTCCCATTTTGGCAGAAAATGTAGGCTGCTTAATAATGTGGGACAGCCTTTTTAAGTAGTCTTGCCTTTCATTGGACACACCTGCCAAACTAATTAGCACAGGTGTCTGAAATTGCTTACAGTGATATAAAGAGCCCTGACACACATCACCATCAATGAGTTTAACTGACAAACAACAACATTTTTACCTTATCACTTCAAAACAATTTTTGCATAATAATTTGGAACACAGTGTAATGTATTTTTGGTGCCAAGATAAACTCATAATTTAGCCGTGACAGCCAATGTATTAAAGCAAGAAAAGTAAATAAAATAGTATTTTGGTATTAATTACAGTATGCTGGTATCAAACAGTCCCTCTAGTCTTACAATTAATATGATCGATCCCTTGTGGTTTGTTTTGTTTGATCTTTATTAATTAGAGTTATTGAAAAAAAATAACAGGAGCAATGAACGGTGATCCTCATGACCATGAATTTATATTTTGCTGTTAAATCAAATGAATTCTAATCTAATAATTTATATTCGGCAACAAGTAACACAGCAAGTCTAACCAATCATCAAAAGAACACGGATACATTTATTTAATGTTTCTGAAATGGCATGGATGTATTCTAAGCAAAAGGTTGTAGTGAGCCCTCCCATGATTAACCTGTTGTGCATCACATTAGGATCAAAGCTAATGTCTGAGTTACAGAATCTTTGTATATACTGTTACATAACAGACTGAAAGCTGCTGTCATTGAAAGATGGGGTTTCTGTGTTATGGAATCAGTTAATATTTTTAGTCATTTATGGGCAGGTTAATACTGTAATATCTAGACAAAATGCTTAATGAGCACGAGAGACATTATTAGGCACTTATCACTAGCACAATTGTGTTGATGAATTTGGGCCCCAATGATTTTTTAGTTGTGATGTTTTCTTTTTTTTAGGTTCCACTACTGCATCCTGTAGTAGATTTAGAGTCTAGGAGTCTGTCGGCTTAGAATTTCTGGTTCCTTAAAGGGAATCTGTCAGCAGGTTATTTAAATGTAAGAAAGCAGAGGTTAAAAAAATATTTTTTTCCCGGATCCGTACATTCCTCTACCAAGAATCTGCAAAAACTCTAGTGCATACCCTCATCATCTCTGCCTTGACTAGTGCAACCTCCTACAGTTACAGCTCGATCATGTTTTTTCTTTATTTGTTATTTAATTTTTTTGGTTCCTAAAAAATCTGCTAAATAGTATCTTTTGATTGATAAACCGTATATATTCGAGTATAAGCCGACCTGAGTATAAGCAGGGGCACTTACTTTTACCACAAAAAAATGGAAAAACGTATTGACTCCATTATAAGCCAGGTATGCATTGTCCCCTCATCCCTATCCAGGTATCCATGACTCCTAATCCCTATCCTGATATGCATGACTCCTAATCCTTATCCTGGTATGCATGGCTCCTCATCCTCATCCTGGTCTGCATTGCTCCTCACCCCTATCATGGTATGCATGGCCTCCTCATCCCTATCCTGGTATACATGGCCTCCTCATCCCTTTCCTGGCATGCATGCCCCCCTCATTCCCATCTTGATCTGCATGGCTCCTCATCCAAATCCTGGTATGCATAACTTCCTCATCCTTATCCTGGTATGCATGGCTCCTCATCCCTATCCTGGTAAGCATGACCACCTCATCCCTATTCTGGTATGCACAGCCTCCTCATCCTATCCTGGTCTGCATGGCCACCTCAAACCCACCTTGGTCTGTTTGGAGACACGTCAGAGCTTGATTGAGAGCTGTTTGACTTTTAGAGTGTAGATTTTATTGGAATAGTTTGCGGATGTTATTTACAGAGTCACTGAGGTGCTGGAACAGCAATCAGCACATTTTGGAATTCCCCAGGGAATTAATTTGTTGTAGTCACTGTTTTGACCCTCTCAGATATTTGAAAGAAATACGAGCGAAATGACTGCTACAGAGAAATTTTAGTGCCCAAAACATTGTGCTCAGCTAGTGCTTTTAGAGACTTTCATCCTGTCAATTGTTAAGTGGGCTTTCCCTGGTACAGCAATGCCATGCATGTAGACACTGACTGCAGTCAGGGCACATTGCACAGCTCTGAAGGAGGGGGGGTGTTAGTAGATTCTGGGAGTGTGGAATTTGTTTGATTAATTTTTGTTAATTAATTTTGTTTCCATCCAAAACACATAAAAACTCTATTGTCTACAGCCAAGCCATCAGATACAACCGTATATGTTCCAACCCCATGGATAGAGATGAACACCTTGGTCGCCTCAGAAAGACTTTTTTGAACCAGGGCTACCATCCAAGAACAATTGAAAACCAAATTACAAGAGCCACCAGAATATCAAGGAATCACCTAATACATTACAAAGCTAAAGAAGAAAATAACCGGGTGCCTCTAGTCGTCACCTACAATCCAAATGTAAGGTTCTATGTATATATTCCTGAAACTCAGTTTGTTCGTCAGCCATTTTACTTTCTGTCTTGCTGCAGCTATCTTGCCCTCAGTCAAAATGGAGTTTCCAGCTTGCATGTTCCCGCCCTGATTCTCTCCTTTGCTTCTTAAGCAGCCACAGCTGAGCAATCAGTGCTTCAGAATCTAGCCTGCAGTGAACCTGTGACTTGACTCCTGTAAGCCTTGGACCTTGTACTCCAGCTATTCCTACTGAGGAACTCTGAAGCACTTGTGGACTCTGAACCCTGCTCTTTGAAAGACCCACGTTTGCATGGACTTACGGTAACAGAGAAGAAGATCCTGAATCTGTATTGGAGAGTGATTGCTGAGCTTGGATTGCTCTGGCCTGCTGTGTCTCCTGTTTCTGTGTCTGCAAACTGTGTGACTATTTCTGCCAACTTGTATGAAGTAATACAGGACTTTTCTATATCAAACCTGTGTCTCATGTATGTTCATCGCACCCAAGCACAAGACGCTATATGAACTGTACTACATACATTACAAGATTCTGAAGCCAAAACGTTAGTGTCTGCTGGGTCTGGAAGGCTGTGTCTGCTGTACTGTGGATATCGGATGTCCGGTTGTACTTTCTGTGATGATAGTGGTTGTGACTTTTCACAACCATTCCAGGTGAGCAATTCCCTTAAGTTTTTTCTTTTTGCAGTGTTACCACAGGTAAACACTATTGTTTTTTTTTTTTTTCCTTTCTTTTCTCTTTTTTGTCTGCTGTAACTCTGGATATCAGATGTCTGGTTGAAACTTTCTGTGATGATAGTGGTTGTGACTTCTCACAACCATTCCAGTAATCCTGTCTTAAAAGATCTGGAAAATGGAGGCCCGCATAAAGGAACTTTGCGGAGTGACTGATAATATCCTTGCAGATTTGCAGAATATAAAGACCCGTTTTACAAATCTACAGGACCTCAATAATCACAATTTGCAAGTGGTTGGACAGACTACCCAGGATTTGCGAGCCAGGATTGAGGTTCTAGAGGGGCGAGTCCAGGCTCCTGCCGTAGCCCGAGTGCTGGGATTCCCAAGTTGCCCCCTTTTCGTTTTGGCGGTGAACGTGAGAAATTCAGGGGATTTATTAATCAATGCAATCTTTTTTTTTCTGCACATGCTTCACAATTTCCCACTGAACGATCTAAGGTGCTTACTATAATTATGTTGCTTACCAACAAGGCTTTAATGTGGGCAAACCCTCTGATTGAGACTGAGGATGATTGTTTGAATCACCTTGATGATTTTATTTCAGCCATGGGGCAGGTGTTTGATGACCCCAATCGAGGTGCAACAGCTGAAGCAGCCATGTTAGCTTTGCGCCAAGGTAAGCACTCGGTAGCTGAATATGCCTTGGATTTCAGGAGATGGGCCCTTGATACCACCTGGGACAGTTCCGCCAAAAAATCTATTTTTCGAAAGGGGTTATCTCCACTGATTAAGGATGAACTTGCTCGTGCCGACCCTCCCACTGCGTTAGGTGACTTTATTAACTACTGCATCCGTATTGATACTCGTCTGACTGAACACAAGCAAGAGAGATGGTTCGAAAGCAATCGTACTAACCTTTTCCTACCTTCCTCTCCAGCTAAGGAACCTTTGAGTAGGATTACACGGGAACCTGAACCTGAACCCATGCAGGTAGACTCTTTACAACGACGGGTTAGTGATGCACGCAAGGAACATCGTTTTAAGGAGAATCTATGTTTCTATTGTGGTAAGTCAGGGCACTTCATTATAAACTGCCCCAGCCGTTCTCGTAAGACTACTGCAGCACTCATTCATTGTGAGTGTTGCGAGAGGGGATCTGTCAGGTCCGAGCCTCAGGCTCCAGAGAGATCTGCAGCAACAGATCTTGATTTCTCGGACTTAAACTCCGTTACCTCTGAGGACGTTGACTGTGTAAACGCTGCCATTTTTCAAGTTTCCTCAGCGGTTGTCCCAGCTGAGTTGTAAGAAAAACAATTCTCATTGCTTTCTTTCCATCAAACTCTGGGTTGACTCAGCTTGGGTGTCTAGCTCTGCTATGATCGACTCAGGGGCAAGTGGAAATTTTATGGATGTCTCCTTTGCTCTGAAACAGGGAATACGTTCAGTGAAGAAGGTTACTCCAGTACAGATGGAAACTGTGGATGGCTCCCTGCTGACCTCTGGACCAGTGGATCAGGAAACAGAGCCTTTGAGGGTTCTTATGGGTAAAGATCATCAAGAGAAACTGTCCTTTATGCTTATCTCTTCTCCCCACTTTCCCATTATTCTAGGGCTACCATGGCTGCAGGCTCAGAATCCTACCATTAACTGGGAGACCAAGGAATTACACTTTCCAGAGAAACAGGTGAGGCCAAAAGTTTCAGCTTGCTCTGTTCCTAAAGGAATCATGTCAGTCCCTGAACTACCAGCTGTATACCAGGACTATGTGGATTTATGTGACAAGAAGAACGCTGACCAGCTTCCTCCTCACCGTCCATATGATTGTCCAATTGAATTATTGCCTGGAGCAGAGATACCTTTTGGTAAGATCTACCCCCTGGCGGGGCCCGAGCTAAAGGCTTTAAAGGATTACATAGATGAAAATCTAGCCAAGGGCTTCATACGCCCCTCTTCATCTCCTGCAGGTGCACCCATCTTCTTTGTAAAGAAGAAAGATGGATCTCTGAGACCATGCGTAGACTATAGGGAACTCAATAAGGTTACTATTAGAAACCGTTATCCATTGCCTTCAATCCCTGAGTTATTGGAGAGAGTGCGACATGCCAAAATTTTTTCTAAACTAGATCTTCGTGGGGCCTATAACTTAGTCCGTATTAGACCTGGGGATGAATGGAAGACTGCATTCAGGTCACGCTATGGACACTTTGAATATCTAGTTATGCCTTTTGGTCTGAGTACCGCCCCAGCCACTTTCCAACACTTGGTGAATGACATCTTCAGGGATCTCCTAGATACATTCGTGGTAATTTATTTGGATGATATTCTAATTTTTTCTAACTCCACAGAGGAACATCATGGACATGTGAGAATGGTCTTGGAACGTCTAAGACAAAATCATCTTTACATCAAACTTGAAAAGTGTGAATTCCATAGGACCGAGATTCAATTTCTGGGGTATGTACTGTCTACACAAGGAATTAGTATGGATGGAAGCAAAACCCAAGCCATCAAGGATTGGCCAAGTCCTAGAAATGTGAAGGAGGTACAGCGCTTCATCGGGTTTGCCAACTTCTATAGACGTTTCATTAGAAATTTCTCTGAGGTAGTGTCACCTATCACTCAACTTACCCGGAAAGAGTCTAGGTTTTCCTGGACTCCCCAAGCCCAGGAAGCATTTTCCCGTCTAAAAGATAAATTTACCACTGCACCTATCCTAGTACATCCCAACCCCGAGCTTGCCTTCATAATAGAGGTGGATGCTTCAGACTGTGCCGTTGGAGCTATACTCTCTCAGAGAACAGGTGAGAAGAATGTCTTGCATCCCTGTGCCTTCTTTTCCCAGCAGTTGTCTTCGGCTGAGAGGAACTACGATGTGGGCAATAGAGAGTTGTTGGCCATTATTGCCGCCTTCAAAGAATGGAGACACCTTCTTCAGGGAGCTGCACAGCAAATAGTCGTCCTGACAGACCATCGTAACCTTGAGTTTATCAGGTCGGCTAAGTGCCTGACTCCTCGCCAGGCTCGCTGGAATCTTTTCTTAAACCAATTTAATTTTATCATCTCTTATAGACCAGGATCGCGCAATGGAAAGGCTGATGCACTCTCTAGGATTTACTCAGCAGAGACACGTCCAATTACTCCTCCTAAGACTATTCTTCCTGACTCTAGATTCCTAGGAGTAATTCATAATCAAGACTTACTTAAGGACATCAAGGAAGCATACCATGCGGATTCCTTTTTGGCACAACCCCCAAGGGACGTAAGTCTTGTCTTTAAGAATGGTGTGTGGATTCAGGGACAACGCCTGTATATTCCTGAAACAGTCAGATTGAGAGTATTGCAACTCATTCACGATTCCAAGATAGCTGGGCATAGAGGAATTCTAAAGACACAGGAATTTCTTTCTCGTTTCTTTTGGTGGCCCACTTGCAGGAAGGATGTTTTGAATTATGTCACTTCATGTGAGGTCTGTGCAAGATGCAAAACACCTCGCTCCTCACCAACTGGTCTGTTACAGCCTCTTCCCACCCCGTCCCGCCCGTGGGGATCCATTTCTATGGACTTCATTGTGGAGTTACCAACCTCTCAGGGGAAGAACACCATTCTAGTGGTGGTTGACCGTCTAACAAAGGCAGCTCATTTTATCCCTTGTGTCGGCTTACCCACTGCAAAACAGACATCAGATTTGATGATTAAAGATGTGTTTCGCTTACATGGAGTACCGGATGAGGTTATTTCGGATCGAGGGGTGCAATTCACTTCTAGGTTTTGGCAAAATTTCTGTGCAGCATTGGACATTAAAGTAAACCTTTCTTCTGCTTTTCATCCCCAGACTAATGGACAGACCGAACGAACCAATCAAACCCTGGAGCAGTATCTCCGCTGCTTTATCTGCCACCTACAGGATGATTGGGTGGATCTACTTCCATTAGCTGAGTTCTCGTATAACAACTCTCAGAGTGCCTCCACTAAACAGTCTCCTTTTTACTCTAATCTAGGTTATCATCCTAACATTCTACCACGATTTCCCATAGAAACGCCTTTACCAGCAGTAGCTGAAAGAATCACGTCTTTACAGAAGAATATGGATCTTCTAAAGGAAAATCTGGAATCGGCTCAAGAAAGGTACAAGAAAGCAGCAGATAAATTTCGTAAACCTGCACCAGCTTTCAAGGTAGGAGACTTGGTCTGGCTGTCAACCAGAAATCTTAAGTTAAGGATTCCATCGTCTAAGTTGGGACATAAGTACATTGGACCCTATAAAATCAGTAAAATTATAAGTGCCGTTGCTTGTCGTCTTCAACTGCCCAGAACTATGAGAATCCACCTTGTCTTTCATGTATCCCTACTAAAGGCTGCGACACCCAATACGTTTCCTGTACGTTCCTCTCCTTGCCCTGACCCAGTGCTAGTCGATGGTCAGGAAGAATTTGTGGTGGAAAGGATTTTAGATTCCAGGTTGTATAGAAATCAGTTACAATATCTGATTAAATGGCAGGGCTACCCAGTGGAGGACAACTCATGGGAACCGGTCAATAACGTTAATGCTCCTCGCTTGCTCCGTCAGTTTCATCAGAGGTACCCACACAAGCCTGGTCTGAGGTCATCCGGAGGTTGTCCTTAAGGGGGGAGTAATGTAAGGTTCTATGTATATATTCCTGAAACTCAGTTTGTTCGTCAGCCATTTTACTTTCTGTCTTGCTGCAGCTATCTTGCCCTCAGTCAAAATGGAGTTTCCAGCTTGCATGTTCCTGCCCTGATTCTCTCCTTTGCTTCTTAAGCAGCCACAGCTGAGCAATCAGTGCTTCAGAATCTAGCCTGCAGTGAACCTGTGACTTGACTCCTGTAAGCCTTGGACCTTGTACTCCAGCTATTCCTACTGAGGAACTCTGAAGCACTTGTGGACTCTGAACCCTGCTCTTTGAAAGACCCACGTTTGCATGGACTTACGGTAACAGAGAAGAAGATCCTGAATCTGTATTGGAGAGTGATTGCTGAGCTTGGATTGCTCTGGCCTGCTGTGTCTCCTGTTTCTGTGTCTGCAAACTGTGTGACTATTTCTGCCAACTTGTATGAAGTAATACAGGACTTTTCTATATCAAACCTGTGTCTCATGTATGTTCATCGCACCCAAGCACAAGACGCTATATGAACTGTACTACATACATTACACCAAATCTGGAGGTGCTAAGGGGAGCTGCACGGAAACTACAACCTTTACTACAAAAAGATGCCCGATTACAATCCATATTTCCATACCCCCCACTACTATGTTTTAGGCAGCCCCCAAATCTAAGAAGCATCATTGTCAGAAGCTCCCTGTCCTCCCCAACAGCTGCAGGAACCTTTCCTTGCAACCAGAAGAAATGTAAAACATGTCCATTTATAATGACCACGGACAAGATAAAGATCCCCAACTCCCATCGGGACTACAAGATACCAGGTACTTTCAGCTGCATCATATCTAATGTGGTGTACCTCATTATATGTACTAAATGTCCAACTGGGGGTCTGTATGTGGGGGAGACCGGGCAAAAACTGAGAACAAGGATGAATTCTCATCGCCACACAATAAGAGAAAAAAGAATGGATTTACCTGTGGCAAAACACTTTTGTATGCCCAGTCATAGCATGATGGATATGGAATTACTTATATTAAAATCTAACTTCAAATCTGAGAAAGATAGAAAGGTTTGGGAATACAAACTTATGATGACCTTTGACACTCTTAGTGCTGGAATGAACGTGTCACATGGATTTATGTCTTTCTTTATCAATTAAGGAATCTGCTTCTCTGACCTTTTAGTGTCATCAAAACACAATAGCAGACTTCAATCAGAGGGCAATAAAACTTTCTCTCCTTATCTATGAACTGTTCCAATATTTATGTTCATTCCTCTGCCATAATGACAGTTCTGCTTCACGTCACTTGTCTTACCTATTGCATTATTCCTGTGTCCTTTTGTGTATATAAATATGTGATTCTTCAGATTTTGTATTAGTTTAGCCTGATGAAGAGACCTGAGTAGTCTCGAAAGCTTGCAATTTGTTACCATCTTTTCAGTTAGCCATTAAAAGGTATCAACCACTGAGGACTCTCAAGTCTAAATATTTTGTTAAAGCTCTGTCACTTTTCCATAAATTTTGACCTATCATTAAGGTGGAAAACCTTTATTTCTTCAGTGACAGATCACGGACATGAATCGGGACTTACAAAGAAACAGAAACTGACCAGAACCTCCTAATAGAAACACAAGTGTCAACAGGTGCAAGCTGCTGTGTCTGCACTATATATAAACTAGGGGGCTCAAACTCGGCAGAGTAAAGGGGCAGCACATAAAAAAAAAATTTAAGCTGGCGGGCCGCATTCCATTCAAACTTAATACAGTACAAAATTATTGTTAAACAATTGTTTATTTGAACTACTATAACAATTCTGTCCCTCCGGACCTCTCCCTCTCTCTGTGGCCGTTCAAATAAGTTGTCAGCTGCGATGTACAGCTTACCGTATATACCCGTGTATAAGCTGACCCGAGTATAAGCCGACCCCCCTAATTTTGCCACAAAAAAACTGGGAAAACTTATTGACTCGCGTATAAGCCTAGGGTGGAAAATGCAGCAGCTACTAAATTTTCAAAAATAAAAAGAGATACCAATAAAAGTAAAATTAATTGAGACATCAGTAGGTTAAATGTTTTTGAATATCCATATTAAATCAGAAGCCCCATATAATGCTCCATACAGTTCATGTTGGCCCCATAAGATGCTCCATACAAAATACGCCCCATATAATGCTGCACAAAGGTTAATAATGGCCCCATAAATGATTCATAGAATAATATGCCCCATATACTGCTGCACAAAGGTTAATAATGGCCCCATAAAATGCTCCATAGAATAATATGCCCCATATACTTCTCCATAAAGTTTATGGCCCCATAAAATGCTCCTGTTGTGAGTGTTTTAGAAATGAATTCTGAGCAGAAGCTCCCTCTGGTGGTTACAAACAGTACTGAACCATTCAATGAGGATTGGCAATCAGGAATCACAGACTGGCTGGATATAAGGGAGGTTCCCTCCCATCATGGTTGCCGGTGATCAATTGTTCTTGTCTCAACGTTGTTTCCTGTTTCACTTGGAAGCTTGCTGAGTCTTGCCTTTTCTCCTGCTCTCAGATAAGATATTTTCTGTTTTTTGTTTTTGTGTTTACCATTTGCATTTTTCTCTGCATTTCTGTGAGGTTAGCCAGGTTATCCCCCCCCCCCGGGGGGCTTGGGCTCCTCTCAGTTCCTCTGGAGCCACTGTTATTTGTTCATTTGCCTTTTCCAGTTTTTTCAGTGGCTGCGGCTTAGTTTTGTTACACCAGAGAACTAATTTAGGTGGTGGAAGTCGTGTGATCTCAGGTGATTTTGCAATTAGTAGCGTTGGCATTATTTAGGGTTTTTGTGGATTGCAGTGAGTATCCTTCCTATCCTAGCCCCAACGTTTGCTCATACTATTTTCTGTCTGTGTCTGTATTTCCTCTTGTCTAACCGCCATTACATGTTTGGGGGCTTCCTATGTTCTTTGGGGATCTGCTCCGGGGCAGATAGTTTTCCTCTTTCTATCTTTAGGTGTAGTTAACCTCTCAGGCTGTGACGAGGCATCTAGGACCAACGTAGGAACGCTCCACGGCTGCCTTTAGTTGTGGTGGTTAGTCAGGGTACTGCAATCCAGTAGATTACAACCTCTCTGGTGTATTGCCGTTTTTGCCTGCTCTCCTCAGCTACCAAATCATAACATGCTCCATAGATTATGCCCCATAAGATGCTCCATATATTTTATGCCCCCATAAGATGCTCCATAAATTTTTCCCCATAAAATGCTCCATAGATTATGCCCCATGAGATGCTCCATATATTTTATGCCCCCATAAGATGCTCCATATTTTTTATGCCCCCATAAGATGCTCCATATATTTTATGCCACCATAAGATGCTCCATAGATTATGCCCCCATAAGATGCTCCATAGATTATGCCCCCATAAGATGCTCTATATATTTTATGCCCCCATAAGATGCTCCTTATATTTTATGCCCCCATAAGATGCTTCATATATTTTATTCCCCCATAAGATGCTTTATATATTTTATGCCCCATAAAATGCTCCATAGATTATGCCCCCATAAGATGCTCCATTTATTTTATGCCCCCATAAGATGCTCCACATTTTTTATGCCCTCATAAAATGCTTCATAGATTATGCCCCCATAAGATGCTCCATATATTTTATGCCCCCATAAGATACTCCATATACTTTATGCCCCCATAAAATGCTCTATAGATTATGCCCGCATAAGATGCTCCATATGTTTTATGCCCAAATAAGATGCTCCATATTTTTTATGCCCCCATAAAATACTCCATAGATTATGCCCCCATAAGATGCTCCATATATTTTATTCCCCCATAAGATGCTCCATACACTTTATGCCCCCATAAAATGCTCCATAGATTATGGCCCCATAAGATGCTCCATATATTTTATGCCCCATAAGATGCTCCATATATTTTATGCCCCCATAAGATGCTCCATATATTTTATGCCCCATAAGATGCTCCATATATTTTATGCCCCATAAGATGCTCCATATATTTTATGCTTCATATCCTGCTGCTGCAATTAAAAAAAAAAGACATACCTCTTGTCGCTGGGAGCCAGGTGCCAGTGTCCTGAGCAGGCGGGGACACCGGCGCTCTATGGGGGACAGGTGCTGGTGTCACCGCTGGCTCAGGACCCCTGCACCTGCGATATTCACCTGTCCCCGGTCCACCGCTGCGCACCACTCCATCGTCCGGCTCCTCTGTCAGTGACTGTTCGCGCCCTCTGACCTGAACATTCACAGCTAGAGGACGCGAGGACACAGTGGTGCGCAGCGGTGGAACGGGGACAGGTGAATATCGCTTATACTCACCCCCTCCTGGCACATCTATGCAGCCCCTCTGCTTCTCCGGCAACTATTCTTCCTTCAGCGGTCACGTGGTACCGCTCATTAAAGTCATGAATATGTGCATATTCATGACTTTAATGAGCGGTACCTCGTGACCGCTGAAGGAAGGAGCCTGAGATTGTGGGAGAAGCAGGGGGGGACTGCAGAGACGCGCCAGGGCGGTGAGCATTATCTGACACCCACGCACCCCCTGCCCCGCCGACCCCCTGACATGTGGTGCACCGCGGGCCGCAGATGCCTTCCTCAGGGGCCGCATGCGGCCCGCGGGCCACGTGTTTGAGACCCCTGATATAAGCTAATGAGTGCAGCTGCATCTGTAGTTCACCAGATCTGCATTTCCCTGATGTTTTTGTCAGTCCTCTATTTTTCACCAACAATTCAAATGTATTTCATTATTTATTATTCTCAGACTAATTTTTTTTGTTGACCATTACTTTACCAAGATGCTTTATATTTGTAATAGAGAACGATTTATTTATATATTATGCATTTATTTTTCACCTTTACTCGTGTGTTTATGTCACTATTTTGCTCCTTAAGGCTACTTTCACACATCAGTTTTTGCTTTTATATATATATATATATATATATATATATATATATATATACCATTGACACACACACACAATATATTATATATATTATATATTTATATTTCATAGAGATATAGATAGAAGAATAGGTGAAAATGCAATTGTCGGCATCTGTAAAATCATTACAGAACCCGACAGGATATGAGACATGGTTTACATACAGTAAACCATGGCATGTCCGTTATTTTTTGATATGTCCCTCACTAATAATGTTAGTAGTGTGTGTGTGTAGGAGTTAGTGTGTGAGCTGTAGGAGTTAAATTAAAGGATTAATTCACGGAAAAAACTGGCGTGGGCTCCTGGGTAATTTTCTCCGTCAGAGAGGGCAAGCCAGTCACTGAGGGCAGAAATTAATACCCTAGAGAGGGACCATTGTTTTTGGGCCCCCTCTGGCTAAAAAATCTGCCCCCAGCCACCCCAGAAAAGGCGCATCTATTCCAGAAATTACCCCCTCTCTCCTTATTGCCCTGTAGTGGTGGCATATGGGGTAATAAGGGGTTGCAACTATCCATTATTAATCCACTAGTTTCAAAGGGTTAAAAAAACACACACACAATAAGAATGAAGATTTTTAATGAAATAAACACACATTTTTGACACTCCCATTCCATACTGAAGCCATCGATCTCCTAGGAAAAATCCCAAATAAAAAAGCAACACTATACCCATACCTGTCCGCCGTACAGTCAAGTACCACGCCGCAATCCATCTGAAGGGTTAAATAGTTTACAACTGGAAGCGGTGCTAATGCGACCAGCCTGGCTGTAAACCACGGAGGAATGAAGGAAAAGCTGCCTGCGCAGCTTCCCGCCTGGCCGGAGATTAAATATAAATATCTATTTATACTGTATAATCATCTTATCCTGTCTGTCTGTCCAGGAAGTCCCGCGTCGCTGATTGGTCCAGCCGCGGCCAATCAGCGATGCAGGGCTAACTCTGCCCATGTGGTCATGTGACTCACCAACTGCCCATGATGTACTGAACATGTTTTGTCAGTTACAGTGTCTGATGTACTTCTATCACGTTTACTGAACACGGGTAATACACAGTGACATGAGGTAATACACAGGTGACATGAGGTAATACATAAGTAACATAAGGTAATACACAGTAAAATGAGGTAATATACAGTAACATGAGGTAAGACACAGTAATATGAGGTAATACACAGGTAACATGAGCTAATATGAGGTAATATACGGTAACATGAGGTAATACACAGTTATATAAGGTAATACACAGAAATATGAGGTAATACACAGTGACATGAGGTAATTCACAGTAACATCAGCGACGCAGGGCTAACTCCATCCATGTGGTCATGTGACTCACCAACTGCCCATGATGTACTGAACATGTTTTGTCAGTCACAGTGTCTGATGTACTTCTGTCTCGTTTACTGAACACGGGTAATACACAGTGACATGAGGTAATACATAAGTAACATAAGGTAATACACAGTAAAATGAGGTAATACACAGTAATATGAGGTAATACACAGGTAACATGAGGTAATATGAGGTAATATACGGTAACATGAGGTAATACACAGTGATATGAGGTAATGCACAGTAATATGAGGCAATACACAGTAACATGAGGTAATACACAGTGACATGAGGTAATACACAGGTAACATGAGGTAATATACAGTAACATGTGGTAATATACAGTAACATGTGGTAATATACAGTCTTTACGACTTATACAATATTTGTAAACTAAGTTGTGCATAATAATTTTGGAACAATGCGTTTTCTTTTTTTTAATTTTGTCTAATAAAATTTGATTAATACACTAAATACTGACTTATTTTCATTGAACACTTTGGAAAATCAAGGAAAAATAGCATTTGCATAATAATTTGAAATGTGATGTATTTTTTACTAGACAATATCTTAGTGTGTGTTTCTCTTATCCTTCAACTTGTTATTTCAATTCACTAATTTCTTATCCTCATTCAATGCTATGTTTTCAATTTACACCCAATTACTTTATATAGATTATCGTAATGGCCTTATACATTATACCTATATCTAATGAATTTTTCATGAACAGTTTGTCTTTGGGATGCTTCTCACATATTTTAATGTATTTTTTTATGAATTTCATACATTAATAAAATTGTATTTATATTTATTCTTGAGTGGTTATTCATTTTTGTAAGTCTTTATTTGATCCATCATGTCATACTGTAATTGCTGCTGCTCTTTTGGATGCTTGCTGTGGCAGTAGTTCTGGCGAAGGTGGTGGAGCATTGACTCTACAAGGAATGGAGAGGGTCTTCTATTCAGAAACGCAATCAGCAGGTATGTGCTTGACAAAAGCTTCCCCAAGCAGCGAATACTGGTAGTTTGCCAATTTTCACTCTTTTTCAGAAGCCACAAAAAAGTTCCCCTTATTTTGCTTTTAAAATGAGAGTCTAAAAGTATGACTGTCCAATAAACCTTTTGCAACCAAACTGAACAAACAGTCTGCCAGGATGACCGATGGCTGTGTTGGTTATTTTTTCCACTCATCTCTGCGATGGTTGATCATTATAGAAGCATCATTATCCACATCGATTTCACCCTGACTGTCAGCCTTGTCTAAATTAATGTTCCTTTCCTTATACAGTTGTTGCTGCTCCTCTTTCTCCTACTCCTCCACTGTCACATTTTTCTGCACGTGACAGAATTGAAAGTCTCCAATCGAAAAGATTAACTGTTACAACGGTGGTGGAAGAGGAGTAATGTGCAGAACACTGACTTTCTGATTGTGTCACTGTCAGCAGTAACATCATAACCCCTGTGACTGAGGTGAGTGATTTGGCATATATTCCATATTCCTTCAGCTGCTTATGGCTCCCACATTCTTATTGTCAGATGCCATGGCATGGGGCTTTTATTCTTTTAACTTGCTCCATCTATTGCCAATGCCACACCAGAATTAAATTTTATCACAGTTTTTAACCGCATACTTTGCATCCCTGCAGACGCACATTCATCCTTTGCTTCTGTGAGCTCTTCTTATAGCAGACTGCTTTATGGCGCTTTAGACATCGTACTCCTGCACCTTGTGACCCCATTCCTTACAGATTTATCTTGAAAAAAGGTCACAAGGAACTTAAAAAGATGAGAGAGGCCTGTAATTGATATCATAGGTAGACCACAACTATGAGAGTCAAAACAAGAAAACAAATCCAGAAAATCACCTTGTCTGATTTGGCAACATTTATTTTTCAAATTATGGTGGAAATATGTATTTGGTCACCTAAAAACATGCAAGATTTCTGGCTCGCACAGACCTGTAACTTCTTTAAGAGACTCCTTTGTCCTCCACTCATTACCTGTAGTAATGGCACCTGTTTGAACTTGTTATCAGTATAAAAGACACCTGTCCACAGCCTCAAACAGTCACACTCCAAACTCCACTATGGTGAAGACCAAAGAGCTGTTGATGGACATCAGAAACAAAATTGTAGCCCTGCACCATACTGGAAAGGCTGAATCTGCAATAGGCAATCAGCTTGGTGTGAGGAAATCAACTGTGGGAGCAATAATAAGAAAATGGAAGACATACAAGGCCACTGATAATCTCTCTCGATCTGGGGTTCCATGCAAGATCTCACCCTGTGGGGTCAAAATGATCACAAGAACGGTGAGCAAAATCCCAGAACCACACAGGGGGACCTAGTAAATGATCTGCATAGAGTTGGGACCACCGTAACAAAGGCTACCATCAGTAACACACTACGCCATTAGGGAATCAGATCCTGCAGTGCCAGACATGTCCCCCTGCTTAAGCCAGTACATTTCAGGGCCCATCCCATCTGAAGTTTGCTAGAGAGCATTTGGATTATCCAGAAGAGTATTGGGAGAATGTTATATGTCCGATGAAACCAAATGAGAACTGTTTGGTAGAAACAAAACTTGTCGTGTTTGGAGGAGACAGAATGCTGAGTTGCATCCAAATAACACCATACCTACTGTGAAGCATGAAGGTGGCAACATCATGCTTTGGGGCTGCTTCTATGCAAAGGGACCAGGAAAACTGATCCGTGTACATGAAAGAATGAATGGGTTCATGTATCGTGAGATTTTGAATGCAAACCTTCCATCTGCAAGGGCATTGAAGATGAAACGTGAATGGGTCTTTCAGCATGATAATGATCCCAAGCACACCGCCAGCGTAACGAAGGGGTGGCTTCGTAAGAAGGATATGAAGGTCCTGGAGTCGCCTAGCCAGTCTCCAGATCTCAACCCCTAAGAAAACCTTTGGAGGGATTTAAAAGTCCGTGTTGCCCAGCAACAGGCCCAAAACATCACTGCTTTAGAGGAGAACTGCATGGAGGAATGGGCCAACATACCACCAACAGTGTGTGCCAACCTTGTGAAGACTTAGTCAGTCTCTCTCTTTCTCTCCGTTCCAGACATGCTCAGAGTGCATTTCTCAGGTTCAAAAGTTCATGACGAATCCGTCTAAAAACCTGATCCGTCGCATCAGTTTTCACAATCTGCGCTGGATCCATCTTTTTTAAACTTTGACTGATTGTGCCTGATTGGAAAAACCTGATGTGTGAAAGTAGCCTTACAGAAAACGTTTGACCACTGTCATTGCCAACAAAGGATATATCACAAAATATTGAGATGAACTTTTGTTAATGACCAAATACTTATTTTCCACCATAATTTGAAAAATAAATCTTGCCAAATCAGACAAGGTGATTTTCTGGATTTGTTTTCCCATTTTGACTCTCATAGTAGTGGTCTACCTATGATGTTAATTACAGGCCTCTCTCATCTTTTTAAGTGGGAGAACTTGCACAATTTGTGGCTGACTAAATACTTTTTTCCCCACTGCATATACTGCCACTAGCTCTGTTGATGAAAAATGTTAAACTTATTGCATTCAGACAATAGCAACATAAAAAAATATTTTTTACCCTTCGCCACGACAGCACCCACATGAGAAAGGGGATCCGCCCATAGGAACAAGAAACCTACAGAATAAAAGGAGGCGGTCCCCCTCTCCTCCTCAGTTTTGGTTTCCTGTTCCTATGGGAATCCCGGGAATACCTGCAGCAGAAGAGGATTCCTGGGCCAATGCATCCGCCTGTGTGGTTTCCACGGGAACAGCAAGGGCTGCGGTACCAGAAGCAGCGATGGGGGAGCCCCTACATGCAGCCTCCCTCATTGTCTGATTAGCAGCATCCGTGCAACCCGGTCCGAGAGGGGCCGCCCGGTCTCATGAGGGTGCGCGTGGAGGCTCCTTACAGCGGTGGACGCCGACCAGCTTTTTCAAATCTCCCGGCGCCCGCGCTGGCACGGGCAGGAGTAATTCCAGCACGTCTGACCCAGAAGTAGCCGGATCATTTCCGGGCCAGGGTCGGGGAGGCAGAGAATATGGCGCCAAGTTTAAAAGAAGGTGCAGGAAATCGCTGGAGTGTGCAGTATGTAGGCTAACGAAGTGCACTCACCCGCAGCACAAAAGGCACAGCACAAAAAGCAGCAGTGGACGCTCCAGGGAGCGATCCACGAGCAGAGGACAGCAGGGCAGAGAGAACGTGTTACCTAAATCCTGAGCGGCGCCCCCACCTCCAGAACCAGTACCTTTGCAGCTTCATTGGGTGAGTGTAAAATTGGACTCTGCCTATTAAGCTGATCTATTCCTTCTCTGTGCCTCCCCCCCTTTTCTTTCATTAGGCTAAGAAAAGGACTCATAAGGCCAAGCATAAACAATGTGCCTTATGTATACAGCCCCTTCCGGATTCATACCCTAAAAATTATGCCTGGAGTGTGTTAACCAAACCTTACGGGAAGAAGAAATAGTAATGGCCACGGATGTCAGAGCCATTATTATGGAAGCTTTGGGTCAGTCCAGTGGTACGAAAAAACCAACGGGGGGCAGAGCTCTTACCCCAACTACCAGCTCAGATGCGGATGAGGGCCAAATTCGATCCTCTAATTCCGCTGGGTCATCATCTAGTTCATGAGAATATGAGGGTTGGTCTTTCCTATTGATAGCATTGATAATTTGGTAAGGTCCGTCAGAAACACGATGGGATGTCCTGACACAAAGGAGTCCAAATCCGCACAGGATATAAAGTTTGCTGGACTAACTCAGAAAAGACGCAGATCCTTCCCGGTAAATTTGGCCATAAAAGACCTAGTCAAAAAAGAGTGGGATAGACAGAATCAGTGGGGGTTTTTACCATCATCCTCTAAGAGGCGTTATCCCTTTAGTGATGAGGAGCTTACTACCTGTTCCAAGGTATCGAAAGTAGATGCCGCGGTAGCTTCCACGTCAAAACAGTCTGTTCTACCAGTGGAAGATGCAGGGGTGTTGCCAGATCCTCTGGACCGTAAAGCGGAGAATATGCTTAAGAGGTCATGGGAGGCTAACACGGGGGCATTCAGACCAGCCATATAAAGTACTTGTACGGCAAGATCGTTACTGGTCTGGATAAATCAATTAGAAGAACAGATCAAGGGGAACGTGGCGAGGGATAAGATCCTCCCTACAATTCCCTTATTTAAAGGTGCTGCGTAGTGTTGAGCGATACTGCTCGATATCTAAAAATATCGGATCGGAATGGTATCGCCGATATCACTAAATATCGTCGATATCCGATTCCGATACCGGAAGTCCAATGTAAGTCTATGGGAACAAAATATCGCAACTAAAAAAACCATTCTTGCCTTGTTGGTTAATTGTACATGAAGGAAAACAACAAAGACTAATGTAGAATGTATTGGGGGAGGTTGAGGAGACAATAAAGGCATACATGTTTAACCCAATGCATTGGAATAGCATTAATATATTTTTTTTTGGAAATACGTTTGGATTGACTAACAAATTGACAATGTTGTTAACCTTTTTTCTATTTTGTCAAATATGTATGTTTCACAACTTCCATGCTCTTCACCTTTTTAACTTTTGCCAGTGCCACACTTTCTCCTTCATAATCTTCAGCAGCATCATCTTTCTCATCAAATTATTCTTTATCTTCACCTTCTTAATCTTCTTCTTAAACTTCTTGCTATTCATGTTTTTTTTTACATTACTCATATTGTTATTATTAAACTAATTAATCTTCTTCATATTCAAATTCTTCATCTTCTTCCTCTTCATCTTCTTCATCATATTCTTATTTGTGACAGAGATTCCTGTACTTGTAATCTGTAAAAGTATGAATTGTTCATCCTTCCGTTCTTGCTGTCACAAAAGATTTATATTACAACAGTATTTGTCCGTGTTCAGTTTAGCCTGCAGCAGCAGCAGGCATTTTCCAGGGGCACCACGAGGAGGAACGGACTCACCCCCATACACTGCTTAGTCTTCTTCTGCTTAGAATTTAGAGCATATATTTTGCTCTTCATTTTGGTCTTATACTTCATGTTCTTCTGCTTTTTGATCTTTTGCTTATTGTTCTTCTGTCTCTTGTTCTGTATCTTGTAGTTTGTCTTAACCTTCTTTGTCCTGTTGGTGATCTTCTTCTGGGTAATCTTTTATTTTTTCTTTGTGATGGTGTTCAGGCTGGTTGGCTTCATGCTCGTCGTCCTTGTTGTCGTCATCTTCTTCTGGGTGGTCTTTAAGGTCGTCTAATTTCCGAGAAACAGCTGACGTTACTGGAACCCTGACGGGTATCAGATGGAGCAAGAGACAATGGAAGTAACGAGGACCAGCTGACTGTGCTGGACCCCGGACGGGTAGCAGAAGGAAAAGAGGCAATGTCACAACCGAGTACCAGCTGACGTTACTGTGACACGGTTACTAAGCAGGAGGTACCTGTGCTCCAAAGCACTACCAAGGACCAGCAGACGTTGCTGGAACTTGGATACGGAGATGGAGGCACCTAGGCCAAAGGCACTGGGGAGAACCACTTGACGGTACTGGACCCCGGACGGGTAGCAGAAGGAAAAGAGGCAATGTCACAACCGAGTACCAGCTGACGTTACTGTGACACGGTTACTAAGCAGGAGGTACCTGTGCTCCAAAGCACTACCAAGGACCAGCAGACGTTGCTGGAACTCGGATACGGAGATGGAGGCACCTAGGCCAAAGGCACTGGGGAGAACCACTTGACGGTACTGGACCCCGGACGGGTAGAAGAACGCACCCATGAAAATGTAAGTTGACAGGACGCAAGCCGTCCGCAGTTACCGAATCACACAGTCCTACAGTGGGTGCTTATCCTATTGTCACAATGGAAACCGCCTTTATTTACATATCCCACAGCACACATAGGAATCACCTAAACTGCAGGCACCATAGAGTCGGCTAACCCGAATGCAACACGACAGCACAACTTATTGGAGGATAATTGACGTTCACACTGCCAGGAAACAGCTGTCGTGCTGTAACCAGGCTGGCCAGGAGTCAGTACCCCTGCCAATTACTTACGAGCAACAAATGGCGGTGTTGTAGCCCAGGGAGTAGAGTTCAGGTGGTAGAAAGATGAACATAACAGGAGACATGGAAAACGTTGCCAAACAGTTATTTAATCTGAAAACGGACAGGCAAATTCAGGTGAGATCCATGCCTTGTTCATTTTCAGAAAAGTAAGCCGGTCTACATTCTCTGAGGATAGTCGCATGCGATGGTCTGTTACTACACCACCTGCAGCACTAAAGACACGCTCAGATAATACACTGGCAGCAGGGCAAGCCAGCACCTCCAATGCATACTGGCTAAGCTCTGGCCATGTATCCAACTTAGAGACGCAAAATTTGAAAGGGGAAGAGGCATCTGGGAGTACACTTAGAGGAAAGCCAAGTAGTCTGTCACCATCTTACGGAAACGTTTCTTCCTGGTGACTGGAGCCGTCTCGGATGGTGTAGACCTTTCTGGCGCTGTCACAAAACTTTGCCACATTTGTAACATACAGTTCTTGCCCTGTGCAGAGGCGCTGCTTCTGATCCCTCTTGTTGTAGAGGTGTCTACACTGCCTCGACGCACAGAGCTGCTTTGTAAAGCAGTAGCAGCAGCAGCTCTCTCGGCTGGAATGTACAACAGTATGGATTGCACCAGTGTGTCTTGGTACTCCTGCATTTTACGGTCCCGGTTCACCGGTGTGATGAGGGTTTGTAAGTTGTCCCGGTAGCGAGGGTCTAGGAGGGTGTACACCCAATAATCTGACGTGCTGAGAATGTGGGCGATGCGGCGGTCGTTTCTCAGGCACTGAAGCATGAAATCAACCATGTGCTGCAGACTCCCAACTGGCCAACAAAGGCTGTCCTCTGGAAGAGGCGTCATCTCTGCCTCCTCTGCATCACCCCACCCTCGCTCTACATACTGACTAGAGCGTTGTGTACCTCCCTCTGTAGGGATTTCTTCCTCCTCCATTGACTCCTCCTCCTCCTCATCCTCCTCACAAAGTGAGCCCTGCCCAGCCCTTTGTGAGGAACCACGTTGCGCTGACTGTCCTGAAGGTAATTGAATTTGTGACTCCTCATCCTCCACCTCTTCCAAAACCTCTTCCTTTAGTGCTTTCAGTGATTTCTGAAGCAGGCAGATAAGGGGGACAGTCATGCTGACTAGTGCATCATCTGCACTCGCCATCCGCGTTGAGACATCAAACGCACGCAAAACGTCGCAGATGTCCTTCATAGAGGCCCACTCAGTAGTGGTGAAGTGTGAACGGCGCAAATTGCGAGTTGATTGCGCCTGTTGCAGCTGATACTCCATTACTGCTGGCTGCTGCTCACACAACCGCTCCAACATATGTAACGTGGAATTCCACCTGGTGGGTACGTCACATATGATGCGATGTTCAGGAAGGCGAAATCTGACTTGCAGAGCTGCAATGCGCGATCTGGCCATGCTGGAACGTCGCAAGTGAGCGCACTCTAGGCGGACCTTGTGCAGCAGTGCATCAAGATCCGGATAGTCCCTCAAAAAACTCTGCACGACCAAGTTGAGCACATGTGCCAGACATGGTATGTGAGTGAGGTTGCCAAGGCCCAGAGCTGCCACCAGATTTCGGCCATTGTCACACACTACCAAGCCTGGCTGGAGATTAGCTGACAAAAACCACACGTCGCTCTCCTGCTTGATGGTATCCCAGAGCTCCTGCGCTGTGTGGCTTCGATTACCCATGGGAATTAATTTCAGGACGGCCTGTTGACGTTTGGCCACGGCTGTGCTCATATCGGTCGCAACAGGTAAGCGTTCACGGGTCCATGTGGAGGTATACCGTGACGGCTCGTGCAGCGATGATTCTGAGGAACTGGAGTAGGAGGAGGAATCAATGTGCACAGACTGTATTCCTGCAACCCTTGGAGTTGGCAGAACACGTACAGCGCCACTGGCAAGATCTGTACCCGGCTCCACAACATTGACCCAATGGGCAGTGAGGGAAAGGTATCGTCCCTGGCCATGGGTACTGGTCACCGCATCGGTGGTCAGGTGGACCCTGCTACTGACGGCGTTTAGTAGCGCATGTTTAATGTTTCCCTCGACATGTTTTTGCAGAGCAGGGACAGCTTGCCTGCTGAAATAAAATCGGCTTGGCACATTATATTGTGGGACTGCCAATGCCATAAAGTTCCTGAAACTGTCAGTCTCCACCAGCCTGAATGACAGCATTTCAAGGGACAGGAGTTTTGCAAGGCCAGCATTCAGAGCCTGTGCTCGTGGATGGTTTGCCGAGTATGGCCGTCTTTTATCCCATGCCTGTGTTACCGATGGCTGTTTTTTGTTCTGGGAGTGTGACGATGACTGTGAACTTGCTGCAGTGGGTGGAATAACAGTTTGTCTATGGACAACAGTGACCGAGGATCTTCCATGGAGATCCTGTGAGGAAGCCGAAACAGGTGTGTGAGAGCTGGAGGTAGAGGCTCGAACATGACCTAAAGATGTAGGTGCTGCTGTAGGTTGGCCTACATCTCCAGTGTGTCTTTGGAACTCAGCTACGTGCTTTGTCCGTACATGTTTCCACATATTTGTGGTATTCAGGTTCCTGATATTTTTACCTCTTTTAACTTTTTGCTTACACAGCTTGCATTGAACATAGCAAATATCATGTACAAGTCTGTCAAAAAAGGACCACGCAGTTCAAGTCATGGGAGCGCCAATTTTGACAGTTCTAAGAGAACTGCTCCCAACAGGTGCCAAACTGGAGGCTACAGGCAAGCGAGTCTGCAGCCTACCTCTCCCTCCTCTTTGTACCGTTGGGACAATCCCTTCCTCAGAGCTGCTCCCACCACTTTCCTGTTGCTCACGCCATGTTGGGTCTCGGACTTCATCATCTCCACTACTCTCTTCCAACACCTGCTGCTGTTGGATGGTCTGGGCAGCACCATGCTCCACAAAACCTGGCACCTGAGTCTCATCATCATCATAAGATGCGTTCTGCGGTGTGCTGTCCATCGGCACTGGCTCACCCGCCTCTTCAGATTGAGAGAGACACAGCTGTTGCGCATCACTGCATACTCCCTCTTCTTCAAATTGCAGAATGCTGCTTGCCTGTGCCCGTGTTTGCGAGCCAACAGATTCTGAGAACAGAAGCAGAGACTCAGCTGGCTCCTGTACAGAACTCTCTGACTGCCTGGGCAATTTGACAGGCAGTGAACAGACAGATGGTTGCTCAACAGTGTTGTGTTCCTGAGAGGAGGTGGAAGGAATTGAAGTCGATGCATTGGCTGCCATCCAACCAACAACGGCTTCAATTTGTTCTTCCAGCAGCAGGGGGGCACGCCGAGCTCCTACCAAAGTGCGCATAAAGGAACGCTCACGGGAAAAACTGGTGGATGCTGTGTCACTGAGGGCGGCAGCAGACACAGAATCCCCACGTCCTCTCCCTGCTGAAACTCCACGGCCACGACCACGTGCCTTACTCACTGACTTCTTCATCTTGGTAGATTGATAAAGAAAGTCAGAAAAGTTATAAGGCCTAAGTGTGGTTATTACGCAGAGACTGAAGTGAACACTGAAACACAACTGTTCACAATCTGTGAAAGGCTACTCCTTTGTCTACTTCTATAGTGTTTGCAACCAATGTATTGTATACGGATGGAAGCGCGTCACACTAATAGATTATATTTTAAATGGAATGGAGCAGAACCAATTGGAGATAAATGAAAATTATGAGGCACTGTGACACGCTCAGCAGAGTACAAGCAGCAGTGCTTGAACAAGTAACTGGAGCGTGATGTGCACTCAAAAAATAAAAAACACAGACTGAAGTGAACACTGAAACACAACTGTTCACAATCTGTGAAAGGCTACTCCTTTGTCTACTTCTATAGTGTTTGCAACCAATGTATTGTATACGGATGGAAGCGCGTCACACTAATAGATTATATTTTAAATGGAATGGAGCAGAACCAATTGGAGATAAATGAAAAGGATGAGGCACTGAGACACGCTCAGCAGAGTACAAGCAGCAGTGCTTGAACAAGTAACTGGAGCGTGATGTGCACTCAAAAAATAAAAAACACAGACTGAAGTGAACACTGAAACACAACTGTTCACAATCTGTGAAAGGCTACTCCTTTGTCTACTTCTATAGTGTTTGCAACCAATGTATTGGATACGGATGGAAGCGCGTCACACTAATAGTTAAATTGCATGGACCTGCAAGAATTACACTGAAGGGAAAAAAAAAGAGTCTGTGAGTGACATGTGCAGATGCCTACAGACAGCGTTGCATGCAGAGCAAACTGCAGCGTCACCTGCACTCTCACACACACACCTTGCAGAGCTGTTAAAACAACACTGCAGGCAAAAGGAAGCTTTACACAGCGGTTGGTGCTAGCCTGCCTACAGCACAGTACACTAAATCGCAATCTCTAACTGTCCCTCAGAGTCAGCACAGCAGCGTTCTGTCCCTTACTGAATTCACAGCACAGTGACGCTAAAATGGCGGCGGCGCCTTTTATAGTGCATTCTGACATCATTTCAGCATCCAATCACAGCCATGCCATTAGTTAACATGACCGCAGCAGTACAGGATGTGCCCACACTTCTTAGGATTCCTCATTGGCTGACTAAAATCACATTGCCTCGCAAAGAATTATGGGAACTTCCGATTCCGGTATTCGATAAGACGAAAATATCGAAACGAAGTATCGAAAGACCGATAGAGCTAATATCGGCCGATACCCGATATTTGCAGTATCGTATCGCTCAACACTAGTGCTGCGGCATTTCTAGCAGACGTATCGGCAGACTCCCTATGCCTAGCAGCTAGGTCAGCCGGCCTGGTCAATGCAGCCCGACGAGCGCTCTGGTTAAAGAGCTGGAAAGGGGACACGCAGTCAAAATCGAAACTCTGCACGATCCCCTGTCAGGGTGAGTTTCTGTTCGTGAAGATACTAGATGATCTACTCACCAAGGCGGAAGAGAGAAGGAAAGTGTTCCCTAACCAGTCTTTTCCTTCCTACAGGAGAGCGTTTAGAAGGAGGCTATTTAATAAGAGAAAGCCATATGACTCCCAGAAGGATCGCTGGGACACAAAGGAGACAAAGCAGAAAGGTGCCTTATTCAGTGGATCTTTTTCGGAAAAACGCAGGCAAAACCGTTGATCCTCCAGTAGGGGGTAGATTAAAATATTTTTTCCATAAATGGGAACACATAACATCGAGTCAGTGGATCCTGGACCTAATAAGATTTGGGCTAAAATTGGAATTTGTACAAATTCCCCAGGATTCATTCATAATAACATCTCTTAAAGCGCCGGAACAGCAGGAAGCACTTGAATTGGAAGTTTTAACTCTGTTTTCCAAAAAAGTTCTGGTAGAGGTTCCGAGGGATCAGGAAGGAAGGGGATTTTATTCCCCTTTGTTCCTGGTTCCCAAACCAGGTGGTTCATTCTGAACCATTATAAATTTGAAGAAATTGAATACCTTCCTGTATAATCATACATTTAAGATGGAATCCATCAAGTCTACTATTAAGCTTTTGTTTCCCAGATGTGTGATGGCGGGAATAGACTTAAAAGATGCAAATTACCATCTTCCCATGCACCCCAAGCACCAGCAGTACCTGAGAGTGGCAATCAAGATGGCAGGCCAAATCTGTCATTTTCAATTTACAGTAATGCCGTTTGGTCTCTCGATGGCACCTCGGGTGTTCACGACAGTAATACTGGGAGGTGATGGCTTACCTGCATCTACAAGATACCCTGATTGTGCCCTACCTAGATGATTTTCTAGTGGTAGGAGAATCTGTCTCCCAATGCAAAGATCGTCTATCTAACACGATTTCATCCTTGCAGGAGTTAGGATGAATCGTCAATTTCAAAAAATCCAGGCTGGTTCCAGAAACCCTCCAGTCCTTCTAGGATTTCACCTGGATTCCGTAAGTCAGTGGTGTCTTCTTCCGGAATACAAAAAATTTACTATAATATCAAAAATTAGGTCAGCAACGAAGAACCCTCAATTGTCTCTGAGAGAGGCTATGTCTCTCCTGGGGTCCCTAACTTCATGTATTCCAGCAGTCCAATGGGCTCAATACCATACTAGGGCCCTACAACATGAAACCCTATGTGCACAGAAAGATTTACAGGGGCGTTTGGAGAGAAAAATAATTCTTTCTCAGGGGGTATTAGACTCACTGACCTGGTGGCTAGATAAACACCATCTTTCTAGGGGAGTACCGTGGATAATTAAACCTTCCAGAATAATTACCACCGACCCTAGTCCTACGGGATGGGGCACTCATATGGGAGATAATCTAGCCCAGAATCAATGGAACAGTTACGAGTCAGAATATTCTTCTAGGAAGGAGTTAAAAGCAGTCAATCAGGCTTTGAATTGTTTTCTTCCACAGCTTCAAGGATCTCACATAAGAATCCTATCGGACAATACCACAACAGTAGCGTATTTAAATCACCAAGGCGGAACACGATCGGTAAAATTAATGTCTATAACAGAGGACATTTTCCAACTGGCAGAAGCCCATCTACTATCTTTTTTTTATATCAGGTAATTTTTTATTAAACATTTTCAAAAACTGGAAAAACAGGTAATCACATACAGAATAATTCCAAAATAGTGTATTACATAAACACAATAGGACCCACAAAAATCCCTCCCATCTTACCCCCCACCCTCACCCAACAAAGAAAAACTCTCTTCTCTCTCAATGCATTTGGTCTCTCAAAGCCAGAGTTCTCTAGTTATATCCTCCCCAACGCTCTCATCCATGTTAATCTAGAAGGAGCCAACCCGGGTGTGTCATCCAAGGCACCCATATATCCTCCCATTTCTTAATTGTTCTTCTCTTTTGGTACACATATTTCTCCATATCTATGTTATTATTAACTGCATCACCCATCTACTATCTTTGACGGTCCTCCATATCAAGGGAACAGAAAATATAAAAGCCAACTTTCTCAGCCGAAGCACGCTAGAGATAGGTGGGTGGCATGATTCATTAAGGCTTGTGAGCGAAGTAATCCGGCTCACATTCCACGTCTGCCACCTTGGGACTTGAATCTGGTTCTGGAAGCTTTAACCGATCCCCCGTTTGAACTATTAGCTTCTATACCCTTAAAAACATTCTTAAAAAACATATCATATAAGGTAGCCCTACTAGTAGCATTGACATAGGCCAGGAGGGTCAGTGATATCCAGGCCCTTTCCATAGATCCTCCTTTCTTGTTAGTATTCCAAGATAAAATAATTCTCAAGCCAGATCCATGATACCTCCCTAAAGTCGCGTCTAGTTATCATAGGTCTCAAGAGATATTTCTTCCCTCCTTTTATGATACACCTTCAGGCCCAGAGGAAGAAAAGTTTCATACCTTAGACGTTAAAAGAGCAGTCTTGGCCTATATAGATAGAACTCGGTCCTGGAGGCAGATTAGAGCTCTGTTTACATCCTTTCAGGGCCACAAGAAGGGACATGGAGTTACAAAAGCTACCTTGTCCCTGTGGATCAGAGAAGCTATCTGGCTGGCCTACTCCTCAAAAGGCGAGAATCCTCTGGAAGGGATAAAAGCACATTCTACACGAGCTATGTCATCCTCCTGGGCTGAAAAAGCAGACGTCTCAATTGACCTAATATATAAGGCCGCAACTTGGTCAACTCCTACCACCTTTTATAACCATTATAGGCTTGACCTATCCACGTCTGCTGACTTAGCTTTTGGTAGAGCTGTCCTGAGCACGGTGGTCCCACCCAGGTGATGGTTCTCTCTAAGTCTCTTATGTGGGTGCTGTCGTGACGAAGGGTAAAAAGCCGGATTACTTACCGGTAATGCTCTTTTAGAGAGTCCACGACAGAACCCACTCACTACCCTCCCTAGTTAAATATATGGAAAATATTATTCAGTAATAGTTAATATATATATGTGTTAACTTAAGTTATTAGTATTATCTGATAAGAATTAAACTAACACTTTGCGTTTCCTCTCGTACTCTGAAACCTAAACTGAGGAGGAGAGGGGGACCGCCTCCTTTTATTCTGTAGGTTTCCTGTTCCTATGGGTGGATCCCCTCTCTCATATGGGTGCTGTCGTGGACTCTCTAAAAGAGCATTACCGGTAAGTAAACTGGCTTTTTTTTCTAACAATGTAATTATTGTGCAAAAGTAATGAAACATAAATTAAAACAATATACAATTTGTATCTTCCTTCACTTATCATACTGAGCCAAAGAATAAAGATGGCACTTCATATGTGTGGCAAGGTGAATGGTGTAAAAGGTAATATGTAAAAAAAATAAATTGCAGAATTGATGTTTTTTTTCCTATTCCTTCCCATAAATAGTTAATAATAAAAGTTTTTAATAGGTCACATGTAGCCCAAAATGGTGCTACTGATAAATACAATTCATCCTGAAAAAATAAATCGCCGTATGGTTACATCAAAGGAAAAACAAAAAAATGTTGTGGCTCTTTGAATGTGACTGAAAAAACAAGAAAAATAATTATTTGTCCCGAAGGCTCAAAATGGGTCAGTCCTGGAGAGGGGTTAACTTTCTGCATCTAGTCTACTAATCAGGCCGGGGTCACACTTGCGAGAAACTCGCACGATTCTCACACCTCAATACCGGGCTCTGCCGCCGCACTTGGACTGGAGCATTCAGCTGCATAGAAATACATGCAGCCACACACTCCGGTCCCGAGGTCCGG
Organism: Oophaga sylvatica; assembly: GCA_033576555.1. Lineage (NCBI taxonomy): Eukaryota > Metazoa > Chordata > Amphibia > Anura > Dendrobatidae > Oophaga > Oophaga sylvatica. The sequence goes on along the minus strand of JARQOD010000003.1, from coordinate 502,774,560 downwards.
CAGCAGAGTCGGGTATTGAGGTGTGAATTTGTCGCAAGTGTGACCCCGACCTAATTTGCATTCTCTGTACCGTGGGAAAAGTTGGACACCTGCTGTTACTTGATTTTTTTCTATTTGCACCAGGATAGCTGGTAACACATTTAATGTCTGATTAATCAGGATAGGCTTTGCACACGCCGGTCTTAATTATCAGGACCACTAGAATGAAATATGAATTAGGCGCATCTTACAATTGATATACACAACCGCCACAATTGTTACTTCAGTTAGGAACTGGGGTACATTCTGGCAAAATTTATGATTTTCATGATTTAGATGTGTGGGCTTAGCCGCACCCCATCCCACCAATGCTCAATCAATTTTGGTGACGTTGACATACAGTACAACAATGCCAAAAGTCATTTTAACAAACTTCAAGTTGAGCAAACATTTTTTTAACTTTTGAAGGTGTTTTATGCCAGACAACTGGTGAAAATATCTTTATGAATTGGGGCCCAGCTGTATCAAGTGTATTGTAGGTCAACATATCAGAAACTGACCGCTTCAACAAGAAAAGGTGTTGTGATCAACAGAAAGGTTTGTACAGTGGACTGATGAAGTTTTTTTTTCAATTTCATATCAATCTCTGAGGAATCATCCTGTCTGCTACTGCAATATGACTGTCCTCTAGGGCAGCACAGTGGCTCAGTGGTTAGCACTGCAGCCTTGCAGCACTGGGGTCCTGGGTTCCAATCCCACCAAGGACAACATCTGCAAGGAGTTTGCATGTTCTAAAGATAAAGAAAAAAAGGGCAACCAGCCCAAGCCAGCTCAGCAATCACCACTGAAGCACGGAACTTCGTCCAGACTCTGACATGCAGCAATAGAATAACTATTCTTTAGTTTGTATGTTCTCTCCGTGTTTGCGTGGGTTTCCTCCAGTTTCCTCCCACACTCCAAAGACATACTGATAGGGAATTTAGATTCTGAGCCTCATTGGGGACAGCAATGATAATGTCTGTACAGTGCTGTGGAATAAGATAGTGCTATGTAAGCAAAGAATAATGAATAAGTAATAATATAGTGTGCAGCATTTATCTTGCCATCAATTTTGACTAAAATCTCTGTCACTGTAAGTCACAAACTCAAAACAATGTTCATGCTTCACGGTAGAGATTGCGTGCATCTCTTTGTTGGTCTTTTTGACTCGTTACCAAACATGTCGTTTTTGATTGTTCCCCTAAAGTTTAATTTTGGTCTTATTATCACCCTACATTAGTTTGATTTCTAAGTTTCGATGCTTCTCTAGTGGCTGTTTGATGTATTGCAAGTTTTTCTGTCTGAAGTCTGTTTTCGTTCAGAATATAATCAAAAAGTTGCTTGTAAGCCATAATCATCAACATTAGCAGAAATAAACACTTGAAATAGATCACTATGTTTGTAATGACTCTATATGATATATGCATTTCACTTTTTTGTATTGAAGAACTGAAATAAATTAACTTTTTTGATAATATTTTAATTTTGTGAGAAGCACTTGCATGTTCTTATTGTGTATAATACAAAAGCAGCTCTATTTCTCAGCTAAGATTTCAGTAAAAGCTGCATGTGGCTTTTTCTATGCATCATGACAATTTTTTTCAGGCAGCCAGGTTTTAAATCATTCTTGGTCTACTGGACTGTAGCCTGGTATTAATAGAATCCATAATTTTCCACTTCTTGATCAGAGTTGGAACAGAACTTGTTGCTATTTTCACATCTTTGGAAATAATTTTCTATCTTTTTTCCTGATTTAGAAAGTTAAAATACATGTATTATGAGAGTTTTCATACTTTTCCTATGCTTCAGTGACTAGCATAGTCAGAACAGTCTAGATGAAATGCACATGGATTTATAAAGAGCTATTCAAATAATGATTATGTGCTAATACATGTTCTTCATTGACATCTAAACATGTGTGTGCCATCCCAACAGAAGTGTAATATTTGTGATTAGGTAGTTGTTGTAAGGGCAGACATTTTCTTGATGTCTTGTCACTAATCCCACTGAGTCAGGCCCATTACAGGTAGTCAAAGTCACTCATTCATATATTAATATGCAGTAAATAGACATAAGATTAACTGAAGGTTTACTGGCCTTTTACTGGCTCTGATGTAAACAGAGAAATACAAGAAGACATATTCACAGGAGGCAGATTTTTTTTGCTGTCTTTTGCTGTCAATCTCTTCTTTGATTGACAGCTCTGGCTTCATAGAGTCAGAAAAGGGTGGAGATAGATGGAAATCAAGGAGGTGGGAGGATGTATCTAAATGATTGGCCCCAGTCATGAAGCACCGAGCTCCTGTACTTGGTTTGAACAGTCATTCTGTGCTGACAGCATCCCTTTAATAGCCCTGACCGGTATGTCCTGTGGAATAGATGTATATAGAGAAGTGACAACACAGTTCAAGAAAACCGAGAAAACTGTGATGCAACCTTCTATTGTAGAAAACTTGTACATTTCCAGTATCTCCAATGTAACCAGGTATTCTTTATCCGAGAATTGACTCCAACCACCCACCCAAATATTCATTATGAAATCCAATCCCTTAGAAAATGGGTGCAATGGACTAGTACCATTGTGGACCTTAGGTACAGCATGTAATATTGGATTAACTGTTTCGTCCACAGACAAAAAAAATCTCTTGTGTTTTTATTTTTATTTTTTTGAGAAAAAGTCCAAGAAAATCCCTCTTCCACCAAGTATTTTAATTTTGTTAAATAAGCTCTGGAAGATGATCCTCAGAGATCTTCACAGCTCATTTACAGATTAAGAAAAATGTGAATTTCATTGGAACAAAACATCAGATTGCAGATATTAAGGGAGAATTTTATTAAACTTTCTACAACCTGCATGCCCATATAGATGGCTTAGGAGAGTTGATCCTACTGGCAGGTTCCCTTTAAATGAATCAATGGGGCATTCTCAAAATTTCTTGAGCAAATCTTGTGATTTACCTGTACTTTTTAGGGTAGAAAAACATGTACTAAATAATGCATAGTGAATGAATGACAAATTTCATTAAAGGGTTATTCCCATCATTAAAAATTATAGCCCAAAAGATTGGGGACCGACTGCCAGAAGTCCCACTGAACCCAAAACCAAGGCTTAGAAATGCCTATCTGAGTGGAGGTATGGCCATGCATGAGAGCAACATTCATTCTCTATGGAACTGCCGGAAAAAGACAATCTTTGTATTTTATCTTTGGCAATTCCTTAGAGAATAAATAAAAGAGGAGAGATCCAACTTATCTATAATGAGGTTGTTCCAAAATCACAACTTTTTAACTATCGACAAAATACGTGATACCGATACGGTACTATTTGTGGTGGTCCCACCATTCATAGATGCCACCACCACTTTGCTCAAAGTCTGTAGGACTGATGGAGATAGAGTACTGAGCTCATCTACTGTATCTTCAACAGACCCCTAAGCTAAGCTCTTGGTACCACAGCTTGTATAGTTGGAGAGGGTCCATGGAAGCCACATCCTATCATATATGCTGTGAACAGGTGACAATTTGCAATCTTGGAACAAATCCTGATTGATCATTAATGCCTTTTGTACCTTGTTTTTTTTTTAAATAAAGCTCTTTTCTCATAAAATACAAAAATGAACTTGTGTGATCTATTTCTTTACAATTTGCACTTTTTTTCTGATGTTTTTTTTTTAATGCAGCCTGCATTGTAAGCAATAGATGTTTTTATTCTGGTTGCTATGGCTCTGTACATTGATCTTTTCACAGCTCAACTATGATGTTATATAGTATATGTATACTTTATTATATCAAGCACAGACACATTCATACAGTTGTGCTCAAAAGTTTACAAACCCCGGCAGAATTTTTGCTTTCTTGGCCTTTTTTCAGAGCATGTGAATGATAACACCAAAACTTTTTCTCCACTCATGGTTAGTGGTTGGGTGAAGCTATTTATTGTAAAACTACTGTTTTCTCTTTTTAAATCATAATGACAACCCAAAACTTCGTATAGCCACGTCCGTACTGCGTTGGCTCAGGCTATACGACATGACATGCTGTGTCAGGGCTCGTAGCTGCAGCCACAGTCGCTGCAACATGCGCAGAGTGGAATTCCACCTTGTCGGTACATTGCCTATCAATCTGTTAACTGGCATGGACAAAGACCTCTGTATCAATGCAAGTCGATGACCAGAGGGGTGCGAATGGCAGAAATGAGCACACAGCTTATGTGCTTTCTGGAGCAGCTCACCCAGGTCAGGATAGTGGCTGTGAAAACTCTGTACCACCAGGTTGGGGATGTGAGCCATGCAAGGCATGTGTGTGAGCTTGCCTCGCCGTAGGGCCGTCACCAGATTCCCACCATTATCGGACACGGCCTTCCCTGGATGCAGGTTCAGCGAAGACAGCCATTGATCAAACTCAGCCTGGAGAGCTGTCCACAACTCTTCAGCTGTATGACTGTGATCTCCAAGGCATATCAATTTTAAAACTGCCTGATTGCGGTGAGCCCTGGCTGCGCAGTACGGAGGCGGTGGGGGTTAGCTCTGCACTGTTGGAACACGTGACTCGTTATGGCAGAGGTTGAGGTCACAGTTGGAGGCCCTAGAGGAGATAGAGGAGTCAGAAGCAGTGGAGAAGTGTTAAATGTAGAGGTTTGTCCTAGAAGTTTTGGGGATTCCAAGTCTTGTGGAGCAGCGCCTGTCCCCACAGCCACCAGAGTCACCCAGTGCCCAGTCAGTGAGATATAACGACCTTGGCCATGCTTACTCGTCCAAGTGTCTGTGGTGAAATGTACCCCGGCAGACAGAGATTTTGTCAAGGAACAGGTGATGTTGTCTGCGACATGCTGGTTTAGCACAGGCACGGCTTTCTTAGAAATTGGGTAATTGCGACGGCCATCAGCTTTCGGAAAACCATTTGTATCTACCAGACAGAAAGGCATTTCCATAGCCAACAAATTGGAGATGGTGGAGTTCAACCTCTTAGCATGCGTAGGAGGAAACAATCTTTTACGTGACCACAACTGCGGAACCGTCGGCTGGCTGCAGTGCTGAGAGAGGGCGGAGTATGATGAACCGGACAACCTGCTGGACCATGAAAGAGGTGCAGGCTGAGATGTTACTGTAGCTTGAGAAACTTGTGGTGTGCTCATTCTGTGAGATTGGTCAAAAACAGCAGGCATGTCCGCTTCCATTATAGCTGAAGGTGGCCTCTCAGTCAGCGTGACTGGAGCGGGTAAAGAACCTGAGGTTCTGCGGTCGAAAACCTGCGTCTCAATTGTTGGCATGGTAACAGAGGAGAAAGAAGCAGCAGATGTGATTGATGAGGCGGCTGATGGTTGTTCAGGTCCGCTGGTCTGCATTTTTGCGCAGTGGGATTCCCACAGTAAAGCATGTTTATTGCGTATATGAGGGTTCATACATGTAGTAGTCAAATTATTGCATTTTACCTCAGCTCAGTTTTTTTTTTCAAAGTTGGCAGATTACATGAGATGGCTCATCCTTTGCAGTGTCAAAAAAGGCCCAAGCTTGGCAACCCTTGCCATCCCTGTGAGCTGCAGACTCGTGGACGCTGCTGGTTAGAGGCACAGTTGGGCATCAGTGAGGTTTTCCTCCTCTTGACTCTGCAAAGCTTTTGAGTACACTTCTGATGAACATGGCATAGAATGTGTGAACAGCTCTTCAGACTCTTATGCAATAGGTGAAGCATGAAAAATATCCAACCAATATATATATATATATATGAGTAGCAATGGATATATAAATCTTAACCTTTATTAGGTATTGTTAAAAGGAACAAAAAATAAGCAGGTGAAAAGGGAACAGGAACCTCAGTGAAGGAGGGGGACCCTTAACCAATCGATAATACATGGGGGAAAAAAAAGATAATGTGTGGTTGTTAAAATACTGACAGTGTCTCGGGTCCTGTAGCACCTGGCCCAAAAGACTAAGAACTTGTGGTATATTAGTAAATGATATAATCTCTATAACCAAGTGAGTTCTTGAGTATAAAACTCAGAGTATGCTTGAGATTTATCAAGTCACTGATTATATCTTTATGTAAATGATTACATACAAAACATGTCTCCTTTTGTTACCAAAGTACCACAATATGCAGTGCCCAAATTATTGTATTATCTAAGCAAAAATAAATATTCACATGATCATATGATGGGAAACAAATAGACATCATAGTGTAACCCCATCAATACATATGTGCAGGCAATTCACCATGCCAAAAATGTATATAGGAAACCACAACAAGGTTCAAAACTGTCAGTAACACAAGTGCAGTGTCATGAATGAGGCAAGATAGCTAATGTATACCAAGATAGTAGAACAATGCTTAAATGGGATCATTACCAATGGGAAACATTGGTAATGGGAGAAAACACTGTATCATACCAGATGGATTACATGACGGCTATATGACAAAATATTATTAGCTGTCTGTTCCACTTTAGTGCTCTGGCCATATCTCATTTTGAATTAGGTATAGAGCATACAAGCAATTGATCCGTCTCTGGGAACCATAGTCCTCCGGGGTAAACGCTTGTGTATCACTGACGGGGACTGTTGCGTTTCATAGGCCGGAAGTGCCCTCCAAACACCGGAAATGCGTCTCAAGGACCAGAAGCGCGTCACACGCTGTGGGCAGAGATCTCACAACGCGCTCCTGGGTCTGTCTCTTTTAAACCATACTAGCGAAGCCTGTAAAGCAGCCAACATGGGACTTCTCACTCCCCTGATGATTCCACAAGGATAAAACGCGTCGGGAGACGCCATTCATGATAAAGGCTTTTTCTTTATCTCACCCCTGCCAGAGAGAAATTATGGTATACAGGACCCCTTTGGAAATGGGTGAGATCTAGCCTTATTATTTGCTTGTAATCATGCTGCTACAAACAAGCCAGCACTAAGGGCCCCGTCTCACATAGCGACGCACCAGCGATCCCGACGACAATATGAACTTGTCAGGATCGCTGGTGTGTCGCTACATGATCGCTGCTGAGCTGCCAAACAGGCAGCTGAGGCAGCGATCAGGACAGCGACACTGCGGGTAACGTCGCCTAGTTACCCGCAGTGTACGTTGGATACCAGACCGCTGATGCAGGGAGCTGGTAACCAAGGTACACATCGGGTTTCCAGGCATTGTGCGGTGCCTGGAAACCTGATGTGTACCTTGCTTACCAGCTCCCCAGCAGCAGCGCGCTGGTATCCAACGTACACATCGGGTTTCCAGGCACAGCCCCGTGCCTGGAAACCCGATGTGTACCTTGGTTACCAGCTGATCGCTGGTCTCCTGCCTGCCACACGCTGCGATGTGTGCTAGCCAGCTGGAGACCAGCGATCAAAAAAAAGTTCAGGCATTTCTGACACGACAAGCGATTCACAGCAGGGGCCTGATCGCTGGTATGTGTCAGACATAGCGAGATCGCTGCTGAGATCGCTGTTGCGTCACAAAACTTCTGACTCAGCAGCGATCTCGCTAGCGATCTCGCTATGTGAGAGGGGGCCTTAAATACAATATTTATACATGTGATATAATCAGCAATGTTACCTTACAATAACAATGATAACAGGGGATGCTCATCTTCAGATGAGGAAGCATGATCCCATTTAAGCATTGTTTTACTATCTTGGTATACATTAGCTATCTTACCTCATTCATGACGCTGCACTTGTGTTACTGACAGTTTTGAACCTTGTTGTTGTTTCCTATATACATTTTTGGCATGGTGAATTGCCTGCACATATGTATTGATGGGGTTATACTATGATGTCTATTTGTTCCTCATCATATGATCATGAGAATATTTATTTTTGCTTAGATAATACAATAATTTGGGCACTGCATGTTGTGGTACTTTGATAACAAAAGGAGACATGTTTTGTATGCATCAATAACATAAAGATATAATCAGTGACTTGATAAATCCCAAGCATACTCTGAGTTTTATACTCAAGAACTCTCTTGGTTATAGAGATTATATTATTTACTAATATACCACAAGTTCTTAGTCTTTTGGGCCAGGTGCTACAGGACCCGAGACACTTAGTATTTTAACAACCACACATTATCTTTTTTAACCCATTGTAAGCTTTTCAGGGGATATAGCTCTGGGATCGCCGTCCGGGTAGACGGAGTGGCACGGAAACAGTTCATTCACAGACAGCAGTTCTGGTAAAAACTGGCCGCAACCAGTTTTATTAAAGTCCACAGCAAACAGAACATAATCAAAACCAAATCATAAACATAAGACCTGGGCTTGTCCAGCCACTTACTACACTTAGATAGATTTCCCTATCTATCCGGGACCAGACTCTAACAGCCTGGGCCAAAACAACACATATGTTCAGCATTTACCAGCATGGCGTTTCACAGAGTCTCCTCCTTGTGTCTGAAGGCACCTTCAACGTCCAGACTTGAGAGAGCTCCCCTCCTATTCAGCAGCTATCCGCATGGATTCTCACTGAGACTACTCCTGTGTCCGGGGTACATCGAGCACCCAGACTGAGACAGCTCATACTCCTGGAGACTCCTTCTTGTGCCTGGACTCCTTGTCCAGACTAAGCGAGCTCTCTGTCTGTGTTCGCAGACACCTACTTCTGGTCTCCTAATTAACAGCTGAGTGGTTTCAGGCCTGAGCTGAAAGTGTGTACTGAATGTAAGGTGTAGTGACCTTTCTCTACCACTAGGTTTACAAGCCATACATTTCCCTTATACCAGTCAGCAAAGTATCTAGGTGAAATGTACAGCCCCTTCAACACACATACTCTCACTGTCTCACATATCCCCCCCCTCTTCTCCAGACCGGAGGGCTGGTCATCCAGACCGGAGGGCTGGTCAACAATCCAAAGAGACAGTGAACTCTGGACCAGTCATGGCCCTCATCAGCTTCATCTTCACTACTGTAATGTATGTAGTACAGTTCATATAGCGTCTTGTGCTTGGGTGCGATGAAAACACAGGAGTCACAGGTTTGATATAGAAAAATCCTGTGTTACTTCATACAAGTTGGCAGAAATAGTCACACAGTTTGCAGACACAGAAACAGGAGACACAGCAGGCCAGAGTAATCCAAGCTCAGCAATCACTCTCCAATACAGATTCAGGATCTTCTTCTCTGTTCCCGTAAGTCCTGCAAACGTGGGTCTTTCAAAGGGGCGGGTTCAGGGGTCCAAAGTGCTTCAGATTTTCCCTCGTAGGAATAGCTGGAGTACAAGGTCCAAGACTTACAGGAGTAAAGTCACAGGTTCACTGCAGGCTAGATTCTGAAGCACTGATTGCTGCTGGGGCGCTTAAGAAGCAAAGGAGAGAATCAGGGGGGGAAAAAGCAAGCTGGAAACTCCATTTTGACTGAGGGCAAGATAACTGCAAAGACAGAAAGTAAAATGGCTGACAACAAATGGTTTCAGGAAATATACATAAAAACCTTACATTACTCCCCCTTAAGGACAACCTCCGGGATGACCTCAGACCAGGCTTGTGTGGGTCCCTCTGATGAAACTGACGGAGCAAGCGAGGAGCTTTAAACGTTTTGAGGTTCCCATGGTTGTCCTCCACTGGGTAGCCCTGCCATTTAATCAGATTTTGTAATGTTTTCTATACAACCTGGGATTAAAATCCTTTCCACCACAAATTCTTCTGACCATCGCTAGCATGGGTGGGGCAAGGAGGGAAAGTCCAGGAAAGTTTTTGGGTGTCGCAGCCTTTAGTGGGATACATGAAAGACAGGGTGAATTTCATAGTTCTGGGCATTTTGAAGACGAAAAAGCAGGCACTTATAATTTTACTGATTTTATAGGCCAATGTACTTATGTCCCAACTTGACGATGGAACCTTTAAACTTAAGATTTTGGTTGACGCCAGCCCAAGTCTCTACCTTGAAAGCTGGTGCAGGTTTACGAAATTTATTGCTGCTTTCTTGTTCCTTTCTTGAGCGATTCCGATTTTCTTTAGAAGATCCATATTCTTCTGTTAAAGACGTGATTTTTTTCCCCCCTGCTGGTAAAGGGTTTCTATGGAAAATCGTGGTAGAATGTTAGGATGAAAACCAGATTAGAGTAAAAAGGAGACTGTTTGTGGGGGCACTCTGAGGTTGTTATACGAGAACTCAGCAATGGAAGTAGATCACCCAAAATCATCCTGTAGGTGGCGATAAAGCGCGGAGTATGCTCCAGGGTTTGATTGGTTCGTTCGGTCTGCCCATTAGTCTGGGATGGAAAAGCAGAAGAAAGGTTTACTTTAAGTCAATGCTGCACAGAAATTTTGCCAAAACCTAGAAGTGAATTGCACCCCTCGATCCGAAAACCCCTCCGGGTTTTTTTCCCCTTTAACAAACATCTTTAATCCCAAAAACTGATGTCTGTTTTGTGGGAAGCACACAAGGGATAAAATGAGTGCCCCTTTTTTTGCGGTCAACCCCATAAATGGGTTCTCCCCGAGAGGTTGGAATCCACAATGAAGTCCAAAAATGGATCCCCCCGGGGGGAGGGGTGGGAGAGGCTGTACAGACCTTTTGGGAGGAGCGGGGGGTTTTTGCATTTTCACAGACCCCAATGAATGACCCCAAAACAAAACTCCTTCCGCAATGGGCCCCAAAAAAAAGAAAAAAAATTTCCGTGTCTTAGAATTCCTCTTGCCCCTATTTGGAATTTTAAGAGTTGGGGAAACTCCAATCTGACTTTTCGGAAATACGGCGGTCCCTGAATACCACCATTCTTAAAACAAGACTTTCGTCCTTGGGGGTTTTGCCAAAAAGGAAACCATGGTTTTTCTTATGTCCTTAATAAATCTTTTATTTGAATTCTCCAGGAATTGAGCAGGAAGAAAGTTTAGGAGGAGTAATTGGGCGTGTCTTGTGATAAACCAGAGAGTTCCCCCCCTTTCCTTGCGCGACTGGTTATAAGATGTAAAATTTAAATTTGGTTTAAGAAAAAAAATTCCCCCGGCCGGGGAGGAGAGGCCTTGCACCTGATAAAAATCAATTCTGGTCTGTCAACCTTTTCTGTCACTCCCTGAAAAAAGGTGTCTCCTTCTTTTAAAGGGAGCATAATGGCCCCAACAACTTTATTGCCCAACGTAGTTCCCTCACCCCAAGACAACTGCTGGGAAAGAAGGCACAGGGATAGAAATTTTCCCTGCTCTGGAGAGTAAGCTCCAAGGGGACAGTCTGAAGCTTTCCACCTCATTATAAAGGGGAAAAACTGGGGGTTTGGGGGTGTACTAGGTAGGTGCAGGGGGAAATTTTTCTTTTAGAGGGGGAAAAGGTTCCTGGGTTGGGGGGCCCCAAAAAATTGACTCTTTCCGGGAAAATTGAGGTTTGGGGGGCACTCCCTAAGAAATTTTAATGAAGGGTCATGAATTTTTCCCAAAACCCCCAAAAAACCTTTTACCCCCTTTTCCCTTTCTAGGATTTGGGGAATCCTTGATGGTTTTGGGTTTTTTCTTCCCCCTACAAATTTCCCCTTTGTAGACATTTACATCCCCCAAAAAATTTTAATTTTCGGTCCTAGGGAAAATTCCACTTTTAAAATTGAAAAAAATTGATTTTGTCTTGGCCCCCGCCCTTCCACAGGGTCCATGATTTCCTCTTGAGTTAAAAAATTTTTAAAAAATTTTTACCCAAAAAAAATTCCCCCGAATGTATCTAGGAGATCCCTAAAATGTATTCCCCCAAGGGTTGGAAAGGGGGTGGGGGGGGACCGCCCAAAAAAGGGATAATAATATTCAAAGGGGTCCATAGCGTGATAATGCAGTTTTCCCCTTTTCCCCCCGGGCTAATAGGCAAAATTTATGGCCCCCAAAATTTAGTTTAAAAAAAATTTTGGGGGCGCACCCCCCCAAATTAACCGGGTTTTAAAAGGAAAAGGAAAAAGGTTTTTCTAATAGAAACCCTTTTTTGGGTTTCCCCCATAGTCTAGCAGGGTTTCCCAGAATCCATCTTTCTTCTTTACAAGAAGAGGGGGGCCTGCAGGAAAGAAAAGGGGGAGAACCCCTTTGGGCCCAAATTTTTTATCTATGTAACCCTTTTTAAAACCTTTAGCCGGGCCCGCCAGGGGTAGACTTTCAAAGTATCTCTGCTCCAGGCAATAATTCAATTGGACAAACATAGGCGGTGAGGAGGGAAGCTGGTCAGCGGGTTTTTTTTTCCATTTAAAACCCCCTAGTCCCGGTTTTACGGGGGGTTTTAGGGGCTGACATTTAAATTTCCCTTTTGGAAAAGGGAAGCGAAACTTTGGACTCATTTTTTTCTCTGGAAAATGTAAAATTCCCCCTTTTTCCCCCCCAATGGGGGATTCTGGCCTGCGCCATGGTAGCCCCAAAAAAAATGGGAAATGGGGGGAAGAGATAACATAAAGGAAGTTTTTTGAGATCTTTACCCATAAAAACCCTAAAAGGCCTTTTCCTGATCCCCTGGTCAAGGGGCAGCAGGGGGCCATCCACGTTTCCATCTGTCGGGGTTTCCTTCTTCACGAACCCTATTCCCTGTTTTAGGCAAAGGAGGGAACCAAAAATTTTTTAAATTTCCCCCGAGTCGTATAGCAGAGCAAACCCCCAAACTGAGAACCCAGAGTTTGATGGAAAAAAAACAATGGAATTTTTTTCTTTTAAAACCCCCCCGGGGCCGTGAGGAAATTGAAAAAAAGGCAGCTTTACAAAGTCAACGTCTCAAAGGGGGCGGGTTTAAATCCGAGAAATCCCAAAAACTGTTCTGCAGATCTCTCTGGAGCCGAGGCCGACCTGACAGATCCCCTCTCGCAAAACCCACAAAAAAAAAAAAATGCTGCAGTAAATCTTACGAAAAACTTTGGGGGGTTTTTTAAAAAGTGCCCTGGGCTTACCCCAATAAAAATAGATTTCTCCTTAAAACATTTCCTTGCGTGCAATCACTAACCCTCGTTGTAAAGGGTCAAATGCTGGGTTCAGGGTTAGGTTCCCAAGTAACCACCAAAGGTTCCTTTCTGGAAGGAAGGGGGAAAAAGGGGTTTTTTTTCATTGCTTTCGAACCATCCCCTTTTTTTCTGCGTTTTATCAACAGTATCATACATGCTAGTCAATAAAGTCACCCCCAAAGCAGTGGGAGGGGCGGGGAACGAGCAAGTTCACCTAAACAGTGGAGAAAAACCCCCCTTTGAAAAATAGAAATTTTTTTGGGGAACTTCCCAGGTGGGATCAAGGGCCCCCCCCCTGAAATCCCCAAGGCCCAAACCAGCTACCGAGTGCCCAAATTTGGGGGAAAAACCAACAGGGGGCTTCAGCTGTTGCACCCGATTTGGGGGGGGTCAAACACCTGCCCCATGGCTGAAACAAAAAACATCAAGGCGATTTTTAAAAAACTCCTCAGTCTCAATTTTGAGGGCCCCCCCAAATTAAAACCCCCTTTTTGGGGGGCAAAAAAATCACAGTAAGAAACCCTAGATCGTTCAGTGGGAAATTTTGAAGCATGTGCAAAAAAAAAAGATTGCATTGATTAATAAAACCCCCCAAAATTTTCCCTTCACCGCCCCAAAAAAAAAAGGGGGGAAAAATTTGGGGAAACCCCGCCTCGGGGGTACGCGGGGGCCTGGGGGCTCCCCCCTTTAACCTCAATCCTCTCGCAAAAAGGGAGCTGTCCAACCACTTGCAAATTGGTTTTTTTGAGGTCCTGTAGATTTTTAAAAAAGGGGCTTTTTTTTTGCAAATCTGCAAAGGGGAAAATTTCGCCCCTCCCCCAAAAATTCCCTTTTTGCGGGCCTCCTTTTCCCGATCCCTTTTTAAAACGGATTTAATGGAAAAAAGAGGGGAGAATAAAAAAAACCGTATTACTTTACAATTGGCAGAAATAGTCAACCAGTTTGCGACACAGAAACAGGAGAAACCCGCAGGCCAGAGAAAAACCAAGCTCAGCAATCACTCTCCATAAGATTCGGGTCTTCTTCTTGTTTTCGTTTAATCCCTGCAAAAGGGGTCTTTCAAAGGCAGGGGTTTAGGTCCCAAGTGCTTTTAGATTCCTCATAGGAATAGCGGATACAAGGTCCAAACTTTCAGGGTCAAGTCACAGGTTTCCGCAGGCTAGTTTCTGAACACTGTTTTTCTCAGCTGTGGCTGCTTAAGAAGAAAAGGGGAAATCAGGGGGGGAAAATCAAGCGGGAAATCCATTTTTATGAGGGCAAGATAGCGCGCAACAAAAATAAAAAGGCTAGAACAAACTGATTTCAGGAATATATAATGAAAACCCTTTCAAAAATACTGCACTGTATCTTCACCTGACCATACCCAAAATAGTTTTCCCTTCATCTAAGCATCCGCACACCCTTACCCCCAGGCCTATGCTCTCTGGGCCCCGGGGGTTCCCTACGGTTTCATCTTGACTTGGGGCCCGGGGCCCTGTTTCGATAAGTCCCGGCCAAAAAGTAGGGACCGGCACACAAACACCTGCTGACTTTTCCCGAAACTCCTACCCCCTGTCCCGGGTGCACTCCCATGTGTCCCAACTTCACAGAATATGGGGGGGTTTTTTCCCTTTTCTTACCCCCTTAACCCCTCTTAGCAATCTTTTTCTGAATATGGTTTGATCTAAAGTCTTTTTAAAAGCCTTAACTCTCTGCCATGGTCTCTGACCTTTTTAACTCAGTTCAAATGAGGGGGCGTAGAAGGAGCTGACGTTTTTTTTTTTTGAGTCACATAATTCCCGTAAGTTCCACTTTGTAATTTTTCTCCCGAAAAAAACACATTTTTATATAACCTTTTTTTTTGGGCAGCATTTGTTTTTTTAACGGGGGAATTCCCTTTTCCTTCCTTTTACTTCATTGACCTTCTCCGAAGTCTCAGGCTTTCATCACACCCCTTCATCACAGTTTGGATTTTTTTTGGGAAAAGCATAAATTTCTCTGGTCCCTTTGGGACGTTTTTTTATTCTTGGGGCCCCCTTCTTCAGGCTCTTCTGGTAGAAACAGTCAGGCCCACCGTCAGTCTTAATTTCTCTTTTCAGTCACATCTTTAGGGCTAAAATATTTCCTTTTTTCCGGCTTTAAATTTCTCCTTTTTTAGCTGCTTGTTACTCGAACCCGCGGATTCTTCTTTTCCCCCCCTGCGATCCCCTTTCTCCCGTGTGTCTGCAGCGGCAACAAGTGACACACGTTTTCCCTTTTGTTGGGACGTGGCCCCCGTGTAGACCCCAAAAGTGCGCTTGAGCTCCCCAAACGCCGCTGATGTCTAAAAAATTCTTTTGTATTTATCCAACCCTTTGGTGTCACCGGGAAACCGTGGGGCTCCGGGGTGAATTTTCCAGCCTGAGCTTCACGGTTGCAGCTACTGACCGAACCGAACCCGTCCAGCCGCTGTCTTGGGGAGAAACGATTCCGGGAAGGTCCCCCCTTTTTCGGGTTTTTTCCCTCACAGTTTCATTTAAACCTCAGTTTCTATGGGGCATGGGGTTGGGACTCCCACTTCTAGGGCTTTTCCACCTCGCACATTCCCTCAGGTCTTGGCCGTAAATCCAACCATACCTTGGTAACTTCACTTTTCCAACAGATCTATTTGGGGCTGTTTTCTTTCAGAGTCCTGCCTTTTTTAAAAGCTCAGCCTCCCCTTCCCCTTAGTTTCGCCAGGGAAACCCGGGCCCTGTAAAAATTTTTTAGATGCCCATTTCTGTCTGACTGCAAGGTCGCATCAGCCTTCCTCTCAGGCCCCTTAACCTCCTCTGCTACCATGCCTTCCTCTTTTGCACTGGTTGCTTGTTTTAAGGATTCACTATCACTACCACTATCCCTGTTTACCCCTTTTTTTTCACCACATCTGGCTCACTTTTGGGTTTTACCTTCTTTCATTCAAATCCCCGCTCACTGTCAGGGTTATACAATTATTTCATTCACAAAACCCGCTCACTAGCATTTGTTCCCCCCTCGGGAAAGGCAAACCCCCAATAGGGGCTTCTCACAGTCCCCAGAAACTTTTTTTCCCCCCGGATTCCCTTTAAACCGGGGGAATCATTACCCCCAAAATGACGGGGGGGACCAGGGGCTTCATACCCCCCCTTTCACATGAACCTCCCGCTTTGGGGATCAATCCCCGCGTTCTGGTTTTAAATTTGGGGTCTCCCTGGACGCACCCACACCAGGGGTTTTTCAGGGGTAAGTCCCCCTTTAACGGGTGCCCCCTACGGAAGTCATGGACTCTTGAGCCCCAAGGGGGCCCGTGCTGGGCAGTCATTTACAACCCCCCGGGGACCCCGTGGTTTTTCCAGCTCTTCGGGTGGGTGGACCCCACACACAGGCTCTCGCAGGGGAGAGGGATCCCCCAAAAACACAACAATGGTCCCCCCCTTTTTGGACAGTTGGGGTGCAATTTCAGACATCTCCAAAACTGTCCCACACTCTCCCCCCACCACGCCCCAACAGGGAACGCTCTTTTCCGGGAAGTTTGGCGTCCGAACCTTTAAGGACGACCCCAGCGGCTGGATGGAGGCAGTCTTTGGGGGGGAAGGCCCTCTCCATCAGGTGACCCAAGAGTGGCGTCCCGGTGGGTTTCCCTTTTCCCCCTCTGGCGTCCCAGGGGACGTGCTTGGGTTTTACGGTCCACTATACCCTCCTTTACCCCATGAGCGGGTTGGACGGCAGCTCCCCCTGCTCCCGTCTGGACTCCCCCGGGCCCGGCTGCACCGTCACCCCCCGGGTAAGAAACTCCCCCTTTCACTGGGTGTCTTGGGTTGTCCTGCCGCTCAGGTCAGCATAGGCCCTTTGGGGGGTTTCCCAAACAGTGGGTGCGACCATTGGGCCCTTCGATAGGGGGAATTTTTCTTCTTGCCAGTCCCCCAAAACCTAGGAGATATACCCCACTCGTACGAGGGGTATTTTTTCAGGGACCCCTTTCCGCTTTCTTTTTTAGCGGGGCAATGCAGGTGCTTTGCAACATTCTTTGGTTTATGCCGCAAGTTTTTGTAGTGCTGCACTCTCAAAAAACCCGGTTATTTCCTGTGCTGCGCGGGGTTGCTGCGGGGGCGCTGCGCTCTGGGTGCAGGCGTGCGCTCCTTCTCCGCATGCTTTGCTGGGCCTGGCCATACTCAAAGAGCTCCTCCCTTTCTGCCGGGGCTTTCGTCTCAACCACGGCATTTAGTTGCACATTAACTTGCGCCATTTGTTCAAACGGCCTCCCTGTGTCATCCATGGTCAACTTCGCGTCTCAAAACGCAGTCTTCACTCAAGACATAACCCCTCCACTCTTTCCACAGAAAATTTAGCCTTGCGTCAAACCCCTTTTTTTTTTTTTCTTGCAAACTTATTTGGGCCATTGTTCTTTAAGACTCTCCCAAAAGCGTTTCTCCTTTTTACACACTTTTTTTTTTTTTTGGGAAAATTATTAGGGTACTTTTCTTTTTGACTGCCCAAAAAAAACTTTTTGCTACACACTTTTTTTTTTTTTTTTTCTGCTGTGCTTAACCGACTTCCCTTTTATTGCTGTCTCTCCCCTGTCTGCACGCAATTCCCCACCCAAGTAACTTTTCAGGGGGTTTACTTGGGATCG
>JARQOD010000003.1:502699288-502756952 GCA_033576555.1 Oophaga sylvatica | reverse complement strand
GGCTGAGATGTTACTGTAGCTTGAGAAACTTGTGGTGTGCTCATTCTGTGAGATTGGTCAAAAACAGCAGGCATGTCCGCTTCCATTATAGCTGAAGGTGGCCTCTCAGTCAGCGTGACTGGAGCGGGTAAAGAACCTGAGGTTCTGCGGTCGAAAACCTGCGTCTCAATTGTTGGCATGGTAACAGAGGAGAAAGAAGCAGCAGATGTGATTGATGAGGCGGCTGATGGTTGTTCAGGTCCGCTGGTCTGCATTTTTGCGCAGTGGGATTCCCACAGTAAAGCATGTTTATTGCGTATATGAGGGTTCATACATGTAGTAGTCAAATTATTGCATTTTACCTCAGCTCAGTTTTTTTTTTCAAAGTTGGCAGATTACATGAGATGGCTCATCCTTTGCAGTGTCAAAAAAGGCCCAAGCTTGGCAACCCTTGCCATCCCTGTGAGCTGCAGACTCGTGGACGCTGCTGGTTAGAGGCACAGTTGGGCATCAGTGAGGTTTTCCTCCTCTTGACTCTGCAAAGCTTTTGAGTACACTTCTGATGAACATGGCATAGAATGTGTGAACAGCTCTTCAGACTCTTATGCAATAGGTGAAGCATGAAAAATATCCAACCAATATATATATATATATATGAGTAGCAATGGATATATAAATCTTAACCTTTATTAGGTATTGTTAAAAGGAACAAAAAATAAGCAGGTGAAAAGGGAACAGGAACCTCAGTGAAGGAGGGGGACCCTTAACCAATCGATAATACATGGGGGAAAAAAAAGATAATGTGTGGTTGTTAAAATACTGACAGTGTCTCGGGTCCTGTAGCACCTGGCCCAAAAGACTAAGAACTTGTGGTATATTAGTAAATGATATAATCTCTATAACCAAGTGAGTTCTTGAGTATAAAACTCAGAGTATGCTTGAGATTTATCAAGTCACTGATTATATCTTTATGTAAATGATTACATACAAAACATGTCTCCTTTTGTTACCAAAGTACCACAATATGCAGTGCCCAAATTATTGTATTATCTAAGCAAAAATAAATATTCACATGATCATATGATGGGAAACAAATAGACATCATAGTGTAACCCCATCAATACATATGTGCAGGCAATTCACCATGCCAAAAATGTATATAGGAAACCACAACAAGGTTCAAAACTGTCAGTAACACAAGTGCAGTGTCATGAATGAGGCAAGATAGCTAATGTATACCAAGATAGTAGAACAATGCTTAAATGGGATCATTACCAATGGGAAACATTGGTAATGGGAGAAAACACTGTATCATACCAGATGGATTACATGACGGCTATATGACAAAATATTATTAGCTGTCTGTTCCACTTTAGTGCTCTGGCCATATCTCATTTTGAATTAGGTATAGAGCATACAAGCAATTGATCCGTCTCTGGGAACCATAGTCCTCCGGGGTAAACGCTTGTGTATCACTGACGGGGACTGTTGCGTTTCATAGGCCGGAAGTGCCCTCCAAACACCGGAAATGCGTCTCAAGGACCAGAAGCGCGTCACACGCTGTGGGCAGAGATCTCACAACGCGCTCCTGGGTCTGTCTCTTTTAAACCATACTAGCGAAGCCTGTAAAGCAGCCAACATGGGACTTCTCACTCCCCTGATGATTCCACAAGGATAAAACGCGTCGGGAGACGCCATTCATGATAAAGGCTTTTTCTTTATCTCACCCCTGCCAGAGAGAAATTATGGTATACAGGACCCCTTTGGAAATGGGTGAGATCTAGCCTTATTATTTGCTTGTAATCATGCTGCTACAAACAAGCCAGCACTAAGGGCCCCGTCTCACATAGCGACGCACCAGCGATCCCGACGACAATATGAACTTGTCAGGATCGCTGGTGTGTCGCTACATGATCGCTGCTGAGCTGCCAAACAGGCAGCTGAGGCAGCGATCAGGACAGCGACACTGCGGGTAACGTCGCCTAGTTACCCGCAGTGTACGTTGGATACCAGACCGCTGATGCAGGGAGCTGGTAACCAAGGTACACATCGGGTTTCCAGGCATTGTGCGGTGCCTGGAAACCTGATGTGTACCTTGCTTACCAGCTCCCCAGCAGCAGCGCGCTGGTATCCAACGTACACATCGGGTTTCCAGGCACAGCCCGTGCCTGGAAACCCGATGTGTACCTTGGTTACCAGCTGATCGCTGGTCTCCTGCCTGCCACACGCTGCGATGTGTGCTAGCCAGCTGGAGACCAGCGATC
Source organism: Oophaga sylvatica (assembly GCA_033576555.1). NCBI lineage: Eukaryota > Metazoa > Chordata > Amphibia > Anura > Dendrobatidae > Oophaga > Oophaga sylvatica. The sequence goes on along the minus strand of JARQOD010000003.1, from coordinate 502,754,709 downwards.
AAAAAAAAGTTCAGGCATTTCTGACACGACAAGCGATTCACAGCAGGGGCCTGATCGCTGGTATGTGTCAGACATAGCGAGATCGCTGCTGAGATCGCTGTTGCGTCACAAAACTTCTGACTCAGCAGCGATCTCGCTAGCGATCTCGCTATGTGAGAGGGGGCCTTAAATACAATATTTATACATGTGATATAATCAGCAATGTTACCTTACAATAACAATGATAACAGGGGATGCTCATCTTCAGATGAGGAAGCATGATCCCATTTAAGCATTGTTTTACTATCTTGGTATACATTAGCTATCTTACCTCATTCATGACGCTGCACTTGTGTTACTGACAGTTTTGAACCTTGTTGTTGTTTCCTATATACATTTTTGGCATGGTGAATTGCCTGCACATATGTATTGATGGGGTTATACTATGATGTCTATTTGTTCCTCATCATATGATCATGAGAATATTTATTTTTGCTTAGATAATACAATAATTTGGGCACTGCATGTTGTGGTACTTTGATAACAAAAGGAGACATGTTTTGTATGCATCAATAACATAAAGATATAATCAGTGACTTGATAAATCCCAAGCATACTCTGAGTTTTATACTCAAGAACTCTCTTGGTTATAGAGATTATATTATTTACTAATATACCACAAGTTCTTAGTCTTTTGGGCCAGGTGCTACAGGACCCGAGACACTTAGTATTTTAACAACCACACATTATCTTTTTTAACCCATTGTAAGCTTTTCAGGGGATATAGCTCTGGGATCGCCGTCCGGGTAGACGGAGTGGCACGGAAACAGTTCATTCACAGACAGCAGTTCTGGTAAAAACTGGCCGCAACCAGTTTTATTAAAGTCCACAGCAAACAGAACATAATCAAAACCAAATCATAAACATAAGACCTGGGCTTGTCCAGCCACTTACTACACTTAGATAGATTTCCCTATCTATCCGGGACCAGACTCTAACAGCCTGGGCCAAAACAACACATATGTTCAGCATTTACCAGCATGGCGTTTCACAGAGTCTCCTCCTTGTGTCTGAAGGCACCTTCAACGTCCAGACTTGAGAGAGCTCCCCTCCTATTCAGCAGCTATCCGCATGGATTCTCACTGAGACTACTCCTGTGTCCGGGGTACATCGAGCACCCAGACTGAGACAGCTCATACTCCTGGAGACTCCTTCTTGTGCCTGGACTCCTTGTCCAGACTAAGCGAGCTCTCTGTCTGTGTTCGCAGACACCTACTTCTGGTCTCCTAATTAACAGCTGAGTGGTTTCAGGCCTGAGCTGAAAGTGTGTACTGAATGTAAGGTGTAGTGACCTTTCTCTACCACTAGGTTTACAAAGCCATACATTTCCCTTATACCAGTCAGCAAAGTATCTAGGTGAAATGTACAGCCCATTCAACACACATACTCTCACTGTCTCACATATCCCCCCCTCTTCTCCAGACCGGAGGGCTGGTCATCCAGACCGGAGGGCTGGTCAACAATCCAAAAGAGACAGTGAACTCTGGACCAGTCATGGCCCTCATCAGCTTCATCTTCACTACTGTAATGTATGTAGTACAGTTCATATAGCGTCTTGTGCTTGGGTGCGATGAAAACACAGGAGTCACAGGTTTGATATAGAAAAATCCTGTGTTACTTCATACAAGTTGGCAGAAATAGTCACACAGTTTGCAGACACAGAAACAGGAGACACAGCAGGCCAGAGTAATCCAAGCTCAGCAATCACTCTCCAATACAGATTCAGGATCTTCTTCTCTGTTACCGTAAGTCCATGCAAACGTGGGTCTTTCAAAGAGCAGGGTTCAGAGTCCACAAGTGCTTCAGAGTTCCTCAGTAGGAATAGCTGGAGTACAAGGTCCAAGACTTACAGGAGTCAAGTCACAGGTTCACTGCAGGCTAGATTCTGAAGCACTGATTGCTCAGCTGTGGCTGCTTAAGAAGCAAAGGAGAGAATCAGGGCGGGAACATGCAAGCTGGAAACTCCATTTTGACTGAGGGCAAGATAACTGCAGCAAGACAGAAAGTAAAATGGCTGACGAACAAACTGAGTTTCAGGAATATATACATAGAACCTTACATTACTCCCCCCTTAAGGACAACCTCCGGATGACCTCAGACCAGGCTTGTGTGGGTACCTCTGATGAAACTGACGGAGCAAGCGAGGAGCATTAACGTTATTGACTGGTTCCCATGAGTTGTCCTCCACTGGGTAGCCCTGCCATTTAATCAGATATTGTAACTGATTTCTATACAACCTGGAATCTAAAATCCTTTCCACCACAAATTCTTCCTGACCATCGACTAGCACTGGGTCAGGGCAAGGAGAGGAACGTCCAGGAAACGTATTGGGTGTCGCAGCCTTTAGTAGGGATACATGAAAGACAGGGTGAATTCTCATAGTTCTGGGCAGTTGAAGACGACAAGCAACGGCACTTATAATTTTACTGATTTTATAGGGTCCAATGTACTTATGTCCCAACTTAGACGATGGAATCCTTAACTTAAGATTTCTGGTTGACAGCCAGACCAAGTCTCCTACCTTGAAAGCTGGTGCAGGTTTACGAAATTTATCTGCTGCTTTCTTGTACCTTTCTTGAGCCGATTCCAGATTTTCCTTTAGAAGATCCATATTCTTCTGTAAAGACGTGATTCTTTCAGCCACTGCTGGTAAAGGCGTTTCTATGGGAAATCGTGGTAGAATGTTAGGATGATAACCTAGATTAGAGTAAAAAGGAGACTGTTTAGTGGAGGCACTCTGAGAGTTGTTATACGAGAACTCAGCTAATGGAAGTAGATCCACCCAATCATCCTGTAGGTGGCAGATAAAGCAGCGGAGATACTGCTCCAGGGTTTGATTGGTTCGTTCGGTCTGTCCATTAGTCTGGGGATGAAAAGCAGAAGAAAGGTTTACTTTAATGTCCAATGCTGCACAGAAATTTTGCCAAAACCTAGAAGTGAATTGCACCCCTCGATCCGAAATAACCTCATCCGGTACTCCATGTAAGCGAAACACATCTTTAATCATCAAATCTGATGTCTGTTTTACAGTGGGTAAGCCGACACAAGGGATAAAATGAGCTGCCTTTGTTAGACGGTCAACCACCACTAGAATGGTGTTCTTCCCCTGAGAGGTTGGTAACTCCACAATGAAGTCCATAGAAATGGATCCCCACGGGCGGGACGGGGTGGGAAGAGGCTGTAACAGACCAGTTGGTGAGGAGCGAGGTGTTTTGCATCTTGCACAGACCTCACATGAAGTGACATAATTCAAAACATCCTTCCTGCAAGTGGGCCACCAAAAGAAACGAGAAAGAAATTCCTGTGTCTTTAGAATTCCTCTATGCCCAGCTATCTTGGAATCGTGAATGAGTTGCAATACTCTCAATCTGACTGTTTCAGGAATATACAGGCGTTGTCCCTGAATCACACACCATTCTTAAAGACAAGACTTACGTCCCTTGGGGGTTGTGCCAAAAAGGAATCCGCATGGTATGCTTCCTTGATGTCCTTAAGTAAGTCTTGATTATGAATTACTCCTAGGAATCTAGAGTCAGGAAGAATAGTCTTAGGAGGAGTAATTGGACGTGTCTCTGCTGAGTAAATCCTAGAGAGTGCATCAGCCTTTCCATTGCGCGATCCTGGTCTATAAGAGATGATAAAATTAAATTGGTTTAAGAAAAGATTCCAGCGAGCCTGGCGAGGAGTCAGGCACTTAGCCGACCTGATAAACTCAAGGTTACGATGGTCTGTCAGGACGACTATTTGCTGTGCAGCTCCCTGAAGAAGGTGTCTCCATTCTTTGAAGGCAGCAATAATGGCCAACAACTCTCTATTGCCCACATCGTAGTTCCTCTCAGCCGAAGACAACTGCTGGGAAAAGAAGGCACAGGGATGCAAGACATTCTTCTCACCTGTTCTCTGAGAGAGTATAGCTCCAACGGCACAGTCTGAAGCATCCACCTCTATTATGAAGGCAAGCTCGGGGTTGGGATGTACTAGGATAGGTGCAGTGGTAAATTTATCTTTTAGACGGGAAAATGCTTCCTGGGCTTGGGGAGTCCAGGAAAATCTAGACTCTTTCCGGGTAAGTTGAGTGATAGGTGACACTACCTCAGAGAAATTTCTAATGAAACGTCTATAGAAGTTGGCAAACCCGATGAAGCGCTGTACCTCCTTCACATTTCTAGGACTTGGCCAATCCTTGATGGCTTGGGTTTTGCTTCCATCCATACTAATTCCTTGTGTAGACAGTACATACCCCAGAAATTGAATTTCGGTCCTATGGAATTCACACTTTTCAAGTTTGATGTAAAGATGATTTTGTCTTAGACGTTCCAAGACCATTCTCACATGTCCATGATGTTCCTCTGTGGAGTTAGAAAAAATTAGAATATCATCCAAATAAATTACCACGAATGTATCTAGGAGATCCCTGAAGATGTCATTCACCAAGTGTTGGAAAGTGGCTGGGGCGGTACTCAGACCAAAAGGCATAACTAGATATTCAAAGTGTCCATAGCGTGACCTGAATGCAGTCTTCCATTCATCCCAGGTCTAATACGGACTAAGTTATAGGCCCCACGAAGATCTAGTTTAGAAAAAATTTTGGCATGTCGCACTCTCTCCAATAACTCAGGGATTAAAGGCAATGGATAACGGTTTCTAATAGTAACCTTATTGAGTTCCCTATAGTCTACGCATGGTCTCAGAGATCCATCTTTCTTCTTTACAAAGAAGATGGGTGCACCTGCAGGAGATGAAGAGGGGCGTATGAAGCCCTTGGCTAGATTTTCATCTATGTAATCCTTTAAAGCCTTTAGCTCGGGCCCCGCCAGGGGGTAGATCTTACCAAAAGGTATCTCTGCTCCAGGCAATAATTCAATTGGACAATCATATGGACGGTGAGGAGGAAGCTGGTCAGCGTTCTTCTTGTCACATAAATCCACATAGTCCTGGTATACAGCTGGTAGTTCAGGGACTGACATGATTCCTTTAGGAACAGAGCAAGCTGAAACTTTTGGACTCATCTGTTTCTCTGGAAAGTGTAATTCCTTGGTCTCCCAGTTAATGGTAGGATTCTGAGCCTGCAGCCATGGTAGCCCTAGAATAATGGGAAAGTGGGGAGAAGAGATAAGCATAAAGGACAGTTTCTCTTGATGATCTTTACCCATAAGAACCCTCAAAGGCTCTGTTTCCTGATCCACTGGTCCAGAGGTCAGCAGGGAGCCATCCACAGTTTCCATCTGTACTGGAGTAGCCTTCTTCACTGAACGTATTCCCTGTTTCAGAGCAAAGGAGACATCCATAAAATTTCCACTTGCCCCTGAGTCGATCATAGCAGAGCTAGACACCCAAGCTGAGTCAACCCAGAGTTTGATGGAAAGAAAGCAATGAGAATTGTTTTTCTTACAACTCAGCTGGGACACCGCTGAGGAAACTTGAAAAATGGCAGCGTTTACACAGTCAACGTCCTCAGAGGTAACGGAGTTTAAATCCGAGAAATCAAGATCTGTTGCTGCAGATCTCTCTGGAGCCTGAGGCTCGGACCTGACAGATCCCCTCTCGCAACACTCACAATGAATGAGTGCTGCAGTAGTCTTACGAGAACGGCTGGGGCAGTTTATAATGAAGTGCCCTGACTTACCACAATAGAAACATAGATTCTCCTTAAAACGATGTTCCTTGCGTGCATCACTAACCCGTCGTTGTAAAGAGTCTACCTGCATGGGTTCAGGTTCAGGTTCCCATGTAATCCTACTCAAAGGTTCCTTAGCTGGAGAGGAAGGTAGGAAAAGGTTAGTACGATTGCTTTCGAACCATCTCTCTTGCCTGCGTTCAGTCAGACGAGTATCAATACGGATGCAGTAGTCAATAAAGTCACCCAACGCAGTGGGAGGGTCGGCACGAGCAAGTTCATCCTCAATCAGTGGAGACAACCCCCTTCGAAAAATAGATTTTTTGGCGGAACTGTCCCAGGTGGCATCAAGGGCCCATCTCCTGAAATCCAAGGCATATCCAGCTACCGAGTGCCCACCTTGGCGCAAAGCCAACATGGCTGCTTCAGCTGTTGCACCTCGATTGGGGTCATCAAACACCTGCCCCATGGCTGAAACAAAATCATCAAGGCGATTCAAACAATCATCCTCAGTCTCAATCAGAGGGCCCGCCCACATTAAAGCCCCGTTGGCAAGCAACACAATCACAGTAAGCACCCTAGATCGTTCAGTGGGAAATTGTGAAGCATGTGCAGAAAAAAAAAGATTGCATTGATTAATAAATCCCCTGAATTTCTCACGTTCACCGCCAAAACGAAAAGGGGGCAACTTGGGAATCCCAGCACTCGGGGCTACGGCAGGAGCCTGGACTCGCCCCTCTAGAACCTCAATCCTGGCTCGCAAATCCTGGGTAGTCTGTCCAACCACTTGCAAATTGTGATTATTGAGGTCCTGTAGATTTGTAAAACGGGTCTTTATATTCTGCAAATCTGCAAGGATATTATCAGTCACTCCGCAAAGTTCCTTTATGCGGGCCTCCATTTTCCAGATCTTTTAAGACAGGATTACTGGAAGAAGAGGAGAGAAAAAAAACAATAGTGTTCACCTGTGGCAACACTGGAATGGTTGTGAGAAGTCACAACCACTGTCATCACAGAAAGTACAACCGGACGTCTGATATCCACAGTACAGCAGACACAGCCTTCCAGACCCAGCAGACACTAACGTTTTGGCTTCAGAATCTTGTAATGTATGTAGTACAGTTCATATAGCGTCTTGTGCTTGGGTGCGATGAAAACACAGGAGTCACAGGTTTGATATAGAAAAATCCTGTATTACTTCATACAAGTTGGCAGAAATAGTCACACAGTTTGCAGACACAGAAACAGGAGACACAGCAGGCCAGAGTAATCCAAGCTCAGCAATCACTCTCCAATACAGATTCAGGATCTTCTTCTCTGTTACTGTAAGTCCATGCAAACGTGGGTCTTTCAAAGAGCAGGGTTCAGAGTCCACAAGTGCTTCAGAGTTCCTCAGTAGGAATAGCTGGAGTACAAGGTCCAAGACTTACAGGAGTCAAGTCACAGGTTCACTGCAGGCTAGATTCTGAAGCACTGATTGCTCAGCTGTGGCTGCTTAAGAAGCAAAGGAGAGAATCAGGGCGGGAACATGCAAGCTGGAAACTCCATTTTGACTGAGGGCAAGATAGCTGCAGCAAGACAGAAAGTAAAATGGCTGACGAACAAACTGAGTTTCAGGAATATATACATAGAACCTTACAACTACTGTCATCTGTATCTTCACCTGAGCCATAGCCAACATCAGCTTTCTCTTCATCTGAAGCATCCGCACTACCCTGTACCCTCCCAGGCCTATGCTCTCTGCGGGCCTCGGGTATCCTGCACGGTTTCATCTTGACCTTAGGGCCGGGCTCAGTTTCGATATAGTGCCTGGCCAGAGAAGTACGACCCGGCACATCAGAACACTTCTGCTGACTCTTCCTCAGAAACTCACGTACCTCCTGTCCCTGGTGCACTGACCATGTGTCACCAACTATCACAGAAGATATAGGGGGTTTTTCACTTTTCTCTAGTTCCCCTTGAACCCTCTTTAGCACATCTATTTTCTTGAATATCGGTTGACTCATAAAGTCTATTTCACAGACCTTAAGCTCCTCTGCCATGGTCTCTGACCATTTTAAGCTACACTGTTCAAATGATTGGGACTGTAGAAGGAGCTGATCGTTTTTCTTTTGCAGTACACATAATTCATCCGCTAAGTCTCCAGCTGAATTGTAATGTTCTACCGTAACAACAGCATTCTTATATAGAGCCTTAGACTTATTGAGCAGCATTTGCTCTTGCAACGAAGAGATTCCCTGTATCCTTCCTTTTACTTCATTGACCTTCTCACGAAGATGCTCATGGCTTTCATCACACTCCTTCATCACAGTTTGGAGTTTTTTCTGAGAAGTCATCAATTCATCTGGTACCTGTTGGACGTCTTTTATGTCTTCGGCCCCTTCTTCAGGCTCTTCTGGTAGAACATGCTCAGAAGCCCTACCGTCAGTCTTACATTCTACCTCTTCAGTCACATCATTATGGTCTCCAATATTTCCATTTATTCCGGCTTTCAAGTTCTCCTTGATAGCTGCATCTGTATACTCAAACCCGCCGGATTCTTCTCTTCCACCATGTTCTGCATCCCATCTGAGCTCCCGTGTGTCTGCAGCGGCAACAGAGTGACACATCGCTTTTCCCATTTGTTGGGACGTGGCTCCGATGTAGACTCCATGAAAGTGCGCTTGAGCTCACCAACGCCAGCCTGATGTCTCAAAATCTCATCTTGTGACTTATCCAGATCCTTGGTGTCACTCGGGAACACCGCTGGGGCTCGGGCGCTGAACTTCCAGCCTGAGCTTCACGAGTTGCAGCTACTGATCCGAACCGCAACCCGTCCACGCCGCTGTCTTCGGCAGAAACAGATTCCTGGACAGAGTCAGTCCCCATATCTTCAGTCTTGTTCCTCACAGCTTCACTTGAGACCTCAGCTTCTGATGAGGCATCTGGCTTGGTGACTACCACTTCTATGGCTTTTTCCACCTCTGCAGCATCTCCCTCAGAGTCCTTGGCACGATACAGATCCACACCATACCTTGGTAACTTCACATTTCCAACAGCATCTACTTGGGCTGTGTTCAGTTTCAGAGTCCTGCCTTTAAAGCTCAGCTCTCCTCCTTTCACCTTAGTCTTCGCCAGGGAACCGGCCAACTGTAAAACATCTTCAGATGCCATCTTCTGTCTGACTGCAAGGTCAGCATCAGCCTTCCTCTCAGGACTCTCAACCTCCTCTGCTACCATGCCTTCCTCATTTGCACTGGTTGCTTGATTGTCATCAGATGATTCACTATCACTACCACTATCCCTGTCTGACCCCTTTTTCTCAGCCACATCTGGCTCACTTTCAGGGTTATACACTTCATTTTCATTCACATCCTGCTCACTGTCAGGGTTATACAATTCATTCTCATTCACATCCTGCTCACTAGCATTGTGTTCCGCCCCTCGGGACTGCGCACCCTCAATAGGAGCTTCATCACACTGTCCATCAGAAACATTTTTCCCCCAGAGATCCTTAGACCGGGGAAAGTCATTACCCAATATGACGGGGGGCACCAGGTTCTTCACTACCCCCACTTCACATGAAACCTCCCCGCGTTTGGGGATCAAGTCCACGACAGTCTCTGGGTAGACTTTGGTGTCTCCATGGACGCACACCACACTCAGGTGTTTATCAGGGATAAAGTCCCTATCAATCAGGCTGTCCCATACGGAAGTCACTGGACTCTCTGAGTCCAAGAGGGCCTGTGCTGGGCAGTCATTTACAACCACCGGGGACCCCTGTGGTCCAGTCTCTTCGGCTGAGGTGGACACACACACAGGCTCTGCGCAGGGAGAGAGGGATCCGCCAACATCACAACACATAGGCTCCCCCTCTATTGGACAGTTGGCTGCAATTTCACGACATCTCCAACACTGTCCATCACACTCTCCCACCCACACGACCCCAACAGCTGGAACGCTCTTACCGGGAGAGTTCGGCGTCCAGGAACTCTGAAGTGACGACCTCTCAGACGGCTGGTCATGGAGGCAGTCTTTGGTGGCGAAGGCCCTCTCCATCAGGCTGACCAGACGAGTGGCGTCCTGGTGGTCTCCTTGTCCGACCTCTGGCTGTACCTCAGGAGGACGTGCTTGGGTGTAGCGGTCCACTATCACCTCCTTGACCCCATGAGCAGGGTTGCCGACGGCAGACTCCCAACTGCATCTCCAGTCATGGACTCCCCTGGCACGGACTGCCACCGTAACACCCAGCCGGGTAAGAATCTCCGCTTTCAGCTTGGCATAGTCTTGGCTGTCCTGCTCGCTCAGGTCAGCATAGGCCCTTTGGGGTTCTCCAATCAGATAGGGTGCGACCATCATGGCCCATTCAGATAGGGGCAGATTCTTCTTCTCTGCCAGTCCCTCAAACCTAGTGAGATATACCTCCACATCGTCACGAGGTGTCATCTTTTTCAGGGACCGTCTTACCGCTTTCTTTACAGCGGACAATGCAGGTGACTTTGCAACATTACTTTGGGATGATGCGCTGCAAGTCTTTTGTAGTGCTGCAACCTGCTCAAAAAACAACCGGTTATTCTCCTGCTGCTGCTGCAGGAATTGCTGCTGGGCCTGCTGCATGCGCTGCTGGTGCTGCAGGCGCTGCTGCTCCATGCTCTGCTGCATGCTTCGCTGGGCCTGGACCAGGTACTCAACGAGCTCCTCCATACTGCCGGACTTATCTGTCTCAACCACGGCAGTCTTATGTTGCACATTAACTTGCGCCATTTGTTCAAACAGCGCCTCCATGCTGTCATCCATGCTGTCAGACTTCGCTGTCTCAACAACGGCAGTCTTCACTCAAGACATACACACTCCACAGTCTTTTCCACAGAAAATTCAGCCTTGCTGTGCAGACACTTTTTTTTTTTTTTCTCTGCAAACTCTATTAGGGCCATTGTCTCTTTAAGACTGCTCCAACAGACGTTTCTCCTTTATTGACACACTTTTTTTTTTTCTTTGCAAAGTCTATTAGGGCTACTGTCTCTTTAAGACTGCTCCAATCAGACGTTTTTGCTGACACACTTTTTTTTTTTTCTCTGCTGCTGCTTCAACAGACTTCTCCTTTTATTGCTGTCTCTCGCCACTGTGCTGCACGCACATTCCAGCACCCAATGTAAACTTTTCAGGGGATATAGCTCTGGGATCGCCGTCCGGGTAGACGGAGTGGCACGGAAACAGTTCATTCACAGACAGCAGTTCTGGTAAAAACTGGCCGCAACCAGTTTTATTAAAGTCCACAGCAAACAGAACATAATCAAAACCAAATCATAAACATAAGACCTGGGCTTGTCCAGCCACTTACTACACTTAGATAGATTTCCCTATCTATCCGGGACCAGACTCTAACAGCCTGGGCCAAAACAACACATATGTTCAGCATTTACCAGCATGGAGTTTCACAGAGTCTCCTCCTTGTGTCTGAAGGCACCTTCAACGTCCAGACTTGAGAGAGCTCCCCTCCTATTCAGCAGCTATCCGCATGGATTCTCACTGAGACTACTCCTGTGTCCGGGGTACATCGAGCACCCAGACTGAGACAGCTCATACTCCTGGAGACTCCTTCTTGTGCCTGGACTCCTTGTCCAGACTAAGCGAGCTCTCTGTCTGTGTTCGCAGACACCTACTTCTGGTCTCCTAATTAACAGCTGAGTTTTTTCAGGCCTGAGCTGAAAGTGTGTACTGAATGTAAGGTGTAGTGACCTTTCTCTACCACTAGGTTTACAAAGCCATACATTTCCCTTATACCAGTCAGCAAAGTATCTAGGTGAAATGTACACCCCATTCAACACACATACTCTCACTGTTTCACACCATGTATTGTCAATTGGTTTAGGGTCCCCCTCCTTCACTGAAGTTCCTGTTCCCTTTTCACCTATTTATTTTTTGTTCCTTTTAACAAAACCTAATAAAGGTTACCGTAAGTTTTATATATCCATTGCTACTCATAAAGCTCTTCAGACTCACCCATCTGTGGTTCTGTACAGTCAGTTGAACGGTTGGATAGTTGGGATGAGGGGGGAAGCAAGGGGAATTTGGGTGCTACCTCTGTGGACTGTATTGGGTGTGATGTTGTGGTGTAGGAAGAGGAGGAGAGGCCACTTGAAGCTGCACTTGCCATCCACTCGAGTACATGCTCTTTCTGGGCATCTTCGATAAGGCGTACCACTGTGCGTCTGCCAAAAAAAGATAGTGGTGTAGCCTGTCCAGTAACATAAGTTTTCAGTTGTCTTTGCATAGGATGTAACTTTGCTTCACTAATGCTTTCACAAACATTACCACCTACCCCACATACACTTTGAACACCAAGCCTAATTCTCTTTCCACCACAGCCTCGCGTTTTCCCAGTCATGTTGTTCAAATAGTGTGGTAGAAGCACAGTATTAGTGGCCAAAAATTAGATTTTAAACTCTGCACCACCTCTGCAAACAGCTGAATTTCAGTGAAAGTAAATTCAAAGTTTAAATATGGCGTGCTGTATTGTTAGTCACAGAAAAAAGAATTGTTTGAGTGTGAATGAGGCCTCTATGACAAAGAAGATATGCTACAAACAATTTGAAAGTCAGGTCCCCTACTGTATGACACTAGGAACACAAGAATTTTTTGTGGCCTCTGTATCAGGCCTCTATAAACACATAGATGCTACAAACTATTTGAAAGTCAGGTCCCCTACTGTATGACACTAGGAAGAGAAGAATTTTTTTGGGGGGCCTATGGATCAGGCCTCTATAACACACTAGATGCTGCAAACTATTTTAAAGTCAGGTTGTTTACTGTATGACATTAATAACAGAAGACTTTTTGTGGCCTATGGACCAGGCCTCTATAACACACTAGATGCTACAAACTATTTTAAAGTCAGGCCCCTTACTGAATGCCTTTAATAATAGAAGAATTTTTTGTGGCCTATGGATCAGGCCTCTACAGCTTAATTTCAACCCAATCAAATGAAAAAGTGTGATACGGCGGGTTGTCTAACGTTTTGCAACTGAAAAATTATACTTTTGTAATGTGCCTTAGGTCTTCAGACAGGTTCATATCTCCAGCACAAAATGACAACGTGGGATACAGCAGGCTGTTTCACATTTAGCAACAGAAAAAAATGATAACTTTTTTTAATATGCCTTAGGTCTGCAGACAGTTTTATATCATCACAGCACTAATTGACAAGGTGGGATACAGCAGGCTGTTTAATAATTTTTCATTAGCTACATGTGGATTAGAATGCTATACTCATGCATGGAGCACAGTACAAGCAGTGGACAGCATGTGCCCTGATGGCTTTCTTTGTGGACCTCAGTAATGTCCAAAAAAGAAAAAAAAATGCTGGAAGGTAAATTTAACAGCCACACTGGACAGTAGCTCCCTACACTATCTGACTGATATACAACCACCTAGCTAACTAGCTAAAATGTGGGATACAGCAGGCTTTTCACATTTACCTAGTGAAAAAATATTAATTGGAATGCTATACTCATGCATGGAGCACCATAGAAGCAGTGGACAACACACTTGTAGGACATGTACCCTGCTGGCTTTGTCTGCCGACCTCAATAATGTCAAAAAAAGAAAAAAAATGCTGGAATGTAAATTTAACAGCCATGCTGGACACTAGCAGGCTACACTATCTGACTGACAAACAACCACCTAAGTAGCTAGAATCTTGCTGTTAACAGTGGCAGCGTCAGGAGCAGCCTCTCTGGTCTGTTACAGTGTCAAAATGGCACTAAAACAAGATGTCCTCTATTTATATGGAGAGGGACATGTGATTTGAGCAGCCAATGACACAAGCCATTGTATCAGGACATTGTGGGTGTTTCCTGCGCACTGATTGGCTAGCCGCAATGTGCACACATAAAGTTAGGAAAAAAAAATGACTGCTGTGCTTACAAAAATGCTGCACCTCTGAGTTCTGAAAACTCCCTCCCCTCATCAAACACATGTCAAACACTCATGATACACCACCATTATCGTTGCTGAAGTGCTGAAAATATTTTTTCGGCAAATCAAATATTTTCCAAAATTTTTACCGAATGTTACCGATTTTACTGTTTTAGAATCTTTTGCTCGGGTTTTCGATCACGGATCCGAATGTGCCATATTCATGCAGAATTTATGTTTGGTGATTGTTTTCTGAACAAATTCGCTAATCACTAGTACTGGGCAGGACTGTGTATGAGCTGTTTATTTTCTTTTGAGCCAGAAAGGCTGTTTTCTGTTACCATTTTGGGTTTTTGGTTTATAATACAATAATTCGTCTTCAACCTAATTTTACACGAGGCATTTTTTTCACCATGAGACTTTTTTTCTGAGCATTTTTCAAACCCATATTCCTTCATCAGACCAACCAATGAAATGGGATTCATCACTCCAGAATATATTTCCACTTCTAAAGGTACTGCCACACTTAGTGATCTCGTTAGCGATCTCAATAACGACGCAAGCTAACGAGATCGTTTGTGAGATCTCTTTTAGGTCGCTAGTAGCTGCCAAACAGGAGATCTCATAAACGACTCATCAGCGGTCAGCGATCTCTTTAACGACTTTGGCGGTCGTTAGGATCGGTCATTAGCATGTACTGAGCACTTCTGATTCATAGGAATTTCCAGCATCGCTCCTGCTCTCTGCGTCCTGCTAGCCTGCTTTGCAACTGCTGCGATCCTCTCTGTGACGCAAAAGAGAGCTTATAGATATTGCGATCCATTCCGTGACGCTAAACCCATATGCGTCACAAACGAGGTCGTTCGCAAAAGGTGCCAAACACAGCGATATAGGCTCACCAGTGGGACGCCAACGATCAAAAAACGGTCCAGAACTCTAGTGAACGATCAACGAGATCACAGCAGGGGCCACAACGCTGCTACATGCCACACACAGCTAAGTCGCTAACGAGATTGCAAAATAGTGACGTTTTAGTGATATCGTTTGCGATCTCGTTTAGTGTGGCATACCCTTTAGAGTCTAGTGAAAGCAAGCTTTACCACACTCCAGCTGAAGCTTAGCATTGTACTTGGTGTTCTTAGGCTTTTGTGCCTTTACTTGACTATGAAAAACTATTTCATGAAGCTCCTGATGCTCTTGTACTAATAATGAGGGATTTTAGAACTCTTTAGGAATTGATGAAACAGAGGACAGGTGGGGTTTTTTTTGCATGCAGTGACTATAGTGCTCCTGACCTTGTTTTAAGTTTCCGTGGTTTAGAGCTTTGTGGCTGAGATGTTCTTAACCTTAGATGCTTAAACACTTACAGTTGACTAGTGAATTTACCAAAATTGACTTGTAGTAAAGTTGGCACTGGCATCTTCCGAAAGTAACATTCTTCAACGTTGAACCCGTAGGCGAAACGTACATCGGGCAGGTGGGTAAGTATCATCTTGCCAACGTTACTTACCATCTGTCTGCATTTTTTTTACCTTTGGTCATCTTATCTTGCCATACCATTCATATATTTTTTATTTTTGCCTTTCACTTCTATGGTTTCTATGTTTATTGTTTTAATTGTGTTACTAATAAAGGTTTGTATCACTCTTTTGACATCTTGGCTGTGTATCTTGTTTATAGGCTTTGCATATCTTTAATGGGTACACAGTATTCAGTTTTTCTATTTAGGCTTGTTAATAATATTTCCCTATGGAGATTGCATGGCCAGGTGCCTGATTTCATACAACTGTTTACAATTTTTGCATCAGAAACACCTGAACTTAATAAGGATGAGGCCTCTTAGGTTTTAGCCAATTATTGTATTTATTCTCTTACCAAGCCCTTCAAGTTTAATCTTGGGCAGTCAGTCGCTAGCAGCCTCTTTGTCAAACCATCACAATAATTTTAGTTTTAATACTTAGATTTCATTGGATCTAAGGCAGCAATAACAATACTAAGTGTAAAAAATGAAACATTTTATAACATAGATCTTGATGAAGACTGCTAAGTCGAAACGCGTCATCTGTTTTTAAAGTGTTTTTTCCTATGCCCGACAATCCTGTGCCACTTATGTTTTAACCTAATGGATTAAAGGTTATCTTTTAGACTGCAACCTTCTCGCTGTTTTTTTTTTTTTTTCTCTTCCCAAATACGTTTGCTTCATGGAACCGTGCTGAGCACCAGCTGTCTAATGAAGATTTCACAGAAGGGTGAGCTGACTATATATTTTTTGTTTCCCATTTTATAACATCAGTTTAAAAAAAACACAGACAGATATTACAGGCAATCGCTAAAGCAAAAATATGATTATCTATGTAGTTTACACCCTGATGTTTTCTAAGAATTTGATTTGTAAATTTTTAAAGGACATCTATAACAGAACAGTGCATTTTGTCTGAATATAAAGCCCTTCTGTGCCAAATATAGATAAATAAAATAAATACATAAAATCATATACATATAAAAGTACGGTAAGTCAAAAATATGATCATTCTGAACAGCCCTACATTCAAGATTTACAAGTAATTCTAAAATTAAAGTGTTGTTCTAATGATCACTATTTAGGAGTGCACTGCTCCATTACCTCCCAGCTTCCTGGTTGCCAGGGGGCAGTGCGCTTCTAAAAAATGACAGTTCATACCAGTGGCATAGGTGCGGTGCTTCTCATAAAACTGCTCTCCTAAAGAGTCAACATTGCCTCTGCCGCATGGGAGAAGTGCATGGGCACTGAAGCTGGATGGATCTAGTGATCCTGCCAGCTTAAGAGAGAAGCAAGCAGGCTCAAAAGCATAGAGCCTCCAATGCCCAGCTTTCCTAAGTAATCAACCACTCTGAGACAATGAACTATATACTATAAATGTTAAAATCTCTTGATTATTCAGAGCACAGAGGATTTTTACAAAGGGGTGCTTGTTTTTACAATCACTTTGCAATTATATCCATTAAAGGACTTGAGACGTCCCATTTAAAGAGATCCTGTCACTTGCTCAATTCGTAATTGAGCTAACTACCTTGTAAATTTCCCACAGCTCCCCTGATTCTACTGCTCTTTTCCATTTTGCACTGAGTCACTCCATCGCAGAGACGTTCACACTTATTTCTTCTGGAGTGCAGTATGTGAATATCTGCTTTGCAGTCCATTTGAGCGTTTCTTCTAAGTCTTCTCTATGGGTATGCACTTTCTCCTCTCCCTCCCAAATGCTTCCAATCACAGCTCGTAAAAGGACAAAAATTCAAATAACATCACAGAAAAACAAACAGCCTTGCCAATAACAGGTCAGATGACAAATGCAATAGCAGGATGCAGTAGACCCCCATGATAAAGGCGGGGGCAGCACAGGTGCAAAATACTGATGGAGCAACCACTCACAAACCTACTAAATCTTGGTGGAGATGGTTGCCTTGGTATTAAAAATGCACACAGATAAGACATGTGTAGGGCGCCACTTTTATCATGTGGGTTTATTGCATCCTCTTATTGCATTGGTAATCTGACCTGTTGTTTGTAAGGCTCTTTCTTTTCTGTGATATTTTTTCAATCACAGCTCTGCAGCATCTGAGACTGCTAGATCAATTGCTGAACTGTGATTGTCAGCATCTGGGAGGGTCAAAGCGCATATTCACAGAGAAGACTCTGAAGAAACTCCCAGTTGCACTGCAGAGCAGAGATTTCACATACTGCACACCAGAACAAATTAGGTGTGAATATCTCTGCAATAGAGTGACGCAGTGAAAAAAGGAAAAAAGAGGCATAATCAGCGAAGCTTAGGGATTTTTGCAAGATAATTAACTAATTTTTTTAGCAAGTGACAAGTCTTCTTTAAGAACTTTTTAATTTGACCCTTTTAGGGCTGTAGTTTATTCAACCAAATTGTGTTCACTGTAAAACTATAGGACATATATGTCACTTGGTTTTCAAAGCATTAACTTGAGTGTGTTTTCAAATGCCTTTTATGAAATGTACACGTAATCTTGTTTGGTTTATGTATTGTGCTTTCATTTATCCATTGGTGGACAAGTAACTACCTTTTTGGATTATCAATCATTGTTTGTGTATTATACATTTTTAATTCTCGGGTTACACCTCTAAGGTTTCATCACACTCGATCACTGCATTTTTCAAAAACTGCTGCAGCAAAAAAATATGAAACCATGCCAATTTAGTGATTATTTTCCTCATATTTACCTCCTATTTGGGTACATGATATTAATTTTAAAACATTGTATGCTCTAGGTACATCATTTAAAAATAACCTTGAAAAATTGCATGCTAAAAATGTATGAACAAGAAAAAGAAACAATGTTTTTAAAAACACATTAAATTCAAGACACTTTTTGCAAGCTGATAACAAAATATTTCAAATTTCAAAATATGTTTTGTTCCACAGTTCTTCTGCTCTGTGTACAGTATATATACACTTCATGATGCCAAAATTCCTTGAATTGTTCCAAATTGTAGTAGGGCCATATTTATACCTACACAGTGGTTCCATCTTGAATATAAAATGTTCACACAGCGGTTTCCACAGAAAAGTTACAGTTCTCAAACCAGCCCTAGAAATTGCCCTTATAATAGGTTCCATAACGGAACTGCGCTTCCTCAGTAACTATTCACATGTACAGTAACTAATAGCTGCAGTCAAACTGTCACTGAAAATTTACATTGGTCAGATGTATTCAATTTTGGGCATAAGAACATCATAAAAGAAGCTTTCCTGCTTGGAACCTGTCTCTGTAAAGAGCCGCTATCAGCTGTTAGTAGAATTGGTCTTTCCTTGTATCACATGGACAATTTTTCATTTGAATAACGGCATGTTTTACTACATTTGCCCTGTAGCTGCTGTCACAGGGGAAATGTAGAACCAGCTGATTGTTTCTGTGCCTATAATATTAACGTCACTTGTGGGGGCGGGTATTCTGACAGCGCAGTAACAAGATGGCAAAAATGAGTGCGCTGTCATTGTGCACATCACACAGTGCACATCTCGTAGGCACTAGCCCACCTCTAAAACGAGTGTCACTGATGATGCTTTGTTTCAGGGAAGGGGCAGGGTGTGCAGAAGTGATCGCATCCTCTTCCCCCTGATGACGCTTCATTTGTATCCTAACCTTCACTGAAATTCTCAAATGGAGTGTCATCAAAAAGGAAGTAGAAAAAAAGGAGAGAAAGGCAGTTCGATAGTGTAGTTAGGGAACGGTAAGGAATTTTTAATTCAAGTGGATTGTAAAATAGTTTAGATTATGGCATCGAATAGATAGGGATTAAGGATTAAAATTCATTTTGACTTCGGACCACCCCTCTAAAGAGGTTGTGTTTGATGAGACTACAACCTCAAGTTTTAAGACTGTGCTTGGAGGCCTGGACTTTTTGACTGATTCTAAACACTTCCTTTACTTGTTGATGATAATAAGAAGCAGGAAAGCCCCAGAGCTGGGAATTATCCTAAATTACACTATGAACACCATGGATCTGGTACTTTTCAAAACTAAGATTGTTAGCCATATTTGACCCAATTCATAACATATTTCAGCCATATAATTTACATTACATTATTTTTTCTGAAGATATTAGTAATAACTTAAACTTGTGAATAAAGTAATGATAAGAGTTCGCTATGTATGCATGAAAATCGTACCATAAATATAACAATGATTCCTTGCTTAAATAGAGAATTGAGGAAATTCTAAGCCGATATTACTTTGGAGCTTCTTCCCTCTCTCTGCATCAGTGATTTGCTTGAATGGGGCTTTCTGTCCTGCTCAGTTCAGTAGCTATGCCAGCCCCTCTCATGACAGCTAATGTAGGAAAAATATATACAATTATCATAAGTACAATATAAGACAAAGACTTAGTTATCCCTTAGGCTGGTTTCACACATCCGGCGGGCGCCTTGCGGCGCCCCCGGAATTTTCCCGCAGCGCCGCATCTGAAAATCTGATGCGCCGCATGCGGCTTTTTTCGCATTGACATGCATTAGCGCCGCATGGCGCCGCATGTCAATGCGTTGCATGCGGTTTTGTCCGGATGCGGCGCAAATGTACATTGCGGCGTCCGGAAAAAACGCTGCATGTAACGTTTTTTTTTTTTGCCGGATGGTTTCTTATCTCTCCAAGCATCAGAAACCATCCGGCAAAAAACCGCATTTTGGCCGCCGGATGTGTGAAAGCTTTTCACATGCGGCGCTGCGGCTAAATGCCGGGGGCGCCGTTTAGGCGCCCGCCGGATGTGTGAAACCAGCCTTAGAACGACACCAACCAATGCAAGTTTTATACTTCTAAGACTATGTTTTGCTGAGTTTCCCATGTGCTGAAACCTCCTTTATCCTAACTAGTCTTAACTTACGTAAAACGTAAGTATCCTTATCAATGAATTGCATTTCTTTACTGAGACTGATTCTGAATCTCAGTCTGTATTTGAAATTTCCAAGTATTATTTACTTGCTCAGAGGCTGCCCATGACTTGTGATTTATTTCTCTGAAAGTGTGATTTTACGACAGTCTGTACAGTAATGTCATAAAAATAAATAATTTTCCTAAAAAAGGAGAATCGTGGCACTTTTCTTTAAACTTTCACTTTTTCTTTAGAAATGAATTAAAAATGGGACAATCAGAGAAAGTTTCAATGGCACTTACAGGACAAGAAACAAAATAAGGTCTTTAGATGGACTCATAAATAGTGTTGAGCGATACTGCTCGATATCGAAAAATATCGGATCGGAATGGTATAACCGATATCACTAAATATCGCCGATATCCGATTCCGATAGCAGAAGTCCCATGTAAGTCTATGGGAACAAAATATCGCAACAAAAAAAAACCCTTTCTTTCGTTGTAAACACAAAATATACACACATAGAATACATATATATATATATACATGTCATTGTGACATATATATATAAACATATATTTATAGTTTATACACTTCTACATAGTAAAATAGACTCTGTGCTTGAGAATTGCTAAAATCATCAGAGAATGTATTTGCCAATTTTTTCCGCCATATCTGCGTCACGACGAGGCACTGGTGAAGAAGAAGGGCGTGCTCTTCGTGGGTGTACACTCACTCAGTGGCGTGAAAACGATGGCCGACCAGTGTAAATGTTACTGCAATGTAAGATCGTGCCCCACAGCTCTGGAGTTCCGCCTCCTCATCCTCCTCAGTGTGCAGAAACTAACACGAAGGTCCCGCCTCCCTACAAAAAAGGGGCCCTCTCCAGATGCTAATGACACATGTGACTTGGCAGAGATGGCTAATGGACACGAGCAGAAGTGTGAAGGGATGGAGCAGTCAGAGCTCTCCCCCCACGGAAGCGACCCGATCGCCACGGAATCACCGTTGGACACCCGGCCTGTAAACCCTCCTACGCTGCAAGAAGCGGAGGATACCCTAAGAGGCCTGGCCCGGCACCGGGAGGAGGTCGCCAGGATGGAAGCGAGCTGGCGTGCACTAAAAATAAACTTGGAGCGGCGCCAATCCCTCTTACCTGAAGTGTCTGTACCGGAAGGTGAGGCACCCGTTCTAGTAGAGGAGCCCTTGCAATGTGATCCGGTTGATGTTGTCGCAGTGGAGGCACCCGTTCCTGCAAAAACCGCAGCACCGTCAGCACCCCAGATCCCGCTGTCTGCCCCCGTCGCTGAGACAGAAGAAGCGACACCCGTCCTCATGGAGGAGGCCGCGCAGGCACCAGAGGTCTACCTGTCTGTACCGGAGCCCCGACTGTCATCTGATTTAGAGCCGTCTGCTTCCTCCGCAGGGGAGCGCCGCCAGGACTGGGGGGCGCCAGGAGAGCTGCCGCAAACCGGACATCGCAAGCTGCAGTGGAGTGGTGGAGACATGGAGCTGCTGGTGGAGGAGAATTTCAACCGGCGTCAGGAGGAAGAGTGGAGACGTTGGGAGCGGGAAGCAGAGCGACAAAGGGAGCAGCGAGAAACCCAAAAACTTCGCCAACGTCAGGTGGAGAAGGACCGGGCAGATAAGGACCGGATGAGAAAGGATAAAGGAACCCTGTGGGAGCCGCGGCGTAAGGGTGCAGTACGGAGCTTTAAATTGAAAGGTGGTTGGGGCTTCATCCAGGAGCCTGGACTTTATTTAGAAGTTTTTGTGACCCGGCGGGACGTGGAGACTCACCTCCCAGAAGGACACCCGGGGAGGGACCTGTTGCCAGGAGACTTGGTGACTTACACCCGACACTGGGGTTACAATGGGTGGTACGCCCTAAATGTTACCAGGTGCGACCCCTACTCCCCAGAGTGTCAGGAACCTGTGAGACCCTCGGAGCCTTCAGCCTCCCACATCCAGGCCTCTGCAAAAGTGCCCACCCCACGCCGTAAATCTCCACAGCCTCCCTCAGTGGTCTCCTCAGCAGCCCCAGCTATGGACATGATAACTATAGCTGGCCCGTACCCGGCGCCTGTTAGGCCCCCTGGGGTTCGTTCAGTCCGGGACATAGGGTTCCAGACCCGGAGGGAGATGAAAGAGGTGGCCACACAGACCCAGATAGCGGGTCACGACTTGACTGTACAGGCCACACGATGTCATCAGGTCCTGGTGGTCCTTGGTGCCTCGGATGTTTGGCAAGCATCAGAAGAGTACCAGGTGGTACCTGGAACACCCCGGCCAAAGAAGTATAAATAACCCGGACAGGGTCCCTGTATGTAAATAGTTAAATTGTTGATAAATAGTTAAATTGTTGATGTACCCGGACGGGTGAATGTTCATAAAAAAGTTTTTTAATTTAATAAAAAAAACAAACACATTTTTCATTACTTTTATTACAGTCTCATCCTGCGACGCCATCGATCTCCTGTAAAAAAATGAAAAAAAAAAAAAAAAAAAAGTATACCACCTGACCGACGCAGTCCATAGTAACGAGTGTCCCACGACGATCCAGCTCTGCTACATCAGAATGACAGGCACAGCCTGTCATCCCGGCGCAGCACAGCTGATTACCTGCTTCCCCGGCGGTGACGTCATCGGACTGGTTTACGGCCGGGATTACCCTGCAGTCACTGCAGTTATCGCGAAAAAACTGCATGTGACCGCCAGGGAGAAGATAATGGCGGCCTCAAGCAGTCCAGGACGTGACCGCCGGAGATCTTCTGCCAGGTAAGTGCCGCTGACTCCTGACAGACCCGACCGACGGACACTCACAGTGACAGTGACAAATCCGATTCCGGTATTCGATATGACGAAAATATCGGTATTCGGAATCGAAAGGCCGATACAGCTAATATCGGCCGATATCCGATATTTGCAGTATCGTATCGCTCAACACTACTCATAAAGAATCCACTTGACCGGAGAAATCTAAGTCAGAATCTGTTGAAGCTTCATCAGCCGGGACATGTACTCCGTCATCTACAAGAAATGAAAGATATGCTTTGAGATACGGCAAACGTAAGATGGAATACAATCTCCGATTCACTGGAAAAAGACACACTAACGCATCAAACTAGAAATAGTGCCTCTCTTGCCCATCGACTGTGTCTGGTGAAAGTGAATGGGACTGAGATATAAAAGCAGACAGTCTATTGACAGATGGAGTGCTGTAGGTGGAATAAAGCAAATGTGTTTTTCTAATCTCATAAAATCTCTTAATGATGGACTCCTTACCTTTAGCAAAGAAAGGACAGTTCAGCAGGAGTACCACACAGCACTATAAGAATATGTAAGATCATGAATGGTTTGCAGACAGGTACAATACATCATTCAGAACAAGGCTAATGAATAGTAGCATAACTTTACAATCAAGGGTCTATTAAAAAAATCTCATAATGGCTTTTCTAAAAGTGTAATTGTTAATCCCTGTGGCCTTATTACTGGGATCATGCAGTGATGGCATGAAACTGAATAACCGCTTAACTTTTGAGCAAAATGATGGCGCTTCCAAAAATGAATGCGTTCTGGTCCTTTATGCTGTACACAAAATAAAGCAATCTCACTGACTGCTTGGATTACATTTCCTATTCTTCAGCAATCCAATATGCTTTAAAAGATATTTTCTAATTTGATAACAAAGCTGATTGTGTAACGAAAAGTTATGCCCCTAATAAACACTATACTTTGGGTTTCAGCATCTTTCCCATTTCAAGTACTTGTTTGCTGTCAGAAAAAAACCCGTACATAAAGTGCTCGTGCAAAAACCAGTGCTCAAAGATAAAAATTGGCTTGATCTCACCAGTAAGAACGGACGGATAACTATGCCTGGCTTTTTGCGCTTCACTGAGTGATACGACGCCTGACCAAAACAGAAATAGACTGGCATCATACGCTGCTTTGCTCGCAATTTTTGAAATATCAACTTATGGTAAATCGAGTTGTACCCGTGACGTCACACACCAGGGGCAGGGTTTACAGGTAAACCCTATAAATGGGGGGCTTTATTAGTGGGCTACTATGGATTCACCTTGGCAGTGACACATCTAGCCACATCTTATAATAGGGATCCGGCCACTGCTGTGACCCACAATGCTGACGGACAATTAATATTTAATATATATTTTTGTTTCCACTGGATTTGAGTAACTCCCCTGATGAATCCCCGAGACTGGGGAAGAAACGCATAGGGAGACATAACATTTATCTTCAATTGGTTAGTGGACTGTTCATAGCAGGGTTCACTTGGTGCCCATCCTTGTTAGGACGGGAGCACTACAAGGGGCACGACAGGGAGTTTGAGTAAGAAACCCGTATGTCTTCTTGTGCCGTCCCCTCCACTTTCCCTGAGAGCCCATCATTCCTGGGATACGAATAGGATAACTAACCTGCATTGGAAATCCGTCCGTCCTTATTGGTGAGATCAAGCCAATTTTTATCTTTGAGCACTGGTTTTTGCATGAGCACTTTATGTATGTGTCATGTATTATGTCTATTTTATTTGGTTGATTAAAGGTTAAATTTTAATATTGGGAGACTCTCCTAGCTATAATCCTACTATATCCCTGAGGGTATTGAATAGTGTGGTACATTACACACATTGCTGATTTGTGCAGAAAATAACCCGAACTGACCATGTCTATCTGCCGCAGCCACAGCTGCAAACGAAATACAAGAGACCTCTCATACATATCAAGAAGTGGTCCGCCTTGTACATCCTCTTCTTGGTAGAAGGGTCTCCCATTGAAAAGCAAATCACAGCTGCATCACTGCCTTGAGGGTCTCCTAATAATAATCTATTCTCAAGTGTACCACTGCAGCAGGTCCTCTAGCATGCCACCTCAGGAAGGAAACATTACACATTCACTGTTTGATATGCAAATTGCCACTTCACAGAGGAAGAGGACTTGAATTCTAGAGCCACCTATTGGAAGTAGCAATCATAAAAGTCAATATTGACTCTTTAATGAGCTTTGCCACATGATTAGGACCCCGTCTCACATAGCGACACACCAGCGATCCCGACAACGATCAGGATCGCTGGTGTGTCGCTACATGATCACTGCTGAGCTGCCAAACAGGCAGCTCAGGCAGCAATCAGGACAGCGACACTGCGGGTAACGTCGCCTAGTTACCCGCAGTGTACGTTGGATACCAGCCCGCTGATGCAGGGAGCTGGTAACCAAGGTACACGTCGGGTTTCCAGGTGCTGCGCGGTGCCTGGAAACCCGATGTGTACTTTGGTTACCAGCTCCCTTGCAGCAGCGCGCTGGTATCCAAGGTACACGTCGGGTTTCCAAGCACAGCCCCGTGCCTGGAAACCCGATGTTTACCTTGGTTACCAGCTGATCGCTGGTCTCCTGCCTGTCACACGCAGCGATGTGCTGGCCAGCGGGAGACCAGCGATCAAAAAAAGTCCAGGCATTTCTGACACGTCCAGCGATTCACAGCAGGGGCCTGATCGCTGGTACGTGTCAGACATAGCGAGATCGCTGCTGAGATCGCTGTTTAGCAGCGATCTCGCTAGCGATCTCGCTATGTGAGACGGGGCCCTTAGGATAAAATCCAAATCAGAATCTATTTGCAAACGTGTTTCGGAGTGCTGCCACTCCTTATTGAAAAACAAGAGATCTGATTTCACTGCATAAGACGCCTCTGTGGTCTAAAGGGAGAGTGGCATGCCTGACAGGTCAGTACAAGGAAACTTGCAGTACTAGTATGGGAAATGAAAATTAAATTTAAAATATGGTGGTCCTTACCAAGTGATTTTCCTTTTTTACCTCAAAATTTTACCTCAAAATTTCTTAACAGGATATTTAAAAATGTGTTTTCTAAACCATACAACCCATTTACCAAAGCATGCACCTATGTCACGTCATAAACAGGACAGGTGCTCGGTCTGTAACAGGGACAAGTTCAATCTTCAAGAATCAAAAAGAAATGAAGAAACTGTAGAGCTTTTCTTTATATTATGAGTATTCTTAAAGGTGGGTACATTCTTTTGACTTAATACTTTTACTGCTGAGAATGTGCTGGAATCTGTATATCATATAGAAAAACAATTTTACAGACAATATTCATAACAACAACATATATGACCCACTTATGATGATGTGAAAATCTCATTAAATGTTGATGGCCAATTGAATGTGTTTCTGCTTTTACTTGTGCTAGTTAATATAATTTAATAAAAAAATAGAGATGGGTGATCGAGAAACTGAATTTGTGTTGAATTTTTTTCAGAATTTGCTGAACCCGGCAAATTTTAACTATTTGATATTCACCACCATTTTACACATTGCAGAAGATTGCTTCAGTCAGAGAAAGGTCAAATTACCCTGGGCATGGCCGGGCAGGCTTCTCCTTAATGTTCTGCCGCTATTACATCACATAGTATAACACAGCCAGTTAGCAGAGACTATCATTGCCTGTATAAAAGCAAAAGCAGGTAATGCAGTAGCCATTTTATGGTGAATCTGGATAGTGAGAGGATGTCACAACTCACAGCTTATTTATAGAGATAGGAAAAAGAAAACTATAAAACACCAAATAAACTGTACATATACTGTCAGAAAGCACAGCACTGAAAAATGGTTACCATCTGTTTACCCATAGTCATTTATGTTGAGGTCACTTTGACATTACTAAGGCTGTGTTTGTGTTAAAGAGCTTGAAAGTGGTTGAATACAGTCCTAGGAGACCTCAGAGTGTAAAACATGTCTTTTCAGGACAATTGAGGCTCAGCAGTACTTTCCATTTTGTTTAAATCAATTACTTTGGAAAATTTGGCTAAGCTGGTGAATTTGAATTTCCAAAGATTCAATTATGGTATGTATATAAATGAACCATCATTAGTTGGAGTGATATTTCATTTTGATATGAAAACCAAGTCTAAAACATCTCACCAAGATCAATTTGATATACACAAAATGTATGTCTTTCAGCTGTAATGTCACATATCCACCACAAAGAGAAATGTTTTAAATATCCCATGCTGGTATGCTGACAGTGTTATTGGAGCTTTTGTTGTCTAGATCTTCAACTACCATGCCATGATGGGCGATCCTTCCACTCCTTAAGGAGAACATACCACCCTTTGCTGTGGTACTGTTGCATGAGTCTGAGCCATGAGCTGAGTCACTGGGTTGTACTTCAACAAAAATCCTGTTTCGTACTCCGAACATAAATCCACTGTTTTTCCTTTCTGAATATGTTTCCTTGTGCTCTCTTTTCATTGAACAATACTGAACTTTAAATGCTTCCTGAAAACCTCGACGGAAGTTCTCGTTAAAATAGCCATAAATAATAGGATTGATGCTACTGTTGAAGAATGCTAGCCAATGAGCGAAAGGGAATATGTATACAGCAATAAGGTTGAGCTGATGATCGTTAAGATTTCCATAATCTGTGAGCAGCATTAAAGTCCAGAGCGGCAGCCAAGAAATCGTAAAGAACAGTGCTACGATAATTAACATGTTGATAACTCTTACTTTCCTCTTGGATACCCTACGACCTTCTTGCTCTTCAGACATGGATCCTCGAATGGTGGCAGATGATTTGAAAAGTTTGAAAGCAATGCGAGCATACATGATAACAATCAAGGTCAGAGGAGCCAGATATATATGTGAAAACAAGACGGTCGTATAAATTTTTCTCATTTCTTTGTCTGGCCAAGCTTCCCAACACGAGTAGAGGGGATAGAAATTATTGTAATCATCTACCATGAAGTGATAATCATCCTTGGTCACCGTCAGGGTTACTGCTGATGGACACATTATGATAAGAGCTAAAACCCATATGATAATGATTGTAAAAATAGCCTTTCTTAGAGTCAGCTTCTGCCGGAATGGATAGACAATGCAGCGGAACCTACCAAGAAAAAAAAACATTAATTAGTATTACTTCTAAAAATCATTTAAATATTATCTAAAAATATCCTTTAGATCTAAATGGGTAACCTGGTCAGAGCTAATGGATGTAAGAAAGTGGCTCTCACTTTGAAAGACTCAGACAATCTGGGCATTACATGGATGGTCTACTTATTTACTTATACTTAAAGTACAAGGGAAAAAATAAATAAAACATTTTTTAAATTATGTACCTCATACAGGATACAGCAGTTTGAAGGGAGCCGCACAGCAGTTTTTCAAGGGAAGCAGCAGCAGCAATTCGTATGAGACCTGCTAACACTTTAGTAGCATCTGAACCCTTTTATTCCTTTTTTAGTTTCAGTAGTGCTGACCCCTTGGATGCTCCTCAACCTCTTTCTTCTGCTCTAGAGTTATAGTTTGCTTCTAGTTGGATGTTAGAGCTATCAATCAAGAGCAGAGGTGGGGAAGGAGGGGTTGTGAAGCCCATAATGCTAACCGGAGAACATTTCAATCTTAGGAACTGACTCCAGACCATTTGTAGGAGTGGAGTACATTGGAATAAAATTGCATTTTCTCAGTCATACTGTGACAAAAATTGTTTAGGATCTTTTGTATAAGCTGGTCTTTAACTAACTTTATCTATAAGTGTCAAAAGTTTTACAAGGTCAAAACTCCTCAAAGCCTCCCGTTAATAAAAGCTTAGTCTGCTTCACTTATTACTGTGTGATAGTGTTATTACTATAATGCAACATTGCCAACATGACTTCCACACTACGTGTTGCTACACCCATTTCTATAGCTTCACATGCATAAAGTTGGAACATACAATACAAATTGATAGACATTCTAAATGTACAAGGACAGTGCGCTGTACAATAGTGACTACTGTACTACATGGTCAACCATGATCATCACTAATGGTCTCCAATTTTTTTTACCTTAAGAACCCCATTTAAGTCTGAGAGACAGTCGTGAGTCACATCCAGAGCCCCCCGAGCAGTGACATCCTGCCACTCTCTTACTGTAGTGACACCTAGTCCTCATTATTATTAGTATAATGATGGTCAAAGCTTCCCAGCAGAAATCACACTGACTGTAAGAGAGGAGAGGACGTGTTTTCATTGTTTTTACATATAGGGCTTTCCATCTTGCCCCCACTCGGTATAGAGGGAGTGCTTGATGCAAGAATAGAAAAATATTTAGAATTGAGAGTCCTCAGTGGTTGATGCCTTTTAATGGCTAACTGAAAAGATGGTAACAAATTGCAAGCTTTCGAGACTACTCAGGTCTCTTCATCAGGCTAAACTAATACAAAATCTGAAGAATCACATATTTATACACACACAAGCACAGTGTGTGTGTATAAATATGTGATTCTTCAGATTTGGTTTTAGTTAAGCCTGATGAAGAGACCTGAGTAGTCTTGAAAGCTTGCAATTTGTTACCATCTTTTCAGTTAGCCATTAAAAAGTATCAACCACTGAGGACTCTCAATTCTAAATATTTTTCTATCTACTGGCTAACACGGTACAAAGATATACATTTTCCAGCTTAAAACAACCCTCTAACTGGTAGTATGATCCATTCTCCAGTGTAAAATACTACCCTCTAATCTCCACACCCTGCATATGTGCATCTAGACCTGCTCTTCTCTGCTGAACTATGTACAAAAGTCACAATGTGGCACATGCCCTTCATATGTGTTTGCTAGACTTGCACCAAGTTCATAGACAGTCATGAGTCTCACATCTTGGCCCATGAGCCACAGGTTGGGGACCTCTGCTCTATAGCCATAATTACTATTGATGCATTAAATCAGAGAGTACTGTACTGAATGTACAAGGAGATCCTGGAGGGAAGAAAGTCAACATATTTTTGAACATTACATGCATTAAGAAAAAGGAAATAATCCTATGAATGTGAACACTGGAAATTACATTATTTTCAATGAACATATATACAAAATGATTGATCTTTTCATTTACTAAAATTCCCATAGCTTCAAATTTAGGAAGCAGTTTAGCACTGCTTGTTATGTGTGAAGAAACCTAGAGACCTAGTAACAATCTAATAAAACCCCTGAAAGATTATTATAATGAATTGTGACATTATTTTCAATGTAACAAAAATGCAAATTAATATCACACTTTAATTACCAGGCAGCATATGAAAAAGGCAGCACAGTATGTGCACTGTACTTGTATCACAGGGCTGTGCTAATTCACCTACACATGAATTTCGGTCATTAGGTGCTTTGGAAACAACTCCCTGATGTGACTTTTCTTACAGGTTCTATTGTTCAGACACATTATATCTTCCTTTCATTAGAACAGAAGTCACTTTTCCCCCTGTAGAGCTCTGTCCCTGGTAATGTACAGTCATGGCCAAAAGTTTTGAGAATGACACAAATATTATATTTTCACATGATCTGCTGCCCTCTGGTTTTTATGTGTGTGTTTGACAGATGTTTTTATCACAGACAGAAATATAATTGCAAACATATGAGTAACAAAAGCTTATATTGACAGTTAGAATGAGTTAATGCAGCAAGTCAATATTTGCAGTGTTGACCCTTCTTCTTCAGGACCTCTGTAATTCTCCCTGGCATGCTCTCAATCAACTTCTGGACCAAATCCTGACTGATAGCTGTCCATTCTTGCACAATCAATGCTTTAATTTTGTCAGAATTTTTAGGTTTTTGTTTGTCCACCCGTCTCTTGATGATTGACCACAAGTTCTCAATGGGATTAAGATCTGGGGAGTTTCCAGGCCATGGACCCAAAATTTCTATGTTTTGTTCCCTGAGCCATTTAGTTATCACCTTTGCTTTATGGCAAGGTGCTCCATCATGCTGGAAAAGGCATTGTTGATCGCCAAACTGCTCTTGGAGTGTTGGGAGAAGTTGCTCTTGGAGGACATTCTGGTACCATTCATTATTTATGGCTGTGTTTTTAGGCAAGACTGTGAGAGAGCCGATTCCCTTGGCTGAGAAGCAACCCCACACATGAATGGTTTCAGGATGCTTAACAGTTGGCATGAGACAAGACTGGTGGTAGTGCTCACCTTGTCTTCTCCGAATGAGGCGTTTTCCTGATGTCCCAAACAATCGAAAAGGGGATTTATCAGAGAAAATAACTTTACCCCAGTCCTCAGCAGTCCACTGCCTGTACCTTTTGCAGAATATCAGTCTGTCCATGATGTTTTTTTCTGGAGAGAAGTGGCTTCTTTGCTGCCCTCCTTGAGACCAGGCCTTGCTCCAAGAGTCTCCGCCTCACAGTGCGTGCAGATGCACTCACACCTGCCTGCTGCCATTCCTGAGCAAGCTCTGCACTGCTGGTAGCCCGATCCCGCAGCTGAAACACTTTTAAGAGACAGTGCTGGCGCTTGCTGGTCTTTCTTGGGCGCCCTGGAGCCTTTTTGGCAACAATGGAACCTCTCTCCTTGAAGTTCTTGATGATGCGATAGATTGTTGACTGAGGTGCAATCTTTCTAGCTGCGATACTCTTCCCTGTTAGGCCATTTTTGTGCATTGCAATGATGACTGCACGTGTTTCTTTAGCGATAATCATGGTTAACAAAAGAGAAACAATGATGCCAAGCACCAGCCTCCTTTTAAAGTGTCCAGTGGTGTCATTCTTACTTAATCATGACAGATTGATCTCCAGCCATGTCCTCATCAACACCGACACCTGTGTTAATGGAGCAATCACTGAAAAGAGGTTAGCTGGTCCTTTTAAGGCAGGGCTGCAATGATGTTGAAATGTGTTTTGGGGGATAAAGTTCATTTTCTAGCCAAATATTGACTTTGCAAGTAATTGCTGTTAAGCTGATCACTCTTTATAACATTCTGGAGTATATGCAAATTGCCATTAGAAAAAGTGAAGCAGTAGACTTTGTAAAAATTAATATTTGTGTCATTCTCAAAACTTTTGGCCATGACTGTATTTTTATTTTTAGATCATGGATTCTTATGTTAGTAGGAAACTGAACTTGGCAGCTACAATAGTCTTGGTTCCCTAACACAACATCTCCAGCACATTGTGAGACAGTGAGGGTATGTGTGTTGAATGGGTGTACATTTCACCTAGGTACTTTGCTGACGGGTATGGGGGAATGTATGGCTTTGTAAGCCTAGTGGTAGAGAAAGGTCACTACACCTTACATTCATTGCACACTTGCAGCTCAGGCCTGAAACTACTCAGGTGTTAATTAGGAGACCAGAAGTAGGTGTCTGAGAACACAGACAGAGAGCTCGCTTAGTCTGGACACAGGAGGGGTCCAGGCACAGAAGGAGTCTCCAGGAGTTTGAGCTATCTCAGTCTGGGTGCTCGATGTACCCCGGACACAGGAGTAGTCTCTGTGAGAATCCATGCGGATAGCTGCTGAATAGGAGGGGAGCTCTCTCAAGTCTGGACGTTGAAGGTGCCTTCAGACACAAGGAGGAGACTCTGTGAAACTCCATGCTGGTAAATGCTGAACATATGTGTTGTTTTGGCCCAGGCTGTTAGAGTCGGGACCCGGATAGATAGGGAAATCTATCTAAGTGTAATTAGTGGCTGGACAAGCCCAGGTCTTATGTTTATGATTTGGTTTTGATTATGTTCTGTTTGCTGTGGACTTTAATAAAACTGGTTGCGGCCAGTTTTTACCAGAACTGCTGTCTCTGAATGAACTGTTTCTATGCCATTCCGTCTACCCGGACGGCGATCTCAGAGCTATATCCCCTGGAAAAGCTTACAATTGGCGGAGAATGCTGGGGCAGCACAGTGGCTGATACAATTGGTGCTGGAATGTGCGTGCAGCACAGTGGCTTAGAGACAGCAATAAAGGTGAAGTCTGTTGAAGCAGCAGCAGAGAAAAAAAAAAAAAAAGTGTGTGTCAGCAAAAGAAACGTCTGTTGGAGCAGTCTTAAAGAGACAGTAGCCCTAATAGACTTTGCAAAGAAAAAAAAAAGTGTCTGCACAGCAAAGCTGAATTTTTCTGTGGAAAGGACTGTGGAGTGTGTATGTCTTGAGTGAAGACTGCCGTTGTTAAGACAGAGAAGTCTGACAGCATGGAAGACGAGTGTGGATACAAGCATCTTGCTGTGACTCAGTGGGGTCACGAAGGCATCTTGCTGTGACTCGGTGGGGGTCACGAAGGCATCTTGGTGTGACTCGGTGGGGGTTACGAAGATTGTCGTCGCACTCAAATCCAGTTTTGCTGTGGCTCGGCGGGGCCACAAAGATTTTTTTCAAGGGAAAGCGGTGAAGTTCTGGTGTGAACAGTGCTCCGCGATGGCTGTGAACGGAGCAACGAATGGGTCTGACGAGTCGGACCGCATATTTGAGAAATGTCTACTGGACATGCAGCTGGACATGGTGCGGGAGCTGTGGGCACCGTATAGAATGGCGGCAGTGGACCATTCTATGGACTCTCCGGGGGTGCCAGTGTTGTCACAGAGTGCCCGGGGGGGTGGTAAGAGATGTTGTGAACTGAGTCCTAAGGCTGTGGTTCCACGGTCCGGAACCACAGCGCTTTGGACGGAGCGGAAATTCCGCTCCGTCTAAGCCCCGCCCCCTTTATGACGCGCGATCTTTCCGGAGGTGTTCAGGACACCTCCGGAACACCTCCGGAAAGAGCGCAGGGCTACATAGCCCTGTGTTAATTCTGTTGCGGCGACGCACCGTCGCCGCAATACGCGAGGACATGCTGCGGTCTAAAAAGACGCGCCGCATGTCCGTTTACGCAGGTCTGCCACCTGCGTATTGTTACGCATAGTGGAGACGGGATTTCTTGAAATCCCCTCCACTATGCTGTAACATCTGGACGCTGCGTGTTTGGCGCTGCGCCAGCGCACAGCGCCAAACACGCAGCGTTTCCTGACCGTGGAAACTCACCCTAAGACTACTGCTGATTTTTTGT
The DNA here is from genome assembly GCA_033576555.1 of Oophaga sylvatica. Taxonomy (NCBI): domain Eukaryota; kingdom Metazoa; phylum Chordata; class Amphibia; order Anura; family Dendrobatidae; genus Oophaga; species Oophaga sylvatica. The sequence goes on along the minus strand of JARQOD010000003.1, from coordinate 502,720,964 downwards.
GTAAAAATTACCCTGCCGGTGTGGTTGTTAAAAAGGGGGCGGGGTCTAAAAAAGGGGCGGATTTTCACAAGAGTGTAGAGTGTGGAAAACTGAAAATTGTTACTGGTGGTGGGTTGGTACCTCCTAAAAATGACAGTGTGACCATTGATAACGGGGTAGCTCCAGTAGAAGGGGGTGACGTCAAAGTGGGAGGTGACCTGTTAGTCCACAACACCATGGGGAGTGACACAGACCCCGTAGCTGACTGGGACACTATGAAAGTAAAAAGTGAGTTCAGTCAGGAGAGGCTAGACGAGGGAAGAGAGTCCTCCTCTCGTCGTCGACGGCGCAAGGGCCACAAAAAGGTTGTTCCGGTAGTACTCGCTGAAAATGAAAATGAAGAGAATGTAGTACTGTCTGCCTATGCTTCAAGTGTGGATTCTCCTTTAGAGGTAGAAGAGGAGGGGGCCAGTCATGGCCAAGAGCTGGAACCTATTCGGCTGCAGTATCAGAGTGACATGCTGCAGTTATGTGAAAACCTGGAGGACGTATCCTCAGACCAGCGAGTCCTAGAAGGAAGCAACGAGGAAGTTATCCTGTGGCAGAATATGTTCTTTGCCATTAAAGAGGACCGCCGCAAAATCAAGGAAGAGGTTTTGCAGTTGAAGCGTGAGAAGGAGGCGCTGCAGGATGGAGTTTCTGGAAGTGAACAAATCCTAGAACGACTGCGCGAACAGCTCAACCAGGAGCTGTATGACTCCAAGAAGGAGTGTGGTGAACGCAGTAGGGAACAAGGCCTCCTTGGAGAAAGAAAAGGGCAAACACGTTGCACTCGCTCCCTTTGGCCAGGAGAAGATAGACCTGAGGAGAGCTAAGAGTGTGGTAACGGAAGATAAATGTGAAATGGAAGTGGTCAGGACGGAAATTCACGAATTTGTAGCTGTGAGTCAGCTCAGAAGAAGCGTAAAGGGGGAAGAAGCTGAAAGTCAGTTGTCCCTGAACCCTGAGCTGGTTGATCGTCTGGAAACCACTGGTGAGACCGAAACGTGTCGGTACAAGTGCCTCGTAGATGTACCCGAGGACTTGAGAGAAGAATGCACCCGTGAGTCTGTGCATGAAGCGTTTAGGAAGGCCGTGGGAGCCTGTAAGGTGTACTCGACCTCAGGAGCTAAACAGCTGGTGGTCTTGTCCACGACCGAAGTTACAGTGAAGAGGGTGGCAATCCTAAGTGACATGCACTGGCGATGTATTCGCACAAAGCGGTTTCTCCGGTTGAAGACAGAACAAGCCGTTAGACAACTGAAGCTTATGAGAAATGCTCACAGTCTGCGGGAAAAGGTCATCCGGGTGCCTCATGTTCTGGTGAGAAAGCTAATTGGGAGAAATGGCCGAGCCATGCAGATGATGGTGAAGAGGTCTGGTGTGGTGAAAGTAAGCAGTCCACGTGATTGTCGGGACTGGATACCAGATGAAGACGGCATGGTGTCATTCTACGCTATAGGAACGGAAGAAAGTCTGGAATATGTGCGCATGCTGGTGGCGTACCGTGTGACCTACCTGCGAGAGGTAGAACAATTGAATCTCGCTAAACAGCGAGTAGATAGACAGCATCATCTGAGCAGCAGAAGATGGCAGCCGTCTACTGAGGGTAGTGGGCGTGGGTTTAGAGGTAGTGAGACCTCCAGTAACTCAGGTTTGAGAGGCCCATACAGACGACCCGATAGAGTACGGGACAGTACGAAGTCTAACCGGACCTTAGATACCCAGGCAAGACCTGACAAGGTTACGATTGACCGCTGGGAACGGAGGGGAGACCTGACAAGGTTACGACCCGGAAATGTGACTGGACGAAGTCTGTGACAATGACAGACAGTAGGTCCCTAAGGAAGGAACGAATGTCATTGACTAATATTCCGGGGGGCTGAACAGAGCAATGGACAAGTACATGGTCTCTGTGTGAACTGTGGGTTGAGGTGATTGGATGTATTTTTGTGTTCAAACCTACAAGTTTGGAAGGGGGGGGAATAGGTAATGCAGCCCTGGGCTGGCGTTCCTGTAATGGCTCAGTGTGTGTGTTTTGACTGTCCATGTTCCTTCCCCCAGCTGACTAGTCACATGACTGTGACATCACACAGGTCCTTTTACACACACACAAGTCTGAACACATGACTATGACATCAGCTCAGGTCCCGTGTGTGGGTGTGTGTAAGGGTATATAAACCCTGCTTAATTGGAGACAGGTGTGTCAGTGATAGGCGTCAGGCCTGTTTCCTGTTCCCCTGGTGTGGGGGACACCGTTTATGTGAGGCCGAGTGAAGCCTGACTGCCTGAAAGGTCAGAGACTGGATCCTGTGTGGATGCTAGTGGCCTTGGAAAGTAAATGGACGGTAGTGAAGATGAAGTTGATGATGACTATGACTGGTCCGGAGTTCACTGTCTCTTTAGGATTGTTGACCAGCCCTCCGGTCTGGATGACCAGCCCTCCGGTCTGGAGAAGAGGGGGGGGATATGTGAGACAGTGAGGGTATGTGTGTTGAATGGGTGTACATTTCACCTAGGTACTTTGCTGACGGGTATGGGGGAATGTATGGCTTTGTAAGTCTAGTGGTAGAGAAAGGTCACTACACCTTACATTCATTGCACACTTGCAGCTCAGGCCTGAAACTACTCAGGTGTTAATTAGGAGACCAGAAGTAGGTGTCTGAGAACACAGACAGAGAGCTCGCTTAGTCTGGACACAGGAGGGGTCCAGGCACAGAAGGAGTCTCCAGGAGTTTGAGCTATCTCAGTCTGGGTGCTCGATGTACCCCGGACACAGGAGTAGTCTCTGTGAGAATCCATGCGGATAGCTGCTGAATAGGAGGGGAGCTCTCTCAAGTCTGGACGTTGAAGGTGCCTTCAGACACAAGGAGGAGACTCTGTGAAACTCCATGCTGGTAAATGCTGAACATATGTGTTGTTTTGGCCCAGGCTGTTAGAGTCGGGACCCGGATAGATAGGGAAATCTATCTAAGTGTAATTAGTGGCTGGACAAGCCCAGGTCTTATGTTTATGATTTGGTTTTGATTATGTTCTGTTTGCTGTGGACTTTAATAAAACTGGTTGCGGCCAGTTTTTACCAGAACTGCTGTCTCTGAATGAACTGTTTCTATGCCATTCCGTCTACCCGGACGGCGATCTCAGAGCTATATCCCCTGGAAAAGCTTACAATATGTTAATATAGTGTTTAAGACACGTGTACTTAACACCTATATTATTGTGCACACACGTAATTCACATATGTAGTGTTTTACTCACATGTAATTATCACCTTTGGATGTTAGTCGTGTGGCAATTTCTAGACAAAAATTCAGTATTTTTTTTCCCAAGAAACTGTTTTCCTTTGTGAATATGATTTTTAAATTTGCCACTTAAAGGGAATCTGTCACCAGGTTTGTCCGATACGAGTTACGGCCACTGCCTTTCAGGGCTGATATACAGCATTCTATAATGCTGTATATCTGCCCCAACCCGACCTAGAAGAGAAGAAAATTAACTTTTATTATACTTGAGTCGCCCGCCAGGGCCGTGGGGTACTCGGCACCGAGCCCGTCCACTTCTATGGGGGATGTCACGGTAGCTGCAGCTCAGTCCGTGGCCCTGGGACTCACCTCAAAAAGGGGATATTTACAGGGGATTAAAAGGTTTGTTGAATGTTCGTGACGCCACCTGTGGTGCCTGGTCAGGGTGACCAGCGCCGCTGTATAGGTCCGCTGAAGGGTTGGTATTGGGCAGCAAGGTGTTAAGCCTTCCACAGGTAAGGCTGGGTCCTTCAGGGTAGATAGAATGTAAGGATACAGGACGGAGGAGAATCCGACGGTAGGAGTAATAAGATGGACACACACACATAAGTCTCTTTCTGTACCTTTACTGTTGTTATAGCAGGCACGTCCCGGGGCACTGTAGGGTGAAGGATGCACATCCAGTTCCTCCCACTGAGTAGGTGTAGGGCCTCCTTACTCCTAAAATGAGTCTCTGACCTGTGTGAAACTAGGCCTGAGTCTGTCTCCACACTTTACGCCCGGCTGACCTTGTGTAGGGCCTTCTCTTGAAAGAACACAGTCTCTAATGGTTGTGCCGACCAGACTCCTGTCTTCCTGACCCAGTTACGTATCAGCACTAAAGGGCTCCTGGAACTTGAAGTACTCCAAGAACTCCGGTATCTCCTACTGGTCGTGAAGATTCCAGTAAGCTTGGACCCGGTGTCCGGTTGTAATGATTGTGATGAGCTGATTTGGCTCGTCTGTCCCTCACTTGCTTTCCACTCGCCTTAGGCCTACCTGGGCCCTCACACGATCACACACTGGCAGTTGGTGGGCTGCTTCTTCTTCTTCGCCGCTCTCTAAGCGTCGGCACGCTTTCTCACTAAGCTTCACTCACTAGATTCAGCTCTGACTAGGCTGGAGTGGTTTCCATTCCACTTTTACTAGCCTCCACTCTGTTGAACTATACTGTAGTCTCTCTGTTACGACTGCTCTGTGAGCTAGACTACTCTCACTGCGCTCACTACGAGGTGACACTGCAGGCTGCAACCCTCAGACTAACTAACTTCTCTCTGTACTTCACCCTCCTTTATATGTCTAAACAGCTCCCTCTGGTGGTCTCAGGGATGGGTGAAGGTGTGTGAATGTAAATGTTGGACCTCTAGTGGTGATTACCTTCAGTGCACCCTTCTGGAGATTAGGAATCCAAGCACAGCTGGGCTCCACATCCTCACCTGTGGGGCAGTCCGGTCCGAGGGGTGTCACTCTTCTTGTTCCAGTGTCTCTCATCTTCTTAATATGCCGTCCTCCTGCTTGCCGTACTTTGCTCTGCCCTCAACTGTTAGAACCCTCTTGTTAGGTTTTTTTTCAGTTTGCTGGTCACATGACCTTTTTTTTCCCTATTTAGTCTGGCTCCGCCCTTCTGGCTTTGCTGGACTTCATTGTATTATCTACTCTTAAGCTAGCCGGGTACTTAGGTGCCTTTCTCAGTCAGTTTTGCTTTATCTTAGGATCTCTAAGTAATTTGTTTTCTGTTTTTTAACCCCTGCTACAATTTCTGTTAGGAGGTGTCCACCTTTTCTCCCAGTCCCTAGATCTTGTAGGGATTCCTCCCTCGCATCTATAGGTCTTCGTTCAGACTAGCTGAGGACTTTTGCGGGTCTGGTCGCAGGATCAGGTTCCCCGTTACATCGTAGGGATCCAGCTTAGTTCTATTGTAGGGACAGAATTCCCATCTTTCCTTAGTGCTTGTAGCAGATCATAACATCAACAAGGCTAATAAGTACGCCTGTGCAGGAGTGAGATCCCGAGCAGACTGTGTGGATGATGCAGGGACGCGTCATCCACATGAAGCAAGCAGGAGGGCGACATTGTAAAAAGATGGGAGGAGCCGGACAAAGAAAAGCAACATCCCTTGAACCGGACCACCCCACAGATGAGTATTAAAAGTTATTTTTTTTCTCTTAGGTCAGGTGGGGGGTTTATCTACAGCATTATAGAGTGCCGTATATCAGCCCTGAAAGGCGCTCACCGCTCTCTCAGCTGTGGAGTGCTCAATGAAATCAATAGAAGCCGGCAGCAGCAGGTGATGAGAAAGCACTCACTTCACATCACTTGTTGCTGAGCAGTGCAGGTGGCCCGCCAGCACCGGGTATGGAATGACGCACTCACATCTCGGTGCACGTGATTGGAATGCAGGGCAGAGTAGGCACTAATGTGAAGGAGGCAGGAGTTGTGGTGCTGGTCAGGGGGCGGGCCCACCAGAGGATTCTCCAATTTCCCAGTGGGCCAGTCTGACCCTGAATATAAGTGTAGATGATCACTCTATGTCAGTCCTTTGTGGTTATCTTATCTGCATGGAAGCAGGTTAAAGTATTCTGCAACTATAAGGATAACAAATGTAAGCAAAAGAGTTTTACTTTTTGTACAGTACATCCTCAACTGAAATCATAGGCAATTGTGATTAAGCCTTTACAAGGACATGTAACTGCAGTCATTTCTCGCTTTTTCCTGTTGTAGGATTGAAATATGAAGAACAGTTACAGCTGCAAAAAAAGGCCAATGTGAGATAGATGCAGTCAGAAACTACTTCAGCTTGGTAGGCCATACTTATTTCAGAAACAAATTTTCCAGTTATGGGAAACTGATAACCTGGAAATGACAAAAAGTAGTTTGTAATGCTCGGTGGTTGAATTAACATTAAAATAAAATCTGGCTTAACAGTTTTTAAGGTACACACAACTATTTTAAAACTGTCAAGTAAACCTCTCTACTTGTCACCACAGTCCCTTTGGACGGTCCAAACATGTCCAAAAGTAGGTAAAAAACATGTTGAAAGAAATAGTACCAAACAGGAAGATTTTGTTTCACAATCAAAGACTTTACAACAACTCCTCTTTAGAATAGAATTAGAACAGATTGTTTCGAGAAAGCGTGGCTAGACGTCTGGAATGAAGATGTTCCAAAACAAAAATGATAATCAATAGTAATTGATAGTAAAAAATTCATAGAAATTCTAGACCTATCAATCAGCACTGTGGTTCAGTGGTGAGCACCAGGTTCAGACTGGCCCACAGGAGAACAGGAAAATAGTCCAGTGGGCCCGTGTGCAGGAATGGGCCACCACCCACTTATATGAGCAGTACTTGTCACAATACACTTGATTCACCATTTACAGGCAAAGGCAACATCTTATTAATGTAACAATCAATCCAGTTTATTGCTTTGGAATTTGTGAATGAGGATAAAGTTATATTTACACATAGTTGAAAAGTGAGGTCCTGGAGTTGATGTTACTGGTGGGCCTTTGGCCCCCCTATATCTATACTGGTTAGCACTGCAGCCTTGCAGCACTGGGGTCCTGGGTTCAAATCCCATCAAGGACAACATCTGCAAGGAGTTTGTATGTTCTCCCCGTGTTTGTGTGGGTTTCCTCCGGGTTCTCCGGTTTCCTCCCACACTCGAAACACATACTGATAGGGAATCTAAATAGTGAGCCCCAATGGGGACAGTGATGATGTCTGTAAAGCGCTGTGGAATTAATGGCGCTATACAGGTCCTTCTCAAAAAATTAGCATATAGTGCTAAATTTCATTATTTACCATAATGTAATGATTACAATTAAACTTTCATATATTTTAGATTCATTACACACCAACTGAAATTTGTCAGGTCTTTTATTGTTTTAATACTGATGATTTTGGCATACAACTCCTGATAACCCAAAAAACCTGTCTCAAAAAATTAGCATATCAAGAAAAGGTTCTCTAAACGACCTATTACCCTAATCTTCTGAATCAACTAATTAACTCTAAACACATGCAAAAGATTCCTGAGGCTTTTAAAAACTCCCTGCCTGGTTCATTACTCAAAACCCCCATCATGGGTAAGACTAGCGACCTGACTGATATCAAGAAGGCCATCATTGACACCCTCAAGCAAGAGGGTAAGACCCAGAAAGAAATTTCTCAACAAATAGGCTGTTCCCAGAGTGCTGTATCAAGGCACCTCAATGGGAAGTCTGTTGGAAGGAAACAATGTGGCAGAAAACGCTGTACAACGAGAAGAGGTGACCGGACCCTGAGGAAGATTGTGGAGAAGGACCGATTCCAGACCTTGGGGGACCTGAGGAAGCAGTGGACTGAGTCTGGTGTAGAAACATCCAGAGCCACCGTACACAGACGTGTGCAGGAAATGGGCTACAGGTGCAGCATTCCCAGGTAAAGCCACTTTTGAACCATAAACAGCGGCAGAAGCGCCTGACCTGGGCTACAGAGAAGCAGCACTGGACTGTTGCTAAGTGGTCCCAAGTACTTTTTTCTGATGAAAGCAAATTTTGCATGTCATTCGGAAATCAAGGTGCCAGAGTCTGGAGGAAGACTGGGGAGAAGGAAATGCCAAAATGCCTGAAGTCCAGTGTCAAGTACCCACAGTCAGTGATGGTGTGGGGTGCCATGTCAGCTGCTGGTGTTGGTCCACTGTGTTTCATCAAGGGCAGGGTCAATGCAGCTAGCTATCAGGAGATTTTGGAGCACTTCATGCTTCCATCGGCTGAAATGCTTTATGGAGATGAAGATTTCATTTTTCAGCACGACCTGGCACCTGCTCACAGTGCCAAAACCACTGGTAAATGGTTTACTGACCATGGTATTACTGTGCTCAATTGGCCTGCCAACTCTCCTGACCTGAACCCCATAGAGAATCTGTGGGATATTGTGAAGAGAAAGTTGAGAGACGCAAGACCCAACACTCTGGATGAGCTTAAGGCCGCTATCGAAGCATCCTGGGCCTCCATAACACCTCAGCAGTGTCACAGGCTGATTGCCTCCATGCCACGCCGCATTGAAGCAGTCATTTCTGCCAAAGGATTCCCGACCAAGTATTGAGTGCATAACTGAACATTATTATTTGATGTTTTTTTCTTTGTTTTGAAAAAACACTTTTATTTTATTGGACGGTTGAAATATGTTAATTTTTTGAGACAGGTTTTTTGGGTTATCAGGAGTTGTATGCCAAAATCATCAGTATTAAAACAATAAAAGACCTGACAAATTTCAGTTGGTGTGTAATGAATCTAAAATATATGAAAGTTTAATTGTAATCATTGCATTATGGTAAATAATGAAATTTAGCACTGTATGCTAATTTTTTGAGAAGGACCTGTATAAGATAAGCCTAATAATAAGGTCAACAAAAAAATATTTTTTTTCTGGTGCCAAAGATATTTTAATGAATTTGGGGTATTTTTGGGGTGCTGATTCTGAATATGCAATCAGTTTTGCCAGATTGGCTCTAGTTTTTGAGATTTTTGGTATCTTATTTATAGCACGTGTTGGTAAATGTGACGCGTCATCTCATTAATTTCTTTAGATTAGTACTTGAACTGAGCAGTTCTCAATATAGTTTTGTGTTAATTAGTGTTCTAGAAGTTTGTTCATAGCTTGATTTTTGCACTAACTTTATGTTGTTGTCTGTTTTCCATTGAAAAGCATGAACTCATCAAGAAGAAGTTGCCTTAACGATTCAGACTCATTCTGTTACATTTGTGGTGAATATACACTGCCAAAACATAGAAGAAACATAACAGACTTCGTAAAAAAAGTGTATTTGGCCTATTTTGGGGTTATGCTTGGGGACCAAGACAAGTTTTGGGCACCACACATAGTGTGCAAAGCATGTATCGAATTATTACGAAAATGGACCAAAGGACAAAGAAAAAGCTTCAAATTTGGTGTTCCAATGGTGTGGAGAGAGCAAAAAAATCATCATGATGACTGTTATTTCTGTGCAGTGCAAGTGCAAGGATTCAATAAGCATAAGAAACGAAAATGGGAGTATCCTAACATGGAATCTGCAAGAAGGCCTGTCCCTCATTGTGAAGATGTGCCTGTACCTGTGTTTACCATGTTACCTGACCTTCCCCCACCTGATGATGATGAAATGCAGGGTATGGAGCTAAGCATTAGTTCTGGAAGTGAACCAGAATATGAAGGAAGTTTCAGAACACCTACGCAATTTACCCAAGGAGAGCTCAACGATCTAATAAGAGACCTCAACCTCTCAAAAAGTGCATCCGAACTTTTAGCTTCCAGGCTAAGGCCTCTTTCACACATCCGTTGTGCGCCCTCCGGCATTTTTTTGTCCAACCGCATCCGGCGAAATGTAATGCCGGATGCGTTTTTTTTTTGCATTGACTATCTGATGTCAGTGCGTTGTATGCGTTTTTGTCCAGATCCGGCGGAAATGTACATTCCGGCGGCCGGACACAACGCAGCATGTAACGTTTTTATTTTTTGCCGGAGCTGCCTGATGTGCCTGAAGCGGCGCATCAGGCAGCCGCAAACCTACTACTACTACTACTACATTTTGCAGTGTCTCCGGGCATCAGAAACCCTCTTTTTCTGTGTTCAAAAGTTCAGGTCGGATCCAGCAAAAAAAACTGGATCCTTGTTTCAGCGCCGAATCCGTCCCTTCAGGCTTTTTGAATCAGGCGCGATCCGTCGTGTTTCTAAAAAACGTTTTTTTTTAGCATTGACTTACTCACTCTCTCTCATCAGTTTTTTTAATTCAGCGCCGGATCTGTCCTATCAAGCATAGGACGGATATGCCTGATTCAAAAAAAATGATGTGTGAAAGTAGCCTTAGTAAGAAAAATTGTCTGAAGCCTGGAACTAAAATTACATCTTACAGGACCAGAGAAGAAGCACTTCTTCAATTTTTCTGTGAAGATGACCTAATTGTATATTATAACAATATTCCTGGCCTGATGCTGCAAATAGGTTTACAAGTATATCGTCCTGAAGACTGGAGGCTTTTCATAGATAGTTCTAAAAGGAGTTTGAAATGTGTTTTGTTGAACAATGGCAATCAGTGTGCATCTCTTCCAGTAGCTCACTCAACTAAACTTGCAGAACAATACAAAAATGTCAAAATGGTCTTGGAGAAACTGTGCTACCATGAACATTCGTGGCTGATATGTGTTGATTTAAAAATGGTCAACTTTTTACTTGGACAGCAAAGTGGATACACAAAGTATCCTTGCTTCATCTGCATGTGGGATAGTACAGCAAAACATCAGCACTGGGAGAAAGTGAATTGGCCTCCAAGGGACACCTTGACAGTAGGAGCATCAAACATAGTGAACGAACCTTTGGTGGACAGGGAAAAAATCATTCTACCACCACTTCACATAAAGTTAGGATTAATGAAGCAGTTCGTCAAGGCATTAGACAAAGATGGTAATTGCTTCATGTACATCTGCAGATCTTTCCCTGGTCTTAGTAGTGAAAAACTGAAGGCAGGAATCTTTGATGGTCCTCAAATTCGGAAACTCATTAAAGATTCAAATTTTCCTAGGGAAATGAATGACATGGAAGCTGCTGCATGGTGTAGTTTTGTGTTGGTAGTGAAGAACTTCTTGGGAAATAAAAAGGCAGACAATTATGAAGAACTGGTACAAAACATGCTATTGAGATTTAGAAATCTGGGTGTACACATGAGCATTAAATTGCATTATCTTCACAGTCACTTGGACAGATTTCCAGAAAATCTTGGAGATTTTAGCGAAGAACAAGGGGAGAGATTTCATCAGGATATTATGGTGATGGAGGAAAGGTACCAAGGCAGATGGGACAGACATATGATGGCTGATTACTGCTGGAATCTACAGCGTGACTGCCAGAAAAGCTCACATAGAAGAAAATCATATAAAAAGCGCTTTTCCAGAGATTAAATGTCTCCTATCTTTCATGTCTTGTTCATTTTTGAAGATTACTTTCTAAAACTAGTTAAAATAAACTATAATCAACATTTACTTTGTTTAATTTATAGTATTCATGACAATATCAATAAAGTTAATGCGCTTGTAGCAAATTACGTCATTTTTTTTACACATTTTACAGAAAATATCAAGAACTAGAGCCAATCTAGCAAAACTGATGACATATTCAGAATCAGCACCCCAAAGTTACCCTAAATTTGTTGAAATATCTTTGGCACCAAAAATGCTGTTGACCAGTGAATCATCAATGGGTCTGTCTATTTCTTATAATGTAGTCAATTTGTATTTTTTTTTCTGAAACACTAGGAAGGTTAAAAGCTACTTGTACAGGAAAAGGGATGCTACTGCATTAGATGCTTATTGTAATATGATCCTTATCCTAAGCAAGAAGTATGGTCATTAATGTCAGTAATTCAGGATGGCATTAGCTACTGAATGATTTCAGCTCTCCGCTTTGTTTTGGTGAGCAACACAGAACTTTTCTCAATCTCTTTGATGTTAATTACCCTTTTCCACATTATATAACCATCTTCATGTTATCAGTGCAGAGTAAATTTACATTAAAGATATGATCTCCAACCGTTCCTTTAAATGGGTTCTTTACATACTACCAAGTTGCTATTAATAAAATCACTCGGGGATTTAAAAGCATTTTATGTTTGTGGAATCTATTGTCAACATTAATGTAAAATAATTAATCTATGAAATGTGGCATTTGCATAAAAGACAGTGTATATATACAACAAAATAATCCCTCTAATATGACCTTATATTAGCTTGTATAGAAATATAGAAAGCATTATCCACTGGGCATAAAAGGCAATTATTGTGTCATCATATTGTGCCTTTGTATGGCAATGCATTAACCAGATTTTCTTCCCTAAAAGTAATGCTTTTTTTAGAGAATATCACTGTAATATAGTGTCCTTTTCTCATTGATCAGAGCTATTATTTGCCTATATGTAAGAACTCCAGTACTAAATAGTGATCATTATTATGCTAGACTAGCAAGCAAAGGAGCAACCTTTTTTTTAGATTTAGACAGTGTGCGCACATACCTTACACAGGCATTTACATGTCTATGATAATGAAATGTCTTATGTACCTGATCTTCCTATTAGAGAAACATAATTGGAACATAATATGTATCTATAAACTGCGAAATAAAGTATAAAGATGAGTGAATCTCCTGAAATTCAAATTTCCTCAAATTTATCTGGGTAATTCAATTCACCTCTAACTTATTTGATGTGAACTGAATGTGCATTATTATACAATGAGATCTCTCCAGACCCCAAGCATAATAAATTAGGTAAAAAAGTTATACTCACCTGGCTCTAGGCTGTCCAAACAACCCCGCTCCGGTTGTCTGTGGCATCTTCAGTACCTCTCGTGCCAACTAGACCCAATGTCATAATCCCATTTAATGTCATGATGTCATAGCTGTTGTGTTTCGGTAGCTGAGGAGGACAGGAACAACAGCAGGGCAGCAGAACACCTGAGATGTTGGTAACTGATGGGTTGCAGATTCCTAAACTAACGACACAACTAGAGGTAGCCGTGGAGCATTCCTACGTTGATCCTAGACGCCTCGTCACAGCCTGAGAGATAACTACACCTAAAGGCAGAAAGATGAAAGCTATCTGCCCCGGAGCAGATCCCCCAAAGAAAATAGGAAGCCCCCAAACATGTAATGGTGGTTAGACAAGATGAAAACACAAACATAGGCAGAAAATAGATTGAGCAAACGCTGGGGCCACAAGCTGACTAAATAGGATAGGAAAGGAGAGATTACTTTCTGCAACCCAGAAAACCCTACAAAAATCCAACAAGTCTGATTACAAAAATACTGAGATCACACGATCTCGCCACCCGCTAAATCAGATCTCAATGTGAGCAAAACCAAGCTGCAGCTGCTGAAAAAACAGGAAAAAGCAAATGAGCAAATAACAGTGGCTGCAGATAAACTGTGAGGAGCTCAGGCCCCAGGAGGGGACCTGGCCGACCTCCACAAATGTGCAGAAAACAATGCAAAAAGCAAGCACAAAAAGAAAAGCAGAAAATATCTTATCTGAAAGCAGGAGATGCAGGCAAGACTCCAGCAAACTTCCAAATGAACCAGGAACCACAATTGAGACAAGAACAATTGATCACCGGCAACCATCATGGGAGGGAACCTCCCTTATATCAGACCAGTCAGTGAACCCAGATTGCCACTCCTCACTGAAAGGTTCAGTACTGTCTGTAACCACCAGAGGGAGCCTCTGTTCAGAAACCATCTCTAGCACATTCATAACACATAGCCTTAGCCAGCACTAAAGATGTCATTGATGACAGGAGAGATGTCAAGAGCAGAACAGGGCTGGGTGACATGAAAGATGAGAGTCATGGGAGTATACAGTAGGTGAAACAAGTACTGAACATATCATTAATTTTCTAAGTAAATATAGTTGTAAAGGTGCTATTGACATGAAATTCTCACCAGATGTCAATAACAACCCATTCAGTCCACATAGGCTAATAAATTAAACCATAAAGGTCCGTAAAATAAGTTATGTATAATGCTATGACACAGGGAAAAAGTGTTGAACACATGAAGAAAAAGAGGAGCAAAAAGACATGGAAAGTCATGACACCAGCAGAAATCTATTAGTAATTAGAAAGCAATCCTGCCACTTAGTGAAAAATATTGTCAGCTGGTTCAACCGATGTCCAATAAAAAGTTGTTTCATTACCAAGGTGGCACACAAGAAACCAGTAAGCTATCTCAAGACCTTCACAACCTTATTGTTGCAAAAAATACTGATGACACTGGTTACAGAAGAATTTCTAAACTACTGAAGGTTCCAGTGAGCACTTTTGAAACAATAATGTAATGTAATGTAAGTGGCAAGAATATCATTTTACCATAAACCTGCTACGACTAGGTGCTCCCTACAAGATTTCAGACAGGAGTGAAAAGAATTATCAGAAGAGTTGTCCAAGAGCCAAGGACCATATGTTGAGAGCTACAAAAAGACCTGTAATCAGCAGGTACAATTGTTTCAAAGAAAACTAAGTACTGAATTCTACCTATAATCAGCTGAAAACAATATTTGACTGTTTGCATGCTCTCTGTATACCATGTGGGGCTGTGTGCTGTATACCATGTGGGGCTGTATACCATGAGGGGCTGTGTGCTGTATACCATGTGGGGCTGTGTGCTGTATACTATGTGGGGCTGTGTGCTGTATTATCCATGTGGGGCTGTATACCATTGTGGGGCTGTGTTCTGTATACCATGTGGGGCTGTGTGCTGTATACCATGTGGGGCTGTGTTCTGTATACCATGTGGGGCTGTGTGCTGTATACCATGTGGGGCTGTGTTCTTGTATACCATGTGGGGCTGTGTTCTGTATACCATGTGAGGCTGTGTGGCTGTGTACCATGTGGGGCTGTATACCATGTGGGGCTGTGTGCTGTATACCATGTGGGTGTGTATACCATGTGGGGCTGTGTGCTGTATACCATGTGGGGCTGTATACCATGTGGGGCTGTGTGCTGTATACCATGTGGGGTGTATACCATGTGGGGCTGTGTGCTGTATACCATGTGGGGCTGTATACCATGTGGGGCTGTGTGCTGTATACCATGTGGGGCTGTATACCATGTGGGGCTGTATACCATGTGGGGCTGTGTGCTGTATACCATGTGGGGCTGTGTGCTGTAGACCATGTGGGGCTGTGTGCTGTAGACCATGTTGGGCTGGTGCTGTATACCATGTGGGGCTGTGTGCTGTATACCATGTGGGGCTGTGTGCTGTATACCATGTGGGGCTGTGTGCTGTATACCATGTGGGGCTGTATACCATGTGTGGCTGTGTGCTGTATACCATGTGGGGCTGTATACCATGTGGGGCTGTGTGCTGTATACCATGTGGGCTGTGTTCTGTATACCATGTGGGACTGTGTGCTGTATACCATGTGGGGCTGTATGCTGTATACCATGTGGGGCTGTATACCATGTGGGGCTGTGGGCTGTATACCATGTGGGGCTGTATACCATGTGGGGCTGTGTGCTGTATACCATGTGGGGCTGTGTGCTGTATACCATGTGAGGCTGTGTTCTGTATACCATGTGGGGCTGTGTGCTGTATACCATGTGGGGCTGTATACCATGTGGGGCTGTATACCATGTGAGGCTGTGTTCTGTATACCATGTGGGGCTGTGTGCTGTATACCATGTGGGGCTGTATACCATGTGGGGCTGTATACCATGTGGGGCTGTGTGCTGTATACCATGTGGGGCTGTGTTCTGTATACCATGTGGGGCTGTATACCATGTGGGGCTGTGTGCTGTATACCATGTGGGGCTGTATACCATGTGTGGCTGTGTGCTGTATACCATGTGGGGCATTCTGTATACCATGTGGGGCTGTATACCATGTGGGGCTGTGTGCTGTATATCATGTGGGGCTGTATGCTGTATACCATGTGGGGCTGTATACCATGTGGGGCTGTATACCATGTGGGGCTGTGTGCTGTATACCATGTGGGGCTGTGTGCTGTAAACCATGTGGGGCTTTGTGCTGTTTACCATGTGGGCTGTGTGCTGTATACCATGGTACTGCCATGTATTCTATGGAGGGGCTGCATTATACTTTTAAGAGGGGGGCTGCATTATATTCTATGGGGGGGTTACATTATATTGTATGGCGGGGCTGTGTTATACTCTGAGGTGGCTGCATTATACTCTGTGGGGTGACTGCATTATACTCTGTGGGGTGGCTGCATTATGCTCTATGGGGTGGTTGCATTATACTGTATCGAGGACTATGAGGATACATTATACTATATGAAGAACTATGGGAAGTGAATTGTACTACATGGATGACTGGCGATGTATTATACTATATGGAGCAATATGAGGAGTGTATTATACTATATGGAGAACTATGAGGAGTGTATTATACTATATGGAGGACTATGGGGCACGTTATAGTATATGGAGGACTATGGGGTATAAACTATAGATGCGCTGCCGATAACATGACACTGTATGGTGATCTGTTAGTGATCCATTAGTGATCATTCTGTCCCCATCATTCTTTCTCAGATGGTGGAAAGAGGCCGGGAAACAAGTGTTGAACGACTTCAATATTGTCGATCACACTCATTTAGTGGCCTGACCTCAGCGCATTAAAATACAATCGAAATGCTTCTGTGTGATGTGCAATATGTTAGCATTTGGGGCCCCATTTTAAACTTTGCCTAGGGCCCCACTTTGCCTAAAACCCGCCCTGGATTTAGTCTTGGAACCAATATAATGACTATTTTTTCAGACCAATTTTTTCAACACGACAATGGGCAGGCTGCATGTTGCTTATTCTATTGTTAGCGGCCTTAATGGCCTAAATGTGCTACTGTGGCCTACAGCATTTATGGATTTGAATCCCATCGAGCACATCTGGAACGTCACTGGTATACAATTTTAAAAGGAGCTGCCAACAGCAACTCTTGATGATTTTCCCAAGTGCATTCAGATTGGCAGAACTTTCCTCAGACAACCATTAATAAGCTCACTGATAGCAGCTAAGGTGTGTAAGTGTGGGGATTTCTGCATGATACTGAATAAACCAGGGCATTTGAAAATTTTGTTTCTATTTTTCCATCATTTGCATATTATTAGCATGTCTATCATTCTTCGTTCTTCAATTTCAATGTTGAGGAGAGTATATTTCCGATAAATGAGTAAGAAGCATTCATTATATTTCTAATAGTATCTTACAATTTATATTGGTAGTACTGTATATGTTTGTAATATCAACTACTATAAGTATACATAAAATGTCAGCATAGATTTGCCCACTATTGCTCTGTACTATTGCTCTGTATGTTTTTAGTCAGCAGTGTTAGCAGAGTTGGCGCTTAGGAGATTGTCACCTATTTTAGCATTATTAGTACTGCTTTCCTTCTAGTCAGTATTTTCATGACTGGATTTGCGCAAAGTTTTTTCTCCACTTTTTTGGTGTTTTTGTTGGTAATTTAACTGTGTTTTTAAGTAAAATATGCTGTGAACAGAATGTATTTTAACTCCGTCATCTCCGAGACATTTTCAGTTTTTGCGTTTCCTGTTTTTGCTTCCCGTCTTCCCAGAGCCATAACGTTTTTGTTTTCCCATCAATATGGCCATGTGAGGGCTTGTTTTTTGCAGGACAAGTGGTACTTTTGAACAACACCATTGGTTTTACCATATAGTGTACTGGAAAATGGGAAAAAATTCCAAGTGCGGTAAAATTGCAAAAAAATGCAATTCTCCAATTGTTTTTTTGTTTTCTTTTTTTATACCTTTCTCTCCAAATGCTGAAACTGACCTGTCATTATAATTCTCCAGGTCATTATGAGTTTTTAGATACCAAACAAGTATAGGTTCTTTTTTATTTAAGTGGTGAAAAAAAAATCCAAAATTTGTTAAAAAAAAAATTGCAGCATTTTCCGAGATCCGTAGAGTCTCCATTTTTCATTGAGGCTGATTGAGGGCTTATTTTTTGCGTGCGGAGCTGATGTTTTCATTGATACCATTTTGGTGTAGATACAATGTTTTGATTTCCTATTTTTGCGTATTAATGTGATGTTGCGGCAACCAAAAAAATGGAATTCAGATGTTTTGACTTTTTCTTTTCATTAAGCCATTTACCAATCGGATTAATTCTTTATATATGTTGACAAAACGGGCATTTCTGAACATGGTGATATCAAATATGTGTATTTTTTTTTAATTGTGTTTTTTTAATGGGGCTAATGGGGGGTGATTTAAACTTTTATATAAACTTTTATATACCGTATATAAATATTTTTTCTTTATATTTTTAAAAACATTTTTTTTACTTTACACTGGATTCAATAGTCTCCATGGGAGACTACTAGCTGCGTTAAAGGCCTTAGTGAAATATAGAACACACTATTACATTTTTTTGGCTTGTGGGGTTTTAGTGTGATAGCAAGGACCCTTATTTCTATCGTGGCTATTAGTCCCCGGTCTGCCAGTAGGTCTTTTCTCCAAAATTTCCAATTGTTCTACTTTTTTTTACATTCTCCTCTACCAAGACTTGTGTTTCTGCCTCTCAGCTGTACAACCATTGACTCCTGGTCTCTCCCTGTCTGTGCAATAAGGTACTTTTGGCTCTTGTCTGTGCCAAGGTATTTCTGCATTGTCTTCCAGTTAACAACCCAGCTGTACCCTGGCATTATATCTGACCACCATCAGCCCCTATGTTTATTATTTTGAATGAACTGCATCTGCCCTCACCTCTTCCTTCCCTACTGTAGTGATTGAACTCTGCTTGCCCTGACCCTGAACTGTCTTAATTGTCTTTACTACTCTTGTCTCAGCCTTGTGTCTTGATATCCATCACCTGTTGATTGTTGCTAATGGTTGGTGACTGTTCACAGACACCTGTGCAGGAGTTAAAGAGTAAAGTTCAGAGGGTCACGGGGACTCCGTTGCTCAGTCTAGCATATGCCAAATCAGTTACAACCTAAGGGGCCCACTTCTTCTAGAAGGTCCTCATTTTTCCTGTAGACTTCTTCACAAGACTTCAAGAATGTCAGAAAAAAAAACCTCCAAAAGTGATTGTAAATATTATAACGAAATACAGTTGAGTTTTATGGCAGATTTTTTTAATTTAAAAATACTTAAATTAATGTGAATATAGCATAAGGATAAGTTTAGGACAGCATAGTATATATAACATGTTAGCACGTAGATCGGAAATGGTTAAGGTTAGAATTAGCCCAGTGGGTGGGCACTAGTGCTAAGAAGGGGGCACTTCCTGGTTAGAGAGAGTTCAGTGTCAGCCCCGAAGGTGTGGAGGAGAGCTCAGATTCAGGTGGGGTGGGTTGCTAGAGGCAGTATGGGTCTGACATTCAAGGCAGTGGGAAGCCAAATGGAGATCCATGATTGACATTCCAACAGCGTCCGGAGCTTAGGGCTCTGGTCAGGTACCATGGAGTGGACGTGGTCTTCCAATATCATGAGGTCGGTGGACTTGGCGTTACATGAGGTGCAGGTGGCCGGTCCCCGGTGCACTGCCGGAATGTACAATAATTTCCTGAGGCTGTCGGAGTCAGCGGGCTTGGGTGTAGTCCAGAATGAACGTGTGGCAGAACAGAAGAGGAGTTGTGCTAGGGAGGAAGGAAGTCTGAATTTCTGTATCCTATCTGACCTGTATCCACCTGATGCACTTGGGACTATTTAGTATAAGTTTGATTGTTACAAAGAACCTGGTGTCCCATGCATTTTGTGTGGCGGCTCCAGAGGACAGAATCCTTAAGACAGTGGAGATCTACGGCTTACAAGTGAGTGTGATGCAACCTACACCCTACAGCACACTGGGACTGGGACACCACTTGTCTGTAAAGTGCCAGAGCCGAATCAGACAGCAACTCCTTCTCAACTATTGCTCTGCATCATTTTACACCAATGTCTCTGCTCTTCATGTAACAACCAAATAAAGTGCTGATGATTCACATGCCAGTGATGAGTGCCACTCCTTTTTAATTGCTTGTACCTTTTTGCAATGAAGCTATTGATCATGTATTTTTTTCTTACTGACAGACACCACAGAACGGTGGCAAACAAGATTCCACTCATCACCTTAAATTGAGAGCACAACTGCCACATACACACAAATAATGAATTTACTTGTGTATAAGCCGAGTTTTTCAGCACATCTGTTATGCTGAAAAAGCCCCCCCAGGCGTATATTCGAGTGAGGGTCCTACTTACTATATTTTTTGGACATTGAGACGGAGGGGGAGCTGCAGCGGGTCACAGTAGGCAGGAGCCAGCTGCTGCGGCTAACACCTGTGCTTGCTGCTAAAGAAAAATGAATATTCACTGCTCTCCATGCACATGGAAGTGGAGAACAGTGAATATTCATTTCTCTTTACTATCGGACATGCTGTTAGCCACAGCAGCTGGCTTCCTGCAGCTGCTGGGCTCTGAAGTATGCCCGCTACTTAAGGGAATTAATATTCACTGCTCTCCACTTCCATGGGTGTGGAGAGCAGTGAATATTCATTCCTTTTAGTAGCGTGCACACGTGATCGCCCAGCCAATGCAGCAAGCCAGTGGCTGCGGTTACTGTGCCAGTTATTAAAGATCAACAAATATTCACTGCTTTCCACACCCATCGTCCAGGCATGGAAAGCAGTGATTATTAGAGTTGAGCGACTTTGGTTGGATCGGGTTTCAGACCATGAAATTGGTCTGACTAGGGGCAAAAAAAAGTCGGAGTTTCGACCGAAACCCGACCCCAATGCAAGTCAATGGGGAATAAAAGTTGGCATTGAGTGGATTTAGCCCCTAGTCGGACCAATTTCGTCCGAAACAAATTTTGTTTCAGTCGCGTGGTCCGAAACCCGATCTGACCAAAGTCGCTCAACTCTAGTGATTATTACAGTAGCTGTCCTATGCTTGTAAGCAGCGCATGACGTCACTGCCATGTGCTGCTTACAAGTATAAATCAGCTACTGGCATTAGAACAGCAATGGAGAGCAGGAAAAGTAAGTAGGATGGTTTATTTTTTAATGTTTTTCTGATGGGGGCCATGCATACCAGGATAGGGATGAGGGTGCCATGCATACCAGGATAGGGATGAGGGTGCTATGCATACTAGGATAGGGATGAGGAGGCCATGCATACTAGTATAGAAATGAGGGAGCCATGCATACCAGGATTGGGATGAGGAGGTCATGCATACCAGGATAGGGATGAGGAGGCCATGCATACCGGGATGGGGATGAGGAGCCCTTGCATACCAGGATAGGAATGAGTGAGCCATGCATAACAGGATAGGGATGAGGAGGCCATGCATACCAGGATAGGGATGAGGAGGCCATGCATACTAGTATAGAAATGAGGGAGCCATGCATACCAGGATTGGGATGAGTGAGCCATGCATAACAGGATAGGAATGAGGAGGAAAAGCATACCAGGCTTATACTTGAGTCAATAAGTTTTTCCAGTTTTTTGTGGTAAAATTAGGTGCCTCGGCTTATATTCAGGTCAGCTTATACACGAGTATATACGGTACACAATATACACAATTAAAGGGGTTTTCCCACTAACAAAAGTTCATTTTTATGAATAGATCTTGGAATGATAATAAGTTCCATAATTGGATGTATTAAAATAAAATGTTCCTGTGCTGAGATAATCTTATAAATGTGCCCCTGCTGTGTACTGTGTAATGGCTGTGTCTAACCGTACAGGGACATGGTCTGATCTTACCACAAATCCTGGGTGGGGTGTGGGAGAGAAAAAAAGTATACAAACATTAGAGCACGGGGATCACAAATGATTCTTTCATTGAAGTAAAATATTTAAAAACAGGAAGGGAAATGTTTTACTTCAC
>JARQOD010000003.1:502650918-502699188 GCA_033576555.1 Oophaga sylvatica | reverse complement strand
TACTGGTTTGTCCGCCATGTTTCCAATTTTTTTGTGGTTTGGGGGACTGACACTTTTAGCTTTTTTTTTAATTTTTTTGATTACACAGCTTTGCATTTCACATAGAAAATTTTCTTGCAATGTTAAAAAGGGGACCCAGTGCAACCGGGGAGCGCACTTTTGACTTTTGGGAACAAACCTCCGAACAGGTCCAAACTGGGGGCTCGGCAACCGGTCTGCGCCAACTCCCCCTGTTTGTACCTTTGGGAATGTTTTCCTCTATTTTCCCTTCTATCACAACCATTTCTCAGGCCTCCCCCATTTCAACCAAAGTATGGCCCCCCCCAAAAAGCTCCCCCCAAATGAGCCCCCCTCCTACATCCCTCCCTCATTTTCTTTCTTGGCCTAACCGACTGCTGCGCTCTGCAAACGACTTCGACTAACCTCTGCACTAATAGTCCCTCCCCCCCGACCCAAGACTTCTCCTCCCCAGCCAACCTCGGGAATGCTGTCCCCAAAGAATTTAACATCCACAATTTGCAGGGTTTTTCAGGCGCTCCCAAAAAAAATTTGTTCAGAGGGGCCCTATCACATTCCTAATCAAATCATTCTATGTTTTCGGTAAGTGTGTGTGTGTCTCTAGCCCATTCCTATCCCCACCCCCACCCCTTTAAGATGGCGGGAACATCATTGTAAATGCCCCTTTTGTAAAAACCCAAACTTTGTTTCCCCCCATCCATGTACTTTTAAGCGTCACGAGCAGGGGCGACTTTTTTTAGTTTAAATTTTTGTATTGTTAACGTTTTACTTATGACTTGTGTTTTGAAACTGCAAAAATGTAAAGCGCTGCGGGAAAGATGGGGCCCATATAAATAAAAATTTTTATTTTCCCTGACGCTCCCACCCCTTCCTGTTTTCATCCCCTGTTGGGGATTGGACCTCACATCCCACACCCTCTTTAACACCTTGCTTTGGGGGGTCTGGGCCCCACCCGTCAACAAAACTGCACCTGGGTCTATCACATCATCAGAGCGTTTCTGCTGTGCTGACCCGGCACGTTTACCCCCCTCTTCAATTTTAGAGAGACAGCTGTTGCGCATCACGCAAACCCCTCTTCTTCACATTTCAGAATGCTGCTTTTGGGGCCCCGTTTGCAAGCCCAAAATTCTGAGAACAGAACAGACACTCAGCGGGTCCCGTACAGAAACTCCTGACTGCCTGGCAATTTGCCAGGCGGTGAAGAGACAGATGGTTGCCCAACAGTGCTGTGGTCCTGAGAGGAGGTGGAAGCAATTGAAGTCGATGCATTGGCTGAGATCCAAACAACAACGGCTTCAATTTGTTCTTCCCGCAGCAGGGGGTACTCCGAGCTCCTACAAAAGTGCGCATAAAGGAACGCTCACGGCCCGGGGAAAACTGGTGGATGCTGTGTCACTGGGGGCCGCAGCAGCCACAGAATCCCCACGTCCTCTCCCTGAAGAAACTCCACGACCACGTGCCTTACTCCCTGCCTTCTTCATCTTGGTAGATTGATAAAGAAAGTCTGAAAAGTTATAAGGCCTAAGTGTGGTTATTCCGCAGAGACTGCAGTGAACACTGCACACAACTGTTCAGTAGGTGTGAAAGGCCCCTTTGTGTACTTCTATAGTGTTTGCAACCAATGTATTGTATACGGATGGAAGCGCGTCACACTAATAGATTTTATTTATTTGTAATAGAGTGGAGCAGCAACAATTAGAGAAAAATTTCAAGGATGTGCCAGTGACACACGCTCAGCAGACTACAACCAGCAGTGGTTGAAGAACTAACTGGAGCGTGATCTGCACTCCAAAAAGGAAAACCTCAGACTACAGTGAACACTGCACACAACTGTTCACTACCCAACGCGTCTCAGCAGGAAGGCAGTCTGTGCGTCAAAACAAAGGCGCAAGCATACATCCACGTACCCTGTTTATAAAGCTATATAAAAAAAATTATGTAGTAGTGACGCACACTTTATTGAGGTACAGTATTACATCGCCATTCACCATCTGTGGCTATGCAGTCTCATCTATATATACCTTATCTATCCGTTGTCATGCTTGCAAGTCGACAGTCAGGCATAAATAGCAATTTTCACTATGCACTATGCACTTTTTAAAGGTTATGTTTGTTAATAAACATGATTATTGCCACATATTATGAGTATTACATGATGGAAATTGTATAATTTTGTATAAACTGTTTAGTGACATTATTCAGCAAATGTAACATTTTAGTAATGTCACAGATAACTTGTAATGCTGATGATGTTTTGAAGTCAGACATTCATTGTCTATACAATAAAAATGGTGTACATACTGTTACTTATCCATCATTAATGGATTCAGATATGTACTTGTATGCTTTTATGTACAACCGTATAGCAGATTCCTTAACTAATTTATTTTGTGGTTTGCATTGCTGTTCAACATGTTAATGTATGTGTTTATGTTTGTCAATTCTTTATTTATCTAGATATTAGTTTAAATGAAATCATCATCTTATGGTAGTAAAGGTTATCTTTCTCTTGTTTGAAGTATAGACATTTAAAATTGACAGGTAACAAGGAAATTACTTGATCTAGTATTTAAACATCCTCCTTGACCCTGGGCTCCAACACCGCCAGTTGTTGCTCGGAAGTGCTGTTAGCACAGTCAACACTTGCTCCTGTGTTACTGGGTTCAGTAACGTCAGCTGGTCCTCGGTTGTGCCATTGGCTCTTTTCCTTCTGCTGCCCCTCCGGGTTCCAGTACCGTCAGCTGGTTCTCCGCAGTGCCTTTGGCCTAGGTGCCTCCATCTTGGTATCCGAGTTCCAGCAACGTCGGCTGGTCCTTGGTAGTGCTTTGGAGCACAGGTACCTCCTGCTTAGTAACCGTGTCCCAGTAACGTCAGCTGGTCCTCGGTTGTGCCATTGGCTCTTTTCCTTCTGCTGCCCCTCCGGGTTCCAGTACCGTCAGCTGGTTCTCCGCAGTGCCTTTGGCCTAGGTGCCTCCATCTTGGTATCCGAGTTCCAGCAACGTCTGCTGGTCCTTGGTAGTGCTTTGGAGCACAGGTACCTCCTGCTTAGTAACCGTGTCCCAGTAACGTCAGCTGGTCCTCGGTTGTGCCATTGGCTCTTTTCCTTCTGCTGCCCCTCCGGGTTCCAGTACCGTCAGCTGGTTCTCCGCAGTGCCTTTGGCCTAGGTGCCTCCATCTCGGTATCCGAGTTCCAGCAACGTCTGCTGGTCCTTGGTAGTGCTTTGGAGCACAGGTACCTCCTGCTTAGTAACCGTGTCCCAGTAACATCAGCTGGTACAAGATTGTGCTACAAATACAAGATACGGAACAAGAGACACAAGAACAATAAGCAGAAGATCTAAAAGCAGAAGAACATGAAGTATAAGACCAAAATGAAGAGCAAAATATATGCTCTAAATTCTAAGCAGAAGAAGACTAAGCAGTGTATGGGGGTGAGTCCGTTCCTCCTCGTGGTGCCCCTGGAAAATGCCTGCTGCTGCAGGCTAAACTGAACACGGACAAATACTGTTGTAATTTAAATCTTTTGTGACAGCAAGAACGGAAGGATGAAAAATTCATACTTTGACAGATTACAAGTACAGGATTCTCTGTCACAAATAAGAATATGATGAAGAAGATGAAGCAGAATATGAATAAGAATAATAGTTTAATAAGAAGAATATGAGTAATGTTAACAAAGATGAATAGCAAGAAGTTTAAGAAGAAGATAAAGAAGGTGAAGATGAAGAATAATTTGATGAAAAAGATGATGCTGCAGAAGATTATGAAGGAGAAAGTGTGTGAAAAGTTAAAAAGGTGAAGATGAAGAGCATGGAAGTTGTGTAATATACATATTTGCCAAAATATAAAAAACGTTAACATTGTCAATTTCTTCGTCAATCCGAACATCTTTAAAAAAAAAATATTTATGCTATTCCATTTGATTGGGTTAAACATCTATGCCTTTAATGTCTCCTCAACCTTCCACAATACATTCTACATTACTCTTTCTTGTTTTCCTTCATGTACAATTAACCAACAAGGCAAGAATGGGTTTTTTTTAATTTCGATATTTTGTTCCCATAGACTTACATGGGACTTCCGGTATCGATATCGGGTATCGCCGATATTTTAGTGATATCGGCGATACCATTCCGATTCCGATACTTTAGGATATCGGAAAGTATCGCTCAACTCTAGTCGCCACATGTTCCCTCTGATGCTGAAGAGATGCTCGATATAGAATGAGATCTAGGCTGATTATGAAATACTTTTTTTCGCCACCGATATACTTTTTTATTTTGATAATCTTCGAGATCTCGTTGATATTTTTTCGCTTTACTACCTTGAATCTCCTGCTCCCATTTGGACAGATCTTCGTCCAAAGATGAGTCGAATTTTTTAAATTCGTCACTGGGCAGAGCTTCTTTAATTTTATCGCGTATAAGTTCGATTTCACGTTCTAACACTTCCAATGTTCTTTTATCAGTACCAATGAGTAATTCCAGCAATGTACGAGAACATTTGGTAAGAGTTTCCTCCCATTTGCCAGTAAAAATAGGATCTTCAGTATCCAATGTAGGAAATAGCTGAATACGCAATCCTCTAGGGATTATGTCTTTTTGCAAATAATTTTCCAATGCAGCTTTGTTCCACCAAGTTTTTGTACGTTTTTTAAATAATTCCCTAATTTTCAGTTTCAAGTCTTTTACATCATGAGTTTCTCTTTCATTAATTTGTCGCTCACCAAATACCACCCCGAGTTGTGTTACCCAGGTTTTGTCACGTTTCTTGAAGTCCATGAAACCTGTAGAAGGGTCTATAGACAAGAGGCAACAGAATGAGAGTATCTAAACCTATATTGTTGTCCCCATGGCTAATTGGGACCTGCCCCTCAGCCAAAATACATAGAAAACCAAAAAAGAATTTAAGCAAGAAAATAGCAGTAACTATTTTGATTGTGGTACAATTAAGCCATATTTAAACAATAATATTAAGCTGTATAAACCACAAAAGAGGGGTCTCTATAAAAATATATTTTTATTATGACAAAATATTTAATAATTGGACAAGGTATAGGCAAGACAAAAAAGATGAAAAAAAAATAAATAAATCAATGAATGCTGCCGACCAAAAAAAAGGTTTGCAGCTGAAGAGAAACTGACGTCATCCAGCATAATTAATGGTATAAATAGGAATACATAATATACATAAAGAGCGAAAACCCATTTGTTAGTATTAGACAATACATAAAATACGTACTGCAGAACAAGTATATACTGGCTAGATTTTAACCAAATAATTAAAGCCAGAATTTCAGATGAAAAAGACTAATTAGCGGTCATAGTAAAAAGTGCTCATATAAATTACCTGAAGGATATATGAAACTGAGCATAATGATAGCAGATGACACGCTAAGAAGTGTAAAGGTAAAAAAGGATATTGATCCTATGTTAGGAATTACCTTGCGACATGATGGAAATCGCTGGGAGTCGCTCAAAAAGTGGCTGGAATGGCGTGTATGATGGCCCCGACGCGCGTTTCACCGCACTCGGCTTCGTCAGGAGGCGTGGCTTAGTGATGGTGGGCAAGGGTTTATATAGTACAGGAGAGACAGGTCCACGAATCGGCGCGTGTTGCAGCATGATGCGCCGCCCCTTCGGCCGAGCGCGGCGAGAGGCGCCGAGGACGATGGGAAGGAGGACGTGCGTCATCGCTCCCATCACCCCGGCAACACTCCCGACGCGCCCGGACATCAGGGCGCCACAGCGCATGCGTGAGTCGCGTCTGCATGGACGGATGAGGTAAGTATAACAACATATGTATGGGTAAAAACCCGTCCATGAGAAGGGCGCGTATCTTGGCATGATGAATCACCCCAATGATCGAACGCGCCCAGGCATTGAGCGCGCCCAGCCGCCGTACATCTTCCCCCCCCTCCACCCGCCGTCCCTCCTCCCCCTCCTATTCAATACCAGCCACCTCCCCAGATCCATCAACCTCCCCAATTACAACCACCTCCCCAGTACCACCCACCTCCCCAACTGCAGTCACCTCCCCAGTACCAGCAACCTACCCACTACCAGCCACCTACCCCGTACCACACTCCTACCTCGTACCGATCTCCTTCCCCCTTCCAATTCCCTACCATGTCACCTGCTCCTCCTGCCCAACCCTTCACTCCACCACCACCCACCTGTTCTGCCTTGTCTTCCCATTCATTTACTCTTTCCACCCCTTCACCTCTTCCTGTTCCTTCACCACCACCATCCCGGTCGTCCCTCCACACTCCCACGGTCGAAGTGTCCCGCAGCCCTCCAGCAGTATTTCCACCCCACACTACACAGACCTGTAAATGTGTTTATAATTTTTTTAAGTAAATAAAAAAAAAATTAATAAAAAAATAAAGTGGAATAAAAAAATAAAGTTGAATAAAAAAACAAAGTTTATGCCAAAAGGCCTAATTTTATAACAATTATATTAAAAAATAAATTTTTCAAATAAATTGTTCATTGATTTAACATTGTTGTCTGTCTTTTATTTATAGGATGTTAAGTTTTAAATTTTGTATACAGGTAAAGCTATTTGGTAACACAAACACCATTATTAAAAAACACCTAACTTTGGCTAAAAGGTTAATAAATTTAACCTTTTTGCCAAAGTTGTGTCCCGAGTTGCGTAGTATGCAAAGTATATTATCTTTTTCCCAAAATTGTGTACTTTGTTAGGTTATCCCCTACAAGAGGGTTGCCCAACTCCAGTCCTCAAGGCCCACCAATAGATCAGGTTTTCAGAATTTCCTTTGTATTGCACAGGTGAGGCAATTATCACCTGAGCAATACAAAGGAAATCCTGAAAACATGACCTGTTGGTGGGCCTTGAGGACTGGAGATGGGGAACCCTGCCCTACAATGTACACTTTTTTGGACAAAAGGTGAAGTACTTTTGTTAAAAAAAACAGCCAGGGACACAACTATGGCAAAAAGGTTACAGACAGTAGAAAACACACAAGAAGGTAGACAAGTTAACTTTTAAAGGTTTATTGTGGGTACAGAAATTTTTAAAACAAGAAATAAATTTATCACACTCTGTCATCCTGCCAGTCAACTCTACCTTCTGGTGACACAAAGTATTGGGCAAAGTGGTCCCTCATTCTTGAAACCGCGACTGTACTGCGAGTGGTAATGTTGCTGTAGTCATGCAAAGTTGTTTCTTGATTGTGGTCCTCCATAGAAATTGGTTCCTTGGTTAGGACAAAATTATGTAGGACCACGCACGCTTTAACAACATCATCCACAGTCTCGGTCTTCAAGTTTATTGCAGTCAAAAGGACACGCCATTTAGCTGTCATAATCCCAAAGGCACACTCCACCATCCGTCTGGCTCTTGTGAGGCGGTAGTTGAAAATTCTCTTGGTATGTGTTAATCCTCTGCTGGCGTACGGCTTCAAGAGGTGTTCGGACAGCTGGAATGCCTCATCACCTACACAAACGAATGGCATCGGTGGGCCTGAGGTTTGAGGCAGTGGCCTAGGGGTGGAAACTGAAAATTGTTTCCGTACATTTTACGGCCCATAGCAGAAAGTTTAAAAACTTGAGAGTCATTGGACCGTCCATAAGACCCAATGTCCACCGCAATAAACTTGTACTCCGCATCTGAAATAGCCATCAGGACAACCGAAAAATATTTTTTATAGTTGTAGAATTCTGATCCGGTTCCTGAAGGCTTTTGAATGCGGATATGTTTGCCATCAACAGCGCCCAGGCAATTGGGGAACTGGCAGATACAGAGAAACTGGTCCGCTATTTGAAGCCACCGGTCTGTAGTTGGCTCTGGAAGAAATTCTCCAACCAAACAGTCCCACAGAGCACGACAAGTGTACTTTATTATCCCAGATAGCGTTGATATTCCCAGGCGGTATTGGAAATGGAGCGATGACAGAGTTTCGCCAGTTGTCAGAAATCTGAAAACAAAATAGAAAATACAAATTATTTCAGAAACACAGCATTACATACCAGAACTCAGCTATAATTATTGGAGATACCAAAAATAATAAAATCAATGAAAAACACTGTTTTGTAAAAAAATTTTGTCTACTGATATGGTTTCCTAGTTGTCCTGTGATGTTAAATAAATTATAAAATTACAAGTGTGTTCAAGCAAACAGATCCAATACATATAGCTTACCTTATAGTGACTATCAGACGCTCCGCCGGAGAAATCGAGAACCGACAATAGGTGTCCGATTTTTTGATTTGGTCTCCAACACGCTCCAGCAAATCGTCAAAGTTTTCTTTATTCATGCGCAGATAGGCAAAAAATTTCTCTGGATTTTCTCGCAGCTCCATGTTCAGAGTAGAATACACACCACGAGTTAAACTCTGTGCCGTGATGGGGTGGATCCACATACGGCGTCGTCTTCGCTGGCGCTGACACATAATACACTGCTCGATCTTTCGCTCCTTCTCCATAACTATAAACCTCAAGCGATTCGCCTCCGCAGTAAAATCAACAAGATTCTTGAAGATATTGCCGATAATGACATCCATGTTCGCCAGTCACTTGCTACTTGCTCTTCTCTGCAACCTGCACCTTGCTCCTCTACAACCTGTCAAAGATGGGCTGTAGGAACAGTGTATATATAGGATTACAGTAGCCAATCATGTTTGGAACCCCAAAAAAGGGAGTTTTTAACCCCTCTCTGACATTAGACGTACTATCCCGTCCATAAAACCCGTGCCATTCTGCCCATGGACGGGATAGTACGTCATAGGCGATCAGCTGCGCTCCTGAGGGGAGCGCAGCTAATCGCCGCCGAGTGTCAGCTGATTATCAAAGCTGACACCCGTGACTGTGTGTCAGGAGCGGTCAACATTAACCCCTAGCATACCGCGATCAAACATGATCGCGGTGTACTGGGGGCACAGGGGAGGATCGCGCAGGGTGGGGGCTCCCTGCGCGCCCCCTGAGACCCTCAGACCAGCGCGATGTGATCGCGCTGTTCTGAGGGCTTCCTCCCTCCCAGGACCCGGATCCAAGATGGCGCCGGGGTCCTGGAGGGAGGTGCCTTCCTCAGTGCCTGCTGAGAGCAGGCACTGAGAAGCCTGCTGCACTGCCTGAGCGATCGCTGGTGTGACAGTGTGCTATGCACACTGTCACACCAGCGATTTGATAAAATACAGTGATGTCCCACCCTGGGACAAAGTAAAAAAGTTAAAAAAATAAAAATAAACATGTTATAAAAAAAATCCAAAATAAATAAAAAAAAAAAAAAATATTCCCCAATAAATTCATTTCTTCCTGTAAATAAAAAAACCAAAACAATAAAAGTAAACATATTTGGTATCGCCGCGTCCATAATGACCCCCCTATAAAACTGTCCCACTAGTTAACCCCTTTAGTGAACCCCTTAAAAAAAAAAAAAAAAAACGAAGCAAAAAATCAATGCTTTATCATCATACCGCCGAACAAAAAGTGGAATAACGCGCGATCAAAAAGACCGATATAAATAAACATGGTACCGCTGAAAATGTCATCTTGTCCCGCAAAAAACGAGCCGCCATACAGCATCATCAGCGAAAAAATAAAAAAGTTATAGCTCGCAGAATAAAGCGATGCAAAAATAATGATTTTTTATATAAAATTGTTTTTATTCTATAAAAGCGCCAAAACATAAAAAATTATATAAATGAGGTATCGCCATAATCGTACTGACCCGAAGAATAAAACTGCTTTATCAATTTTACCACACGCGAAACAATAAAAACGCCTCCCCCAAAAGAAATTCATGAATTGCTGATTTTTGTTCATTCTAACCTCCCAAAAATCGAAATAAAAAGCGATCAAAAAATGTCACCTGCTCAAAAATGGTACAAATAAAAACGTCAACTCGTACCGCAAAAAATAAGACCTCACATGACTCTGTGGGCCAAAATATGCAAAAATTATAGCTCTCAAAATGTGGCGATGCAAAAAACTATTTTTGCAATAAAAAGCGTCTTTTAGCGTGACAGCTGCCAATCATAAAAACCCGCTATAAATAGTAAATCAAACCCCCCTTTATCACCCCCTTAGTTAGGGAAAAATAATAAAATTAAAAAAATGTATTTATTTCCATTTTCCCATTAGGGTTAGGGTTAGGGTTGCGGCTAAAATTAGGGTTAGGGTTGGCACTAAAGTTAGGATTAGGGTTGGGATTAGGGGTGTGTTAGGGTTAGGTTTGTGGTTAGGGTTGGGACTAGGGTTAGGGGTGTGTTGGGGTTAGGGTTGGAGTTAGAATTGGGGGGTTTCCGCTGTTTAGGCACATCAGGGGCTCTCCAAATGTGACATGGCGTCTGATCTCAATTCCAGCCAATTCTGCGTTGAAAAAGTCAAACGGTGCTCCTTCACTTCTGAGCTCTGCCATGCGTCCAAACAGTAGTTTATCCCCACATATGGGGTATCAGCGTACTCTGGACCCCAAGAGTTATTGTGCAATTTGTCCTATTTCTTCTGTTACCCTTGGGAAAATAAAAAACTGGGGGCGAAAATATCATTTTTGTACAAAAAAAAATATTTTTTGTTTTTACGGCTGTACATTATAAACTTCTGTGAAGCACTTGGGGCTTCATAGCGCTCACCACACACCTAGATAAGTTCCTTGTGGGGTCTATTTTCCAAAATGGGGTCACTTGTTGGGGATTTCCACTGTTTAGGCGCATCAGGGGCTCTCCAAATGCGACATGACGCCCCCAGACCATTCCATCAAAGTCTGCAATCCAAAACGTCACTACTTCCCTTCCGAGCCCCAACGTGTACCCATACAGTAGTTTTCTCCCACATATTGGGTATCAGCGTACTCAGGACAAATTGGGCAACAACTTTTGGGGTCCAATTCCTCCTGTTACCCTTGTAAAAATAAAATATTGGGGCGAAAAAATCATTTTTGCAAAAAAAAAAAAAAAAAGATTTTTTATTTTTACGGCTGTGCGTTATAAACTTCTGTGAAGCACTTCGGGGTTCAAAGTGCTCACCACACATCTAGATAAGTTCCTTGTGGGGTATATTTTCCAAAATGGGGTCACTTGTGGGGGGTTTCCACTGTTTAGGCGCATCAGGGGCTCTCCAAATGCGACATGACGCACCCAGACCATTCCATCAAAGTCTGCAATCCAAAACGTCACTACTTCCCTTCCGAGCCCTGACGTGCGCCCATACAGTAGTTTTCTCCCACATATTGGGTATCAGCGTACTCAGGACAAATTGGACAACAACTTTTGGGGTCCAATTTCTCCTGTTACCCTTGTGAAAATAAAATATTGGGGGCGAAAAAAATCATTTTTGTAAAAAAAAAAGATTTTTTATTTTTACGGCTGTGCGTTATAAACTTCTGTGAAGCACTTCGGGGTTCAAAGTGCTCACCACACATCTAGATAAGTTCCTTGTAGGGTCTATTTGCCAAAATGGGGTCACTTGTGGGGGGTTTCCACTGTTTAGGTGCATCAGGGGCTCTCCAAATGTGACATGACGCCCCCAGACCATTCCATCAAAGTCTGCAATCCAAAACGTCACTACTTCCCTTCCGAGCCCCGACGTGTGCCCATACAGTAGTTTTCGCCCACATATTGGGTATCAGTGTACACAGGACAAATTGGACAACAACTTTTGCGTTCCAATTTCTTCTGTTACCCTTGTGAAAATAAAATATTGGGGGCGAAAAAATCATTTTTGTAAAAAAAGAAAAGATTTTTTATTTTACGGCTGTACGTTATAAACTTTAGTGAAACACCTGGGGGTTCAAAGTTCTCACCACACATCTAGATAAGTTCCTTGAGGGGTCTAGTTTCCAAAATGGTGTCATTTATGGGGGTTTCCACTGTTTAGGCAGATCAGGAGCTCTCCAAACACGACATGGCGTCCAGCCAATTCTGCGTTGAAAAAGTCAGACGGCGCTCCTTCCCTTCCAAACTCTGCCATGCACCCAAACAGTGGTTTACCCCCACATATGGGGTATCAGCGCACTCAGGACAAATTGCACAATAACTTTTGGAGTCTTGTTACCCTTGGAAAAATAAAAATTGGGGTGAAAAGATCATTTTTGTGGAAAAAATATGATTTTTAAATTTTACGGCTCTACGTTATAAACTTGTGTGAAGCACTTGGGGGTTCAAATTGCTCATCAAAAATCTAGATAAGTTCCTTAGGGGGTCTAGTTTCCCAAATGGGGTCATTTGTGGGGGGTTTCCACTGTTTAGGCACATCAGGGGCTCTCGAAATGCAACATGGCATCCAAACTCAATTCCAGCCAATTTTGGTTGGAAAAAGTCAAATGGTGCTCCTTCCATTCTGAGCTCTGCCGTGCGCCCAAACAGTGGTTCCCCCCCACATATTGTCACGCTGTATCACAGATACACATATGATGTCAGTAATCAATACTAAGAGGGACAACATGCAATATAGGAAATCTCAACATGTATATAAAGTATAGTATTACCTGACATAATATCCGTTGTACTGTGGGTGAATCCTGAAGACGTTTTACGCTGTCACAGGATAGAGGTGGACCGGGGTCTATGCTGACCCTAAACTGGGGACCTGACTCGTCCCTCAACCTGGAGGTACCTTTAATGGTACAGAGGTCCAGGCCGCCAACGTAACCCTGTCTCCTATAAGTCCCTGACAACTGTAATCTAGTCCTCAGAAGGACCCTGATTACCACACAGGGAATAGGCAGGTTACTGCTTAACAAACAGTACAGACAAACGAGACAGACAGGGGACAAAGTAAACACTGTCTTGCATACAACACTTAAACACAGAGGGAACACAAAAGGTCTAGGAGATAAACTATAATCGAGGAGAGGAGAAACCACAAAGGAACTCTTAACTTAAGTCTTCTCATGACCTGATCCAAACTACTGGTCTGCATGTAAGCTTTCACCGGCATCTAACAAGCAGACTGGCAGGTATATAAAGGAAGCTAATTAGTGCATAATCAAAAGCAGCCGGGCGAAGCTGGACCTAGTCTTAGCCAAGAGCTAGGTAAAATTAACTCCCTCACTACCAAAACACAAAGAAACAGCAACTCAGCTGCGAGAAGTCAGAATGTGCAATCGCGACGATCTTCGTGTCGATATACCCATGACAGTACCCCCCTTTCTACGAGGGGCCTCCGGACCCTCAGGGCCAGGTCTGCCCGGGTAATTTGTGTGGAAGGTCCGAACCAATCGATCTGCGTTAACATCAGACGCAGGAACCCACGTCCTCTCCTCAGGACCATACCCCTTCCAATGAACCAAGTACTGAAGGGACCGGCGATTCAGACGTGAGTCAATGATCTTCGACACTTGAAATTCTAAGTTACCATTGACCACCACTGGAGGAGGAGGTAGAGGTGACGGTATAACTGGCGCCACGTACCTCTTAAGCAACGATTTGTGGAACACATTGTGGATTTTAAACGTAGGAGGAAGGTCCAGACGAAATGCCACAGGATTAATTATAGAACTGATCCTGTATGGACCGATGAACCTGGGACCCAGTTTCCAGGAGGGAACCTTGAGTTTTATATTCTTGGTAGACAACCATACCAGATCGTTCACACAAAGGTCCGGACCAGACACTCTCCTCCTATCAGCCCTCCGTTTGTAACGGTTCCCCATAGCACTCAGATTATTCAGTACTCCTCTCCAAACTGAAGCAAGTGACGACGAAAATCGTTCCTCCTCCGGAACCCCATAAGGGCCCCCCCCATTGAAAGTACAAAACTGGGGGTGAAAACCATATGCCCCAAAAAACGGGGACTTACCAGTGGACTCGCTCCGCCTATTGTTAAGAGCGAACTCTGCCAGAGACAAGAAAGAAGACCAGTCCTCCTGGTTCTCTGAGACAAAACACCGAAGATATGTCTCTAGGCTCTGATTCAGACGCTCTGTCTGACCATTGGTCTGCGGATGAAAAGCCGAAGAAAATGACAACTGCATCCCCCGACGTGAACAAAATGCCCTCCAGAATTTGGACACAAACTGAGACCCCCTATCTGACACCACATCAGAAGGCAACCCGTGAAGTCTCACAATCTCCCCAATGAACACCTGCGCCAGAGTTTTAGCATTAGGAAGAGCAGGAAGAGCAATGAAATGTGCCATCTTACTGAACCTGTCAACTACAACTAGAATGACAGTCTTCCCTGACGACGGAGGGAGGTCCGTAATGAAGTCCATAGACAGATGAGTCCATGGACGCTCCGGAATTTTCAAAGGCAAGAGGGTCCCAGACGGACGGGTATGTGGGGTCTTAGAGCGAGCACAAACTCCACAGGACGCGACAAAAGTTATTACTTCTTTATTTAAGTTAGGCCACCAAAACCGGCGAGAAAGGAGATCCACAGTTGCTTTACTCCCTGGGTGTCCTGCAAAAGCAGAATTATGATGTGCCTCGATAACCCTTTGTCTCAACTGATTAGGAACAAACAGTTTCCCTGGAGGTCCTACAGGGGCGTCCCCCTGAGCCTCCAATATCTCCTCCTCAAGCTCAGAGCATACAGCCGACACCACAACTCCCTCCTGAAGGATAGGAACCGGGTCATCCGTCTTCCCGGCCCCCGGGAAACTACGAGATAAGGCATCAGCCTTTACATTTTTTGACCCAGGACCATAAGTGACGACAAAATTAAACCTGGTAAAAAACAACGACCATCTAGCTTGTCTAGAATTCAGACGCTTTGCAGATTCTAAATACAGCAGGTTCTTGTGATCAGTAATAACGGTGACCGGGTGGACTGCCCCCTCCAAAAAGTGATGCCACTCCTCAAAAGCCAACTTAATGGCCAAGAGTTCCCTATTGCCGACATCATAATTCCTCTCGGCGGGCGACAATTTCTTGGAGAAGAAAGCGCACGGACGCCATTTACCAGGGGACGGACCTTGGGATAATACTGCACCCACCCCTACGTCAGACGCGTCTACCTCCACAATGAACGGTTGTGATGCATCAGGTTGGATGAGTATGGGGGCCGAAGCAAAACATTTTTTCAAGGAGGAAAATGCTTGACAAGCTTTGTCAGACCACCTAGAAAAATCCGTCCCTTTTTTAGTCATGTCAGTGAGGGGTTTGACAACAGATGAGAAATTACGAATAAATTTCCGATAGTAGTTAGCAAACCCCAGGAAACGCTGCAGTGCCTTAAGATCCTCTGGCCGATCCCATTCATGCACTGCTCTCACTTTCTCAGGGTCCATACGGAAACCGGAAGCTGACACCAGGAAACCCAAAAATTGAAGTTCCTGTACGGCGAATACACACTTTTCCCATTTGGCGAACAACTTATTATCTCGCAAGATCTGCAACACCTGTCTCACATGCTCCTGATGAGACACAAGATCTGGCGAGTAAATTAAGATGTCATCTAAATAAACGACCACAAACTGCCCCACAAGGTGGCGAAAGATGTCATTAACAAAATGTTGAAACACCGCCGGGGCAGTAGTCAGACCAAAAGGCATGACAAGGTTCTCATAATGTCCTTCCGGAGTGTTAAACGCCGTCTTCCACTCATCCCCCTCCTTTATCCTAATCAGATTATACGCCCCCCTGAGATCCAACTTAGAGAACCATTTGGCGCCCACAATCTGATTGAAGAGATCAGGAATAAGTGGGAGCGGATACGGATCTCGGACCGTAATCCGATTAAGCTCACGGAAATCCAAGCAAGGGCGTAGGCCTCCATCTTTTTTCTTCACAAAGAAGAACCCCGCGGCCACTGGGGAAGATGAAGGTCTAATATGCCCCTTGGCCAGACTTTTCGAAATATAATCCTTCATAGCCTGCCTCTCAGGACCAGAAAGGTTATATAACCTAGATTTAGGTAATTTAGCATCAGGAAGCAATTTAATTGAGCAGTCATACGCACGATGAGGAGGTAACTCTTGACACCCCTCCTCCGAGAACACATCCTCAAAGTCCTCCAGAAAAGGAGGCAAGGCTCTAGGCACGACCGCACTGATGACCGTTTTCATGCAGTTATTCTTGCAGAATTCACCCCACTGGCTTATCTCTCTGGATTGCCAATTAATCACTGGGTTATGTTTAGCCAACCAAGGAAGTCCCAACACAATAGGAGTAGGAAGACCCTCCAACACATAACAAGACAATTGTTCTTTATGTCTTGCCCCTACTCGAAGGTCTATGTTATGAACAGCTTGTACAAAGCTACCTTGACCGAGAGGTCTGGCGTCAATAAAGAATATAGGGATCGGTTTGGCCAATACACTCAGTTGCATACCTTGCACCTGGGCAAACCGAGCGTCCACCAGATTAGCCCCAGACCCACTATCAAGAAGAACAGAAATCCTCTCAACTCTCGTACCAACCACCACCTCTGCAGGTACGAGAAACTGAGACGGACCTAGGGACGAAACACACACTCCCAGGCCGTCGTCCACCACACAACCTGGGATCAACAGTTTTCCGGCTACTTTTTTGCTCAATGAGGCATGGGACGGACACCCCTCAACAAAATGTCCCTCTTTCCCACAGAAGAAACACCTTCTTGTCTTGCGGCGCACCGCCGATCCCCCCCTACGAAATGATGTCCCTCCCAACTGCATAGGCTCCTCAGAACAGACCAGGGGAACCTCAATATAAGGGACCTTAGTAGTAGGTGGAGTCACAACAGGGGGCGGAATTACCTCGCACCTCTCCCGAAGCCGTCTATCAATACGAATAGCAAGGGCCATAGCAGCCTCCAGTGACGGAGGAGAATCATACTGAGCCAAAACATCTTTTAATTTGTCCGATAACCCTTGACAAAACAGGCTCCTAAGAGCTGGGTCATTCCACTGAGTATCTGTGGCCCATCTACGGAACTCAGAAGAAAATTCCTCCGCTGGACGATCTCCCTGCTGTATCTTACGTAACTTCATTTCAGCAAGGGAGACCCGATCCGGGTCGTCATATACCAGACCCAGGGCAGAAAAAAATCGATCTACTGACTGGAGGGCCGGGGAGCCCGGAGGAAGAGAGAACGCCCAGGATTGAGGGTCCCCTTGTAAGAGCGAGATGACAATTCCCACCCTCTGCTCTTCACTCCCCGATGACTGAGGCCGAAGCCGAAAATATAATTTACATGCCTCCCGGAAGGTAAAAAAGTTGTCCCGCCCACCAGTGAACCTGTCCGGGAGAGCAACTTTAGGTTCAGACCTGGTTTGCTCCGGGAAGACAAAACCCTGGACTTAATGTCCGTCAGCTTCATGGATAAACTCTGCAACTGCAGGGCTAGCTGGGCAACTGGATCCATGGTAGCTGGGGAGAATCTTTTTGGGCCGGTGAAAATGTCACGCTGTATCACAGATACACATATGATGTCAGTAATCAATACTAAGAGGGACAACATGCAATATAGGAAATCTCAACATGTATATAAAGTATAGTATTACCTGACATAATATCCGTTGAACTGTGGGTGAATCCTGAAGACGTTTTACGCTGTCACAGGATAGAGGTGGACCGGGGTCTATGCTGACCCTAATCTGGGGACCTGACTCGTCCCTCAACCTGGAGGTACTGTTAATGGTACAGAGGTCCAGGCCGCCAACGTAACCCTGTCTCCTATAAGTCCCTGACAACTGTAATCTAGTCCTCAGAAGGACCCTGATTACCACACAGGGAATAGGCAGGTTACCTCTTAACAAACAGTACAGACAAACGAGACAGACAGGGGACAAAGTAAACACTGTCTTCCATACAACACTTAAACACAGAGGGAACACAAAAGGTCTAGGAGATAAACTATAATCGAGGAGAGGAGAAACCACAAAGGAACTCTTAACTTAAGTCTTCTCATGACCTGATCCAAACTACTGGTCTACATGTAAGCTTTCACCGGCATCTAACAAGCAGACTGGCAGGTATATAAAGGAAGCTAATTAGTGCATAATCAAAAGCAGCCGGGTGAAGCTGGACCTAGTCTTAGCCAAGAGCTAGGTAAAATTAACTCCCTCACTACCAAAACACAAAGAAACAGCAACTCAGCTGCGAGAAGTCAGAATGTGCAATCGCGACGATCTTCGTGTCGATACACCCATGACACATATGGGGTATCAGCGTACTCAGGACAAATTGTACAACAACTTATGTGGTCCAATTTCTCCTGTTACCCTTGGGAAAATAAAAAATTAGTGACTAAAAGATAATTTTTGTGGGAAAAAAATAGGATTTTTTATTTTCATGCCCGGGCATTATAAACTTGTGTGAAGCACTTGGGGTTCAAAGTGCTCACCAAAGATCTAGATAAGTTCCTTAGGGGGTCTAGTTTCCAAAATGGGGTCACTTGTGGGGGTTTCCACTGTTTAGGCTCATCTGGGGCACTGCAAACGGAACATGACCCCCATTAACGTCTGCATTCCAAAACGTTACTACTTCCTTTCCAAGCCCTGCCGTGCGCCCAAACAGTTTCCCCCCCCACATATGGGGTATCAGCGTACTCAGGACAAATTGGACAACAACTTTTGGGG
Source organism: Oophaga sylvatica (assembly GCA_033576555.1). NCBI lineage: Eukaryota > Metazoa > Chordata > Amphibia > Anura > Dendrobatidae > Oophaga > Oophaga sylvatica. Next base: position 502,680,701 of record JARQOD010000003.1, on the reverse strand, counting down.
TCCAATTTCCTTGGGAAAATTCAAAAATTTGGGACTAAAAAATCATTTTTGTGGAAAATTGATTTATTTTTTTTTCACACCCAGGCTTTATAAACTTTTGTGAAACACTTGAGGGTTCAAAGTGCTCACAACAGATCTAGATAAGTACCTTAGGGGGTCTAGTTTCCAAAATGGTGTCACTTGTGGGGGGTTTCCACTGTTTAGGCGCATCAAGGGCTCTCCAAACGCGACATGGCATCCAATCTAAATTCCAGCCAATTTTAGTTTGAAAAAGTCAAACGTCGCTCCTTCCCTTACGAGCTGTGCCGTGTGCCCAAACAGTGGTTTTCCCCCACATATGGGGTATTGGCGTACTCAGGAGAAATTGCATAACAACCTTATCTGTCCATTTTCTCCTTTTACCCTTGTGAAAATAAAAAAAAAGTTTGTAAAAGATCATTTTTGTGGCTAAAAAGTAAAATATTCATTTTTTCCTTCCACGTTGCTTTAGTTACTGTGAAGCACCTGAAGGGTTAATAAACTTCTTGAATGTGGTTTTGAGTACCTTGAGGGGTGCAGTTTTTAGAATGTTGTCACTTTTGGGTATTTTCTGCCATATAGACCCCTCAAAGTGACTTCAAATGTGAGGTGGTCCCTAATAAAAATGGCTTTGTAAATTTTGCTGTAAAAATGAGAAATCGCTGGTCAACTTTTAACCCTTATAACTTCCTAACAAAAAAAATTTTGGTTCCAAAATTGTGCTGATGTAAAGTAGACATGTGGGAAATGTTATTTCTTAACTATTTTGTGTGATATATTTCTCTGTTTTAAGGGAATAAAATTCAAAGTTTGAAAATTGCAAAATTTTAAAAATTTTCGCCATATTTGCGTTTTTTTCAAAAAAAACGCAAGTTATATCGAAGAAATTTTACCACTAACATGAAGTAAAATATGTCACGAGAAAACAATCTCAGAATCGCGAAGATCCGTTGAAGCGTTCCAGAGTTATAACCTCATAAAGAGACAGTGGTCAGAATTGTAAAAATTGGCCCGGTCATTAACGTGCAAACCACCCTTGGGGGTGAAGGGGTTAAAAACCGGATCCGGCGCATTCCGTCGAAAACGGATGCAAAAACGGATACACCGGATGAGACGGATCCGTTTTTTTTTCCGGAGGACAGAAACGGATCCGTCGAAAAACAGGATGCGTCTCATCCGGTTTTACATACTAGTTGCCGGATGCGGCGAACCGGCAAAAGGATGTGTGAAAGAGGCCTAAGTGTGATTCCAGCCTAATAGTACATGTAAATAACATAGGTTATTTAGTTAACGCTATTTTGATAAAAAAGAGCCATCTCACCAGTGACAAGGTGTAACGGGAACGGTCTTATCTCTAGCATTAAAACCTCTGTCTAACTTCTGTCCTGGTAGTATTTGTCTTTTTATGGCATATTAAAAAAATGTAGTTTGCCAACATTCCTGTGCAAACATTTGTTTGGTTATTGTAAATATGAATTTTTTTGTTACATTTTTAAATCATTTTTTATTAAAAGCTCAGGGCTCAAAATCTGATCACTTCTCTCTTTAGGCTGAGATTTCATATTCATCTGGGGTGAATACTGATGGCTAAACATATTTTTCTTTCATCTTAGAATAATGTGTTTAGTACTGGCAAGTGAACAATCCCTTGGTGGAATGGCTGGTAAGATTTCTTCTGACATGAAAACTTGTCAAAATAAGAAAATAATATTTGTATTCGGATGAACAGCTGTGTTAGTCATTTATAAAGCTGCTACAATTAAAGATCTAAGGAAGTGTATATAAATGTAAAAATCCCTTAAGACTAGGTGTTCTGTCAGATTTTTTTTTTTTTTTTACTTTTCTGTGTTTTAGTAATATTTGGGAACTTTAGACTGGGAACACATGCTGTTTTTTTCATGTAGTTTGAGGAACATTTTTTATGCAGCTTTTAGAGCCAAAGATTAAAGGGGATCTAGAATGAGGGAGAAGTATACATATTTTCTTTTATACTTTTCATTCCTTTTAAGGGTATGTGCCCACGATCAGTAAACGCTGCGGGTTTGATGCTGTGTATGTGACACCCCAGGAGTTCGGTTACCACAGTGACCTTGCCTCCCTTCAGGGGGGTGTGATGTCATGCCTGAAAGCAAGGAAGGATCCCCTTAACAGGTAACACACAGCATACAACACTTTTCCTACTCCAGACCAAAAGGGGGAGCTTTAACACCTGATTTCAGGGGAGCTTTTCTGGAACATTCTGGCTGGGGGAGGAGTTAGTTAGTATCTGAGGAGGGTTGAGGAAGAACGTGTGAAGATAAGCTGGGGGGGACAGGAGCTATAGCTGAATTCACCCCTAGTCCTGAGCCCAGAAACTGGACCCCAGAGTCCGAGGCTGAGTGGGTAACTAAAGCCCCAGCAGCATAATCCGGAGGGCAGAAGACAGCGTGTTCTCTGCCCCAACTGAGACTCGACGACACAGCAGCATGTGTAAGCCAGAGACTCCATAGAGAAGCGATCCCTGAAGCAGGCTACAGCTGTCTCTCTCATGCGAGTGGATTCCTACTTAAGTAACAGAGAGAGAGAGGAACTTGAACAGAGTTTACAACAGCAAGTACCTCAGAGAATAGCGCTAGAAAGGAGACCTCACATCTCACCTGCAATAATGAGATTCCCAAATTGCTTTCAGGCTGACCGACTGCAGCACCATCTGTAACCAGTGCCCTGGATACTTTGCCTGCAGAACTGTGAGTAAAGCTTTGGAAAACTGCATCTGACTGTGTCTTCTCAAGTTCTTCCTGCAGCACCCACTCAACACTGCTACATCCCTTGCTAAATACTACATCTTTACCATCTACTTTACATTACATCTGCCTGGGACTTAGCTCCACCTGCGGGGAGCTTTACCAACTCTGCTGCATCACCATCAGTCCCAGAGAATATGCACTGCAGCGCTGGTCACCTCTGACCAGAAACCACAAGTGGTGTCACGAACACTTTATTGGACGCCCAGGGCCACGGACCGGGTCACTGCCGCTGTGACACTTCCCCTTTAAGAAGCGGCCTGGTACCGAGTACACCACTGCCTTGGCGGGCGATGCACTTACATCCGCAGCGACTATATATTAGGCGATACGGTTTCCAGTGAAAGGGAAGACTTTGATTTCTTGCTAATTTCAGAAAATTCCTTTCAGTATTCATGGAAACCTCATATATGGATGAGAGTTTCCTGTTCAGAATCATCTGTGTACTATTGTGTATTACATGAGTGACCATTAAAATTCAATACTACAGTGAATGGCTTGATAAGTGGTCTAGCAATAACTGCTTATAGCAAGAAGGTAGGGAATCAAGGTCTTTGAGTATCATCTTATTTTCATGATGGCTTAATAGGGTTGTACAGTGTTAGAAAAACTTCCACACAGAGAGCTACACCTAATTATGGGTTGTGTCCACAACTGCCACTAAGTTCCTTTTAGATTATTATATTAGTGGATACCGTGGAAAAGTTTGATGCATTTTTTTTAAGACAGAAGAAATGTTTAGTTTTTTTTCAAATTTTGAACAATCATTTAAAAATGAGATGTATTGTCAATAATGACATTATACTTAAAGGGAATCTGTCAGCAGCTGTTTTCTATTTAATCTGAGTGCAATATAATATAAAGGAATTGTGACGGCACAGCATTTAATCTTCATTATGCCAGACATCTATTTTTAGTAGGCCAGGAAACATAGCCTATTGTCTGAATATTGAATTTATGTGTTTTTCTTAGGTGGGTCAAGAAACATAGACTATTGTCATATGAGTCTTGAAATTAATGTTTGTGAATTGTTGAATGGCTGCTGTTTACCTCTTACAGGTGCATCTCACAAAATTAGAATATCATCAAAAAGTTAATTTACTTCAGTTCTTCAATATAAAAAGTGAAACTCATATTATATAGAATCATTACAGAGTGATCTATTTCAAGTGTTTATTTCTGTTAATGTTGATGATTATGGCTTACAGCCAATGAAAAGCCAAAAGTCATTATCTCAGTAAATTAGAATACTTTATAACTCCAGCTTGAAAAAATGATTTTAAAATCTGAAATGCTGGCCTACTGACATGTATGTTCAGTAAATGCACTCAATACTTGGTCGGGGCTTCATTGGCATCAATTACTGCATCAATGCGGCGTGGCATGGAGGCGATCAGCCTGTGGCACTGCTGAGATGTTATGGAAGCCCAGGTTGCTTTGATAGCAGCCTTCAGCTCATCTGCATTGTTGGGTCTGGTGTCTCTCATCTTCTTCTTGACAATAGACAAAAGATTCTCTATGGGGTTAAGGTCAGTCAAGTTTGCTGGCCAATCGAGCACAGTGATACTGTTGTTTTTAAACCAGGTATTGGTACTTTTGGCAGTGTGGACAGGTGCCAAGTCCTGCAGGAGAATTAAATTTCCATCTCCAAAAAGCTTGTCGGCAGAGGGAATCATGAAGTGCTCTAACATTTCCTGATAGACAGCTGTGCTGAGTTTTCGGCATCTTCACCATGAAAAGTAATCTGGGGAATAGGGCTAGCTAGGGCTCCCCTAGCGGTAGGGACAGGGAAGGAGCCCCTGGTCCCGGAACAGCTGACAGCAGAGTCATGACAATTACGCTATGTTACTATCTCTTGTTACTATATATCTTGTATGAATAGGTTTTCCCCTTCCCATATACTATAATCGGCTGTGTGACATGACACTTGCAGTCTGTCTTCTCTGAGTAAGATGGGTTTCAGCTGCTTTTTTCCAGTGGAGGATAAGAAGTGTTTGATAAGTGCAACCTATTGGAAGTAGCAATCCTACAAGTCAATTTCGAACCTTTAACCCCTTTACGACATATGACTTACCTTTATGTCATATGTCATGTCCCTTCCTCTGTCCCTGCATCCAAGCCTGAATCTTTCCCAGCAGATGATGGCTGATTAACCAGCCATCATTTGCATTTAACGGTTGTGGGTGAAGTGGAGCTTCGCTTGTGGCTAGAAGGTGTGTCATTCCATGCTTCTATTGGCGCGCCTGTGATGTGATCGTGGGGCACTAATGGGTAGCTATGATAACCAGACGTCTGCTGAACGTGCTTGTTATGACGGATTCTCCTGTGAAAGCCAGCCTGTAGCTGGCGTTCATAGGAGATTGCAATTTTCACTATACATACCAGTGCTGATGCTACATATAGCTCTAACAATAAGCTTCAAGTCCCCTAAGGCATCTATTAAATATAGTAAATAGTGAAAAGAAAAGTTTTAAAAAATATGAAAGTTCAAATCACCCTGTTTTTGTCCCATTAAAAATAAAAATTTAAAAAATTAAAAATACACATTTTTGGTATCGCTGCATTCGTTACTCAAAATATAAAAATAAATTATCCAATCGTTAAGTGGCATTAACAAGAAAAGAATCAAAACGCCAGAATTACGATTTTTTTGTCCACTGCAACCTTGCAATAAGAGGCAAACAAAACATCGTATATATATCCCCCAAAGTAATAGTACAGTATATACCCTATGAAAACATACCATGAATCAGAAATAGATACAAATGACATTCTTGAAAAAGCGAGATACTCTCCATACAATATATAAGAGCATAAGGAGCATTTGGGAGCTTGAATCCCTGAGATAATTCTAAATAGCTAGTGTGGATATTAAGTAAATACGCAAAAATCTAAATAAAATAGAAAAATATACTTTATTTAAATATATAATTAGAGATGTAGAAACCACACATGTAATAAATGGTTAAAAGAACCAGTAGAAAATGACATGACCATGTTGTGACAAATGCAGGCAATTAATATATATTAATATAGTGTAAATACCCAAATGATTAGAGTGGGTCAGGGGGTGTGCAAGTCACCAATGACCTATCAAAAATGTAAACAAGAAAAATAGCAGGAAAGCATTCCACATTGGATAGAACAAGTATGCAAATAATGTCACCTGGGTACCCGATAAGTAGCAGGTAAATGGCACTCAGTCAAAGTAAACAAACGGTCCCAGGAGACTAGCAAGTAATAAGTGTCCAAGAAAATACATCCAGTCATGAATCCCTATAGGTCATTGACTGACCGCAATACAATGGAAAGGGACAGTCATAGTCAGTATGTGCAAAGCACACATCCATGCTCACCCATATTCACAAGCCTGCACGTCACGCCGAGGCCCTATTTACCCTGTAATTAGTCCTTAGAAGGTCTGTTGATTTAGCTGGATACCCACACTATCTTTGAAACCCCCAAATCTGACCCTATCTCGGCAGCAACTCTCCTTACACTAGCTGATTCCAGAGCTGTGACGAGCAGGGTGGCGCCAGGTCTGATATAGACCTGATGACGCTCTGCGGCCAGCCAATCTCTGTAATGCCACAACCAACATGGCTGCGGCATTATAGTGCGTGGCACACAATCCCTGCATGTTGATTGCCACGCTGTGAGGTCAGTTTGACATTCTAAATATGTTGTTTTCAGCAGCATTTGTTTTGGCCTTTTACGGTGCTTTTCATATTAGTGAATTGGTCAGTCCTTCAAGGTTGGTTGAAGTGTGTTTTGTATTCAGTGATGTCTGCTTATTGAAAGATATGGTGGAATGTTTTTACGGCAATCTAAGACTGATCAGAGTGGTCGATGCAAGTAGGTGGTCTTTTACTCAATTCTAGGTCATGAGGCCTGCCCTATTGCAGTGGTAAAACGTTTAGTGGGAAATTCGGGGTGGATATGCAGGTTCATTCTTGAGGCATAGGAATGGTTCTTCGCTTTCAAAATATAAATTTATTGCAGTTTTTGTAGCAATGGTTGTTGTGTATGGGTGAAAGGCCTGAGGAATATGACTCCCCCATAGGCAGACTCTACAGTATTCTGCACTCCCTATAGTCAGACTCTATAGTATAATGAACCCCCCTCCCACACACACACAGGAAGACTCTATAGTATATTGCACTCCCCATAGGCAGACTCTATAGTATAATTCACTCCCATAGGCAGACTCTACAGTATAATACAGCCCTAATAAGCAGACTATATAGTACTGTATGTTGCAGCCCCCAATAGGCAGACTATATAGTATCATGCAGTCCCCATAGGCAGACTCTATAGTATAATGCAACCCCCATAGGCAGACTCTATAGTATTCTGCACTCCCTATAGTCAGACTCTATAGTATAATGAATCCCCCCACCCACACACACACAGGCAGACTCTATAGTACACTGCACTCCCCATAGGCAGAGTCTATAGTATATTGCACTCCCCATAGGCAGACTCTATAGTATAATTCACTCCCATAGGCAGACTCTACAGTATAATACAGCCTGTTGTGAATATGCTGGATGCGGCTTCTGAGCTGGGGGTCCCTCCGGTGGTTGCTGAGGTTAATGAACTGATTACTGAATGGCCTTCAGCTGGCGCTGAATGGTAGGATATAAGTGGCCTGAATTCCCAGCAGCCTTGCCGGTTATCAATTGTTCCTTCTGCTCTTGCTTGAAGCACTGCTAGGTTCCTGCTCTCCTTCAGATAAGTGTTTGCTGCTTTTTTTTTCCCTGTTTGATTTTCATTGCTGGTTTGCTGCTTGCAGTGGACTGCAGCCTGTCCCCTTTTGGGGATCTGGCGCTGCAATTGTGCTCCGTTTTTGTCTGCACTTTTGCTTTGCTCCTTTGTTACTTTTTATTTGCTGAATAGCGTTTGTTACACCAGAGATCTGATTTAGATGGATGAGATCGTGTGATCTCAGGTTTTTTGGCAATCAGAAGTTTTGGTATTTTTTAGGGTTTTTGTTGGATTGCAGTCAGAATTCTTTCCTGTACTTTTCTGTCTAGACAGATTGGGCCCCAGCGTTTGCTCATTCTATTTTCTGTCTGTGTCCGTGCTTCTTCTTGTCTAATCGCCATTACATGTTTGGGGGCTTCCTATTTTCTTTGGGATCTGCTCCGGGGCAGATAGCTTTCATCTTTCTGCCTTTAGGTGTAGTTATCTCTCAGGCTGTGACGAGGCGTCTAGGATCAACGTAGGAACGCTCCACGGCTACCTCTAGTTGTGTGGTTAGTTCAGGTTACTGCAATCCAATAGGTTCCAGACTCTCTGGTGTATTACCGTTTTTTCTATTTCTCCTCAGTTACCAAAACATAACAGCCCTAATAAGCAAACTATATAGTATGTTGCAGCCCCCAATGGGCAGACTATATAGTATCATGCAGTCCCCCATAGGCAGACTCTATAGTATAATGCAACCCCCCATAGGCAGACTCTATAGTATAATGCATCCCCCCTCCCACACACACAGGCAGAGTCTATAGTACACTGCACTCCCCATAGGCAGAGTCTATAGTATATTGCACTCCCCATAGGCAGACTCTATAGTATAATTCACTCCCATAGGCAGACTCTACAGTATAATACAGCCCTAATAAGCAGACTATATAGAATGTAATAGTATAATGCAACCCCCATAGGCAGACTCTATAGTATAATGCAACCCCCCATAGGCAGACTCTATAGTATAATGCAACCCCCAATAGGCAGACTCTATAGTATTCTGCACTACCTATAGTCAGACTCTATAGTATAATGCATCCCCCCTCCCACACACACAGACAGAGTCTATAGTACACTGCACTCCCCATAGGCAGACTCTATAGTCTAATTCACTCCCCCCAAAGGCAGATTCTACAATATAATACAGCCCTAATAAGCAGACTATATAGTATATTGCAGCCCCCCAATGGGCAGACTATATAGTATCATGCAGTCCCCCATAGACAGACTCTATAGAATAATGTATCTCTCCCCATAGGCAGACTATAGTAGGCACACCCCATAAAGGAGCCCCCCACAGGCAGACTCTATATTATAATGCAGCCCCATAAAAACAATAAATACTCACCTCTCTTCCTCCTGGTTCCTCTGCTGCTCTGAGTGCCCGCACATCTCCAGACCACAGGCGCCAAGTAGTGATGTCATTGCGCCTGCTGTCATTGTCTGCATCAGGGACGTCATGGGAGGAGCGTAACAATCCTTCTCTCAGCAAAGCGGTCACCTGTATTAGCATACAGCTGATGCAGTTGAACCTGCGATGATGTGTGGGGGGCCCACCTACGGCACAGGGCCCACCCCCACCTGCCCAGGGGCCCCATAGCAGCTGGGTGGCAGAGCAGGGAGATCGATTCTCCCTGCTCTGCTGCAGTGTAACGGTTCGGCGCAATGTGCACGCCGATACAGTTACTGTAGCGTAGCTCCGAGTGTGCCCCCTAAGAGCGCAGGGCCCAAGGCGATCGCACCCTCTGCCCCTCCAGTAGCTACTCTACTGAATAGGTGGCAATGGAGAATGGCGTTCAAGTCCTCTTCCTCTTTGAAGAGACAATTTGCATATTTAATTTCCCAGAGGAGCATTGTATGGCCTGTAAGTCTCCATAACTTGGCACGTCAGGCATGTCACTCTCCACAAGGATAAGTATGGGAGGAAACTGATTTCTCAGATAAGATATATTACAGTTTCTTATAATCGCCTGTACTATTAATTTAAGCAAAATTTGTGGAAAATACAGTTCCGTTTTAATGTTGCTCCTTTACCATGCCATACTATTACTACTTCTACATACTTAAGAAATGTATCAACAGTACAGTAAATTATAAAATTGTATAGATGTACTGGAATTGGTGAGTTTTCTGACAGTGTGAACTCTGCAGCAATTGCATCCTCTTCTTATACAGCTATTTTGAGGCTTGAATCCATGAATAACATGTAAAGTTGTAAATTGGCTTAGAATCAGTTACAATATATTCAACAATACACTGCAGTCAAAAGTTTTCAACTGAAAATAGCTAGAATAATTGTTCTTTGAGCAAAACAACTTTCCTTCTGTGACTGTGCCTGCAGCAAATTTGTCTCTTGCAAGCGATCAGCTCTTTTGGGAACATGGATGCGAAAAGACAAAGCTGGAGGAGAAACACATTAAAGCATCTTATTTTATTATTATTTTTTTTTAAAAAAAAAAGGGCTGCAAGAAATTTTGGCATCAAAACAATATCTCAACATGTAAATATCATCTGATGACAGATACTTAGCATGTGCAGAGATGTATTCCTGAAAAGTATTAAGACTTTATTACTTGTGTATTTCAGACTGTTAAAAAGACTGCATTTCCTTGAAATGATTGATGGAAATCACTCCCATTTAGAATGAATCGAGTGTAGGTACGTATGATCAACCACTGCACCGTACACTTGAGGCTCTTCAGGTTCTCCTGATTAGTTGGGGTCTTAGCAGTCTGACCCTCCAGGAATATCGCTATTATCCTTCAGATATAGCGTTAGTAGGTTCCCGATGTACAAGGGAAGTGCCCCAAAATGTACATAAATATTGCATGTTAGCCCATGTATGCAAATATATATCCTACCCCCATGTATTCCACATGAATAATTCTCCCACTGATATTATTCCAAACAGATGTGTACTGTGTATGTGTGTACATGTATGGATAGATAGATGTGTGTGTGTGTGTGTACATGTATGGATAGATAGATGTGTGTGTGTGTGTACATGTATGGATAGATAGATGTGTGTGTGTACATGTATGGATAGATAGATGTGTGTGTGTGTGTGTTGTGGTGTAGTGACACCTGATGCAGCTAGGGGGCACTGTGTATGCTCCTCGAGGTATGCATGGAAGCATGGTTTGTGTGGTGGTGAAGGACCTGTGATGAGGTCATGATCAGGTGACCTAACCATGTGATCCTGACCTCACCTATGGGTGGGGTTACACCTATGTAATGGAGTTTGTTTTGCACCTGTGAGAGAGTGTGTGGGAGTCTGTGAGTGTGAACAGACTTCCATGTGTCCAAGGCAGGATATTACAGAGAGGTCTCTGTGAATGAAGAGTGAGGCTCCAGGCAGGAGCTGAAGCATTGAAGAGCTGTATTATATGTTACCATATGGTTTATGATGTAATAAACCTAAGGACTTTTTGCATAAGATCGAGTCTCCTGATTTACCTCTGAAGCAGCCGAGTGAGTGAAACCTTACAATTGGTGGATGGAATGCTGGCAGCGGCCCAAGGAGCACATGTTCCAGGACTGGGAATGAGGAATCAGAGGAGGAACGGACGGTCTGTGAAAACCGTGAGTGTGACCAGTGGTCACGAATAAACTGCATTGATGTTCATATGTGGTGCCTCTGAAGATAAGAGGTATCTGAAGAAACTGTTAAGCAGTGGTGACAGACAGGAGTCTGTGTTATGTGACCGGGGTCATTGAGAAGTAAGCAAAAAGCATGCTGAGAGGATACCTCAGAGGAGGTGTCCGGAAACCTGCGTGGCCAACAGGTAACAGACAGGAGTCTGTGGTGTACTGACGGGTCAGTGAGACTGTTTTTTTCCTTTGTGGGATATCTCTGCGAGAAGAGGTGTCCGGAAAATCTCTCTGGCTGAGAGTGGTGACAGACAGGAGTCTGTGTTGTGCTGACGGGTCAGTGAGAAACTGTTTTTTTTTCTGGGACACGTGTGAGGTGTTTGCTGTGGCTCGTGGAGTCATGAAGGTGACAAGCGGCTGGCTGTGACTCGTGGGGTCACGAAGGTGACAAGCGGCAAGACAGCGCAGCGTACAGAGACTTGTGGTGGCAGGAGCTACAGTGACTGTTGCAGCAAGAGGTTCTGCAGCAGCCGGAGCTGCAGTGGCAGCCACAGCAGCTTGGGAGTAGCATCTGGAGGTGCTGGTTGTTGGTGGCTGCAACGGAAGCGGTAGCAGTACCACCAGGAGCTGGTGTGGTAAAGAGGACAGTGTGAACCGAGGCACACGGACTCTTAAAGGGCCGGTACACGCCCTGGGTGGAAGACACTGTCTGAGGGTACTGTGTGGACTGGGGCCTGTGGGAGCCGTGGTGTGTACCCCAGTGATGGGTGGTGTCCCAAAAGGGGGGCGGCAACCCAAAACAGGGATGGTTACCCAAAAGGGGCGGAGTCCCAAAAGGGGGCGGTAACCCAAATTGGGATTGTGGCCCGAAAGGGGGCGGAGTCCCAAAAGGGGGTGGTAGCCCAAATCAGTAAAGTGGCCCGAAAGGGGGCGGAGTCCCAAAAGGGGGTGGCACCGGTTTCCTCAGTGGACATATCTGAGGAACAGCGGTGTGGGTGTTATACGTATTCCGCATGTGGCATAGACTTCCCGTTAGATAACAGCCCACAGGTGTGTACGGTAATGTTACATAGGGAAGGAGTCTCTGGACAGTTGGACTCAAAGAGTCAGGTGACTCTGAAAGGAACTCCGCTAGTTCTCTGTCTCACCGAGAAAAAGGTCCAGGTGTGCTGCATCCACGGGCTCATTGTGGACTATTGGTAGACAGGGTGACGCTTGAGATGTCCACAAGTGTCGAGGATCAAGATGGCGGTATACAACCGAACGTATTGTACCCCTATGAGAGGGCACGGGACTTTGTATTTTTTGAAAATGCATGGGAACTTGATAAAGTGTGTTGTTGTTTAGAGGAGGGAGCCCCATCACAGCAGGCGGCTGTAGTGGTTCCTTGCCGTGTGAAGTGTGAAAAGGAGGTAAACCCTAATAGCGATAGTCCCGAGCCCCAGGTGACCAGAAGAAAGTGTGGGTCAGACCAACTCGGGGACTTGGAGGTGACGAGACGTGTGACCGTGGGAAACGGTTTAGCTCTAGCGCAGGGGTCTGACACCTGTCTAGGTGGGGACGTGCTGTTCCAGGATGACAGGGGGAGTGGGAGTGACTCCTGTGCAGACTGTGACTCGACCGCAAGGGAAAGCGAGTGCAGTAAGGTGGAGCCAAGTAAAAATGGTAGATCTTCCTCTCGCCGCAGGGGCCGCGGAAAGGCGGGACAGGCTACAGCCTCTAAGAAGAGAAATGATGAGGAAGAGTCAGGGTCAGGTACCGGTCAGGTTACTGTCCTTGATAAAGAGGCCACGTTATCTCTGACAAATCCCAGCACAGAGGTAGGGCTGGAGGTAGAACAGATCTGTAGTAGATCCACATCTGCAATGCCCGGAAAGGGTGAAATGGCTCAGTATGATGAAGGCTCCAGGGTACCGGAGGTAGAGCTGTTGAAAGAAACAGTAAAAGAGGCAGTTGAGCAAGAAAGGGTCCTGAGACGAATAATTGAGCACAGAATGGAGGAGCTGGAGAAGGAAGTCTCTAAGCTCAGAGATCATCTGTCAGCGTGTCATAGTATGAACAAGGCCCTATGGAAAGATATGGAGGTGCTCAGAGAGGCCCAGGAGAAGCATCAGCAGGAACTTCTTCGGAGGGAGGATGAGTGTCGCGGCTTGGCAGAGGAGCGAGATAAAGTTCTTCGTAAGCTCAAGATGGAGAAAGAGACTAATGCCCAGCTCCAGAAATCCACGGGAGACGAAGTACAGCAAGCAAAGTGCCACACAGATGGCCACACAAGAAATGCTGAGGTCTTGGAGAACTGCGTTGATGCTCAGGAGGAGGAGGTCCAACAGCATGTTCAGGAAAAGGAGACATCGCTTTTCAAGTGTATGATAGAGGTACCCGAAGACATGCAAGAAGCTTGTGCCAGTGAGGATGTACATGAGGCCTTTAGAAAAGCGGTAGAAGCATGTAGTGTGAACTGGGTGCCAGAGATGAAACAGTTAGTCATACTGTCGACTAAGGAAGTCACACTGAAGCGAGTGGCTGTCCTGAGAGACATGCACCTACATTGTCTCCGCACAAAGCAACTGATCCTGTTGAGAAATCACGAAGCCACTCGACGTTTGGAGCAAGCAAGAAAGGCTCAAAGTCAGCTTGGATTAATGGAGGACATCATTCAAGTGCCCAGAGGTCTGGTGAAGAAAGTCATCGGAAGACTTGGGAAAATGATGCAGGAGATGGTGAATAAGTCGGTGTGACGAGAGTCAGGATTCCGGCTGATGACGAAGTCCAGGTCGTGGGTGAAGACGGGATGGTTCCGTTCCTCGTTGTCGGATCCAGGGAGAGTCTTGAGAATATCCGGATGCTCCTGGAGTATCGTGTGTCCTACCTGAGAGAAGTACAGCAACTACGACTTGAGAGGGACCAGGTCAACAGGAACCTGCAGAAAATAGAAAGAAGATGGCCTCCACCTTCAACCCGTGGTATTGAGAGGAGAAGAGATAGAAGTAGTGATGCCTCAGTTAGCTCAGTGATGAGTGACTTAAGCAGGAGAACCTATAGTGAAAAAAATGAAAAGGACGCAGACCAGACAGGACGTATGGGTGCAAGTGAATTGCGACGCCGTACTGACCGCTGGGGAGGCGGGTGGTCTGACAGAGGGCCCGACTTAGCCAGACGGTTTGACTGGCAGAGACGACCGAGAAGGATCTCTGGTCGGGTAATTAGTGTTCAACCCCACAAGTTTGAACAGAGGGGGGAGGTATGTGGTGTAGTGACACCTGATGCAGCTAGGGGGCACTGTGTATGCTCCTCGAGGTATGCATGGAAGCATGGTTTGTGTGGTGATGAAGGACCTGTGATGAGGTCATGATCAGGTGACCTAACCATGTGATCCTGACCTCACCTATGGGTGGGGTTACACCTATGTAATGGAGTTTGTTTTGCACCTGTGAGAGAGTGTGTGGGAGTCTGTGAGTGTGAACAGACTTCCATGTGTCCAAGGCAGGACATTACAGAGAGGTCTCTGTGAATGAAGAGTGAGTCTCCAGGCAGGAGCTGAAGCATTGAAGAGCTGTATTATATGTTACCATATGGTTTATGATGTAATAAACCTAAGGACTTTTTGCATAAGATCGAGTCTCCTGATTTACCACTGAAGCAGCCGAGTGAGTGAAACCTTACAGTGTGTACATGTATGGATAGATAGATGTGTGTGTGTGTGTACATGGATAGATAGATAGATAGATAGATAGATAGATAGATAGATAGATAGATAGATAGATAGATAGATATCACACCTAAAACTGGATACACCCTCTTGGAGATAGAAAATCCCAAGAGACACATGTTCTCTCTCCCTTATTCCACTGGCATTATGTCCATCAGATTTGGCTGAGTATTCACTCACTCCCTGATCCCCTGTAACGCCTGTAATGCTAGGCCCTGCATACCCTGTACTCCTGTATTAAACCCCTATATCCATATATAATCCCTTGTTTTACACACATATATATATATATATATATATATATATATATTGTGAGGGGTTGACTCAGTCAGCTGCTTGCAAAGGTAAACAAAGCAACGCTTCTTAGGTAAGTCACCTGATGGTTTACATAAACCATAGTAGGGTTCAGTAAAGTAAACATGGCCTTTTGGCATAATGGCAAAACAAAAGAAAACATATAGCAAAGTCCTTATCTCTGAGGAGTTCGCCCACTCAGACCAGCATATGTCTTCAGCTCCTTCTGGATCCACATTTTGAGGCTCTCCTCTCCAAAACACAACACAGAGAAAAAAAAAACTGACTGAACATTTAACTTCCCAGCCACAACCTTGAGGTGGAGAAATGGTGAATAGGCATCCTGCCCATCTTTGACCTACTCGCCTACAACCCCATCCCTCATCATGGCTAATTAACTCCTTCAGCACATAGCATGTTGGAGAGAAAATTATGGGTTTCTAGATCACAGAAGAAAGCAATCTTCGTGATACATATCTTCCCTCACATACAGTGCCAGTGACCCTGTCACTAATATATACACTGCTCAAAAAAATAAAGGGAACACTTAAACAACAGAATATAACTACAAGTAAATCAAACTTCTGTGAACTCAAATTGTCCACTTAGGAAGCAACACTGATTGACAATCAATTTCACATGCTGTTGTGCAAATGGAATAGACAACAGATGGAAATTATTGGCAATTATCAAGACACACTCAATAAAGGAGTGGTTCTGCAGGTGGGGACCACAGATCACATCTCAGTACCAATGCTTTCTGGCTGATGTTTTGGTCACTTTTGAATGTTGGTTTTGCTTTCACACTCTTGGTAGCATGAGACGGACTCTACAACTCACACAAGTGGCTCAGGTAGTGCAGCTCAACCAGGATGGCACATCAATGTGAGCTGTGGCAAGAAGGTTTGCTGTGTCTGTCAGCGTAGTGTCCAGAGGCTAGAGGCACTACCAGGAGACAGGCCAGTACACTAGAAGACGTGGAGGGGGCCATAGGAGGGCAACAACCCTGCAGCAGGACCGCTACCTCTGCCTTTGTGCAAGGAGGAACAGGAGGAGCACTGCCAGAGGCCAGCAAAATGACCTCCAGCAGGCCACAAATGTGCATGTGTCTGCACAAACGGTTAGAAACAGACTCCATGAGGATGGTCTGAGTGCCCGATGTCCACAGATGGGGGTTGTGCTCACAGCCCAACACCGTGCATTTGCCACAGAACACCAGGATTGGCAAATTCACCACTGATGCCCTGTGTTCTTCACAGATGAAAGCAGGTTCACACTGAGCACATGTGACAGAGTCTGGAGACGCCGTGGAGAGCTATCTGCTGCCTGCAACATTCTTCAGCATAATTTGTTTGGCAGTGGGTCAGTAATGGTGTGGGGTGGCATTTCTTTAGAGGGCTGCACAGCCCTCCATGTGCTCGCCAGAGGTAGCCTGACTGCCATTAGGTACCAAGATGAGATCCTTAGACCCCTTGTGAGACCATATGCTGGTGCGGTTGGCCCTGGGTTCCTCCTAATGCAGGACAATGCCAGACCTCATGTGGCTGGAGTGTGTCAGCAGTTCCTGCAAGATGAAGGCATTGAAGCTATGGACTGGCCTGCCCGTTCCCCAGACCTGAATCTGATTGAGCACATCTGGGACAGCATGTTTCGCTCCATCCACCAACGTCACGTTGCACCACAGACTGTCCAGGAGTTAGCGTATGCTTTAGTCCAGATCTTGGCGGAGATCCCTCAGGAGACCATACGCCACCTCATCAGGAGCATGCCCAGATGTTGTACAGTAGGGAGGTCATACAGGCACATGGAGGCCACACACTACTGAGCATCATTTTGACTTGTTTTATGGACATTATATTCCACTTTAATTTTGGGTGTCACTCCAAATCCAGGCCTCCATTGGTTAATAAATTTGATTTCCATTGATGATTTTTGTGTGATTTTGTTGTCAGCACATTTAACTTTGTACAGAACAAAGTATTCAATGAGAATATTGCATTCATTCAGATCTAGGATGTGTTATTTGAGTGTTCCCTTTATTTTTTTGAGCAGTATATATATATATATATATATATATACATATATACAGTACAGACCAAAAGTTTGGACACACCTTCTCATTCAAAGATTCTTCTGTATTTTCATGACTATGAAAATTGTAGAATCACACTGAAGGCATCAAAACTATGAATTAACACATGTGGAATTATACATTACACTTTACAAAAAAGTGTGAAACAACTGAAAATATGTCTTATATTCTAGGTTCTTCAAAGTAGCCACCTTTTGCTTTGATTACTGCTTTGCACGCAGAAAAGGTGAACGGACGGACTCTACATGCCTGGTTCCCACCGTGAAGCATGGAGGACATGGTGTGATGGTGTGGGGGTGCTTTGCTGGTGACACTGTTGGGGATTTTACCTAAGTTGCCTTCCTCCTCCGAATTGGTGCCTTTGTTCCTTCAGCACGTGGTTCGGTTACACGGCATTCCTGAGAACATTGTGTCTGACAGAGGAGTCCAGTTTGTTTCCAGATTTTGGAGGACTTTTTGTTCTAAACTTGGTGTTCAATTGTCTTTCTCCTCTGCTTTTCATCCTCAGACCAATGGACAAACTGAGAGAACAAACCAGACATTGGAGACTTATCTGAGATGCTTTGTGTCTGCTGATCAAGATGACTGGGTCTCTTTTTGCCTTTGGCTGAGTTTGCTCTTAATAATAGGGCTAGCTCAGCCACTTTGATGTCTCCATTTTTCTGCAATTTTGGGTTTCACCCTCGATTTTCTTCAGGACAGACGGAGGCTTCTGTCTGTCCAGGTGTTGACTCTGTTGTGGAGTGTATGCAGCAGATTTGGGACCAGTTAGTGGAGAGGTTGTCCCTCTCTCAGGAGAAGGCCCAGCGGTTTGCCAATCGGCATAGGACTGATGGTCCTCGGTTTAAAGTGGGGGACTTGGTCTGGTTGTCCTCAAGAAATATCCCTATGAGAGTTGCATCTCCTAAGCTTAAGCCTAGGTTCATTGAACCTTATAAGATCAAGGAGATTCTTAATCCTGTTTCCTTTCGTTTACTTCTTCCAGGGACATTTAAGATCCATAACGTGTTCCATAAGTCCTTATTGAAGAGGTTTGTCGAGCCAGGGATTCCTATGTCTGTGCCTCCTGACCCTGTTTTGGTTGAGGGCAATCTGGAGTATGTGGTTGAGAAAATATTCTCGTTTTTCTAGACGGAAACTCCAGTATTTGGTTAAGTGGAGAGGTTATGGTCAGGAGGACAATTCTTGGGTGTTTGCTTCGGACATCCATGCTAGGAGACTGATCCGTGCCTATCACCGAGCTCATCCTGACCGACCTGGTTGCACAAATGAGGGTTCGGTGACCCCTCCTCAAGGGGGGGGTACTGTTGTGAATGTTTTAGAAATGAATTCTGAGCAGAAGCTCCCTCTGGTGGTTACAAACAGTACTGAACCATTCAATGAGGATTGGCAATCAGGAGTCACAGAGTGGCTTGATATAAGGGAGGTTCCCTCCCATCATGGTTGCCGGTGATCAATTGTTCTTGTCTCCACTGTGGTTCCTGGTTCACTTGGAAGCTTGCTGAGTCTTGCCTCTTCTTCTGCTTTCAGATAAGATATTTTCTGTTTTTGTTTTTGTGCTTACCATTTGCATATTTCTCTGCACTTCTGTGAGGTTAGCCAGGTTCCCCCCCGGGGGGCTTGGGCTCCTCTCAGTTCCGCTGGAGCCACTGTTATTTGTTCATTTGCCTTTTCCAGTTTTTTCAGTGGCTGCAGCTTAGTTTTGTTACACCAGAGAACTGATTTAGGTGGTAGAGGTCGTGTAATCTCAGGTGTTTTTGCAATCAGTAGCGTTGGCATTTTTTAGGGTTTTTTTTGATTGCAGTGAGTATCCTTTCTATCCTTTTCTGTCTAGGAAGATTGGGCCCCAGCGTTTGCTCATACTATTTTCTGTCTGTGTCTGTATTTCCTCTTGTCTAACCGCCATTACATGTTTGGGGGCTTCCTATGTTCTTTGGGGATCTGCTCCGGGCAGATAGCTTTCCTCTTTCTATCTTTAGGTGTAGTTAATCTCTCAGGCTGTGACGAGGCGTCTAGGACCAACATAGGAACGCTCCACGGCTGCCTTTAGTTGTGGTGGTTAGTCAGGGTACTGCAATCCAATAGATTCCAACCTCTCTGGTGTATTGCCGTTTTTGCCTGCTCTCCTCAGCTACCAAAACATAACAGTCCTGTTACTTGTTGGAGCTGTGTACTTGGGGGCTGCAGGGGGGAAGGAGGGGTGCCATTATGTGCATGGGTCTGCGTGGGGATGGAGCGAATGCTGTTATCTACGTAGGGCTGGGTCCCTGTCCCGCTGTCCTGGCCAGGAGGTTTACTTTCCCATATTAAAATCGTACATGCGGAAACCCCGGGGACCTCCCACACTTTCTGGCAGCCACACGTCACGTTCCACTGGAAGTGACGTGCTGTAAGTCAGCTGACCGCTGGAAATGACCGCTGACCTCATATCCGGCGGTCTAGCTTACAGCAACAGGTACTGTAACTCGTTCTCAGGAGAGTCTTAAGAACGGCGACGCATTGAGCAGCGGGATCTGTTGGAGTGAGAGCCAGGTATTGTATGGAGCGCTGCATAGCTGATGAGATCCCCACATCCTGGGAAAATGAGGTCAGCGGTCATTTCCAGCGGTCAGCTGACTTACAGCACGTCACTTCTGGTGGAACGTGATGTGTGGCTGCCAGAATGTGTGGGAGGTCCCCGGGGTTTCCGCATGTACGATTCTAATGCGTAAAGTAAACCTCCTGGCCGAGACAGTGGGACAGGGTCCCGAAATCGGGACTGTCCCGCTGAAACCGTGACGGTTGGGAGATATGTGTTTATAATTATTGTTTATGAAACAGTGTGATCAGCAGTGCTAAATGGGTGTGGTCGGGGCATGGATATGGGTGTGACCAGTGAAATGGGTGTGGCTAGGGGCGTGGCCTAAAATTTGCCACCCCGGGCGCCACAAACAGTTGCTACGCCACTGGTGGAAAGACCCATATCTAGGTCTCTTTGTAGGAACTCTAGGATCTGAGCTATTGGGGCTGATTCTCCAGCTACAATTTCCGAGTTCTGTAAAAATTTCTTGCAGGTCCTGGCATAAATTCTGGTCGTAATTTCCTTCCTGCTCTTAAGGAGGGTATTTATCAAGCTTGAAGAAAACCCTTTATCTTTTAGTAACGACCGCTCAAAATCCACGCCGTCAGATGTAGGCCAGCCACCTGAGGATGGTACACTAGGCCCTGGGATAGGAGATCCGGAACGTCCGGATATCGACATGGCTCTGAGGCTTGAGAACTACGCCCTCCTGGGCCAAAAGGGTGCGATCAGTATTACTTTTGCTTTGTCCTTCCTGATTTTTCTGACCACTAGGGGTATCAGGGACAAGGGAGGGAAGGCATAAGCTAGTGTAAATTCCCATTTTATCAGAAAGGTGTCTACCGCCAGCGGGCTTTCCTTGGGATTTAGGGAACAGAACTGCTTCACCTTCGTGTTCTTTCTGATGGCGAAGAGATCCACGTCTGGCTGACCCCATCTCTATACAATCAGGTCGAAGATGACATTTTTTTAGAGACCACTCCCCTTGTCTTAGAAGGTTATGGCTTAGAAAGTCTGCTGTGGCATTTTCCTTCACCATTATATGTAGCGCTGTTAAAGATAGACAATGTTTTTCTGCCAGATGGAACAGGCGCTCTGTTACTTGCATGAGAGGTCTGGATTGAGTGCCACCCTGGTGGTTGATATAAGCCACTGCGACTTGGATAGAACTCGCACATGATGACCCTGTAGATAGATAAGGAGTCTTTTTACTGCCTGTTCTACCACTGATAATTCCTTCAGGTTAGAGGA
Source organism: Oophaga sylvatica (assembly GCA_033576555.1). Classification (NCBI taxonomy): domain Eukaryota; kingdom Metazoa; phylum Chordata; class Amphibia; order Anura; family Dendrobatidae; genus Oophaga; species Oophaga sylvatica. The sequence goes on along the minus strand of JARQOD010000003.1, from coordinate 502,659,651 downwards.
CATGTCCACCTGATGATGTTCCCATAGGCCTTGCACTATAAAATCACCCATATGAGCCCCCCAACCAGTGGGGCTTGCATCCGTGGTGACCACTCGGGTTACATTATACTCCCAGGGCACCCCCCTGGATAAGTTACATTCATCCAGCCACCATTTTAGAGATTTTATTGTGGCTCGGGATAAAGTCAGCTGGCCTTCCAGGTGACCCCTAAAACTTCTATCATACCACAAAACCTCGCCCTGTAGAGTTCTAGCATGCAACTGTGCCCACTGCACCGCTGGGATGCAGGAAGAAAGAGAACCCAACAAGGACATGGCCTTTCTGAGGGACATGGTGGGGTTGTTAGAAACATTTAGGACTTGATAGCGCAAGCGTATTAGTTTGTCGGGTGGAAGACGGCATTTCTGATTTTGAGACTCTAAGATTAGGCCTAAAAACTGTTGCACTCTCATGAGACTTTGCGACGTTTAGTAGCCACCCCAATTGTTCTAGGGCAGATATTGCTCTATGTAACTGTTCCCGACAATGGTCCTCTGTTTTGCCTATAATAAGGAAGTCATCAAGGTAGGGAATTATCAGGATTTGAGACTCTCGCAGTTGGGCCATGACCTCCGCTATAATCTTTGTGAATACCCGAGGGGTGACTGCAAGACCGATTGGAAGGGCTCTATATTGAAAATGTTGGAGTGAGCCTTTTAACCAAACTGTGACTCTAAGAAAACGCTGATGGGTTGCATGTATAGGGACATGGCAATAGGTGTCTTTCAAGTCTAACACCACCATGAAGCAGTTTTCAAATAATAGTTTTATTGTGGAATTGATGGTCTCCATTTTGAACGGCCGTACTGCAATGAATTTATTCAAGGCCTTTAAATTAATTATCATCCTGAAGGATCCGTCTGGTTTTCGGACTAAAAATAGAGGGGAGTAGAAGCCTCTACCCCTTTCCATCTCCGGTACCTCCACCAGGACTTTCTTATAACATAAATCCTGTATTTCTGACTTCAGGACCGTCTGCTCTGATGAAGAAGACCGGGTGGGAGTAATTTTAAAGGTATCCTGAGGCACCTCAGAAAATTCTAATCGGAGTCCTGAAGCCACTAGGCCCAGAATCCAGCCGCTGTTGGAGATTAGGGACCAGGCCGGGTAGAAGGCTGACAATCTACCTCCCACCGGAGCCGCTAGTCATTGGGAGGTTTTCTTGGTTTCTCAACACGGGCCCCTGAACATGTATCCCGTACCTTTTCTTTTTCTATCGCCCCATCTGACTTGCTCCTGGATGACCTCCTACGGTTAAATCTCTTTCTGCCGAAGGGACGTCTATATGAGGGATTCGGCACACTGGGGAATTTTTTCCTATCATCCCCTGCCTTTTCCAAGAGTTCGTCCAGGACAGGGCCAAACAGATATTCGCAATCATAAGGGATAGAGCAGAGGCGGGATCTAGCCTGAATATCCTCCGGCCAACACTTCAACCATAGTGCTCTTCGTGCTGCATTTGATTGTCCCGCAGCCCTGGCAGCCATCCTTACAGAGTCTGCCGAAGAATCCGACAAAAAGGCTGCTGCACTCTGAATTATTGGTAGCGACTTTAATATGGACTCCCGGGGGGGCCCGTCTCCCAACTGTGACTTTAGCTGGTCTCAGGGCTCCCGCTGACATCTCCCATGTACCCTTCAGGAATGAGTGTGCTTTTTTATCTAGCCGATCTTTCAAGTTGCCCATGTCCTCATAGGGTATGGAGGACTTTTTGGAGGCCTTAGCTACCGCAGCATCAAGTTTCAGAGCCTTGTCCCATCTATCCACCAGTGGATCTTTAAAGGGGTATCTACGTTTAAATGACGGAGCCAATGAACCCCTTTTTTCCGGCTTCTTCCACTCTTTGTCTATCAGGCTCTGAATCCTATTGTTCAAGGGGAAGGACCTGCATTTCTTAGGGTCTAACCCACCAAACATAAAGTCCTGTACTGACCACTCAGGTCTCGAATCTTCTATCCCCATGGTGGATCTGACCGCCTTGACTAATTTGTCCATTTGGTCTAGGGGAAAACAAAACCAGGTAGAATCTTCCTCTGATGAGGAAGAAGAACGAGAAGGAGACGAAGAAGAAGTGGACCTTGGGGAATCTTCGCCCTTCCTAGGCATAACTCGGGAATCTGAGTCCGAAACCCTTGCTCCCCATTTTCTCTTAGAAGACTCTCCCTGAGAAAATGATTTCAAAGAGTCTTTCACCTCTGTCCTAATCAAGTCCCTTAGGGTCGAGGTGAAGTTAGAGGTTTCTTCCACTACATGTAGGGGGGCGGGAGAAAATGTAAGGTACTATCATCTTTTAGTCAGGGACTACCGCCCCCCCTTCAGACCCCTACTGTCTGTTGCACACAAGGCTGACACAACCTATTAGGGTAAGCGTCGGGCAGGGGTTGACCGATTTTTCCAAACATTTCTTCCCCTGCTAGACAGAAAACATAAGGGGGAAAACTGCATCACCGGGTGTACTTTCACGAAGATCTCTTACCCGCTAGCAGGAATAGGTACCGGATCACGGGGGGGCCAGCTGATGATGATGCCTCCACTGCTCTGGAGGAACCTTTGCGGCTGGACTGGCCACTTGTCCGTCCTCTGGACTTCAGCTGGGGCTTTGTGTGAGGCCTGCTTGGACCTTGCTTCTTCTGTTCTGTTTGCAGAACAACCTGCTGTTCTGCGGGAGCTTCTGACACCTCCATCGTGGATCAGAAGCGTCTCTGCAGCAGGTTAGTCCCCTTTTATGCGCCCACCCCCGGATATCCGGGTGAGCAGGATGTGGCCAGGGGTCCGCCCCCTCTCACCCTGGGTCTAGCCCGCCTCCCCTCACGCCCCCGGCGCCCCCGCCATAGCCGCCTTGTCCATGCGGCCGGGCAGCCGACACCCTGCGGTTTAGTGAAGGAGAAAGCCGGCCGGCATCCAACTTCCGGTCTGCCGCTCCAAGACCCACCCCCCGCGGCGCGTCACATCCGTGCCTCTCAGGAAGGCAGCAGAGACGCGCGGGAGGACGTCACGGAGACTCAGAACCAGGACCAGATGCCACCGACCCCGGGACCAGATGCCGCCGACACCGGGACCGGACGCCGCTGGCACCGGACGCCACTGCCACCCGGCCGCTGGACAGCCAGACCAGGGACGCCAGGCAGTGGCTGAAGGAGAACCGACCCACCCAGGGGGGGCGAATACTTACCTTCCGGCGCTGGCTCCAGGAGACGGGATCCACCAGACACCGCTCCCCACACCGTAGTGGAATCTTCCCCGGACCCACCGTGGCGCTTCCAGGGGCCCCCGAATCGGGTCGAGGTAGAAGACTTCCCGCTACCTGGGTTGACCGGCCGGCCTGGGATCCTATGGAAGGATTTCATCCTGTAGGAATCCTATCCTCCAGGAACAGGAAACCAACTGATGCATGGGAGAGGTGCCGCCCTTATGTATCTGTAGGTTTCCTGTTCCTGAAGGGCGGATCGCCTCTCTTGTTGGGTACTGTCATGTGCTTTGAATAAAAACCACTACACAGTGACCAGACCATATATTACCACCACATAGTTACCGAATTACAATACTGATCATTAATAAAAAAAAAAAACAATACTAATATTATCACAAGTGCCATTATACACAGGAGCTCTGTACAAACTATACAGTGTATAGTGTCAGTGTACAGGTAACACACTGACTCTCCAGTGACATTATGCACAGGAGATTTATATATAGTGTCAATGTACAGGTAATACAGTGATCACAGTGACATTATACACAGGAGCTCTGTATATACTATATAGCGTATAGGTACGTCTCTAGTTGAAGTCCTTCATCTTCACTTTTCTTGTTCACCCAGCGCAGACCACCATCACTTCTTCCAGCGAGGACTAAGTTCTGCCAAAAATAACACAGTTATCTAGAGCACTGCTTCCAGAACACATTTCCCAATCTTTCACAAGTTCTACACCTCACCAGATGAAGAAGAAGCGGCATAGTGCCACCCTACACAGTAACAAGACACCCCACTGAAAGTAGTATCCTCAAAAATAACATAGATCACAGCAGTAATAATATATCTTAATTAGCCCCTATAGTGATAATGTCCCTCATTCTGGCAACTTGTGTCTCATTCCTGGCCCCTTGTGTCTCATTCTTGGCCCGGTAGGAGCAGGATGGATGGAGACACATAGGGCCAGGACGGGAGAACCTATGTGTCTTCACCCTGTCCTCATGTGTCTCCATTCTGCTCTCATGTGTTTCCATTCTGCCACCCCATGTGTTTCCATTCTGCCGCCCCATGTTTTTCCATTCTGCTCCTCATGTGTCTCCATTCTCCCCCATATTGCGGCTTTCAGTACAAAAGAAGTGAAAGAAAGGTTCTCCTTAGCTGGCTGCAGTCCAGTGGCTTCCTCTCCCTCATAGTTTCGAGGTGTGGTCACGCTGGCGCATGGCAGTGATCTCATACGCTGGCAACGTGTGAGATGACATTGGCTGGCGGCTGATAACTATTGCCAGTGGCTTCCCACACAGCAATAAATTTTAACTGAACGTGTCCTCTGACGTTACTGAACTGGCAGGGTCCTGCTCCTGGGGCCCGGTGAACAGCAGCAAATAAGGGAGCCCCCTCCTTCCTTCTGCTCACTATCCCCCATACGACAGTAAGTGCAGTAATGCCCTGATGGCGGCCCTGAACTTTGTTAGATGCATCAACATTTTGGGTAAAAATATTGGTCTAAAGTAAGTAAACCAAAAACCGCAGGGAGGAAAAAAAGTGTTTGGCATGTTCAGCAAGATCTATCAATTCCATCAATGTAAGCCATTGGGATAATCGGTAATAATAAACCTCCTCCATTATGAATAGGTATATGTGTTTGTATATTTATTTGATGAAGTTTAAAAGACCAGAATTTACATAATTTGCCCTGAGAATACAGGATTAATTATTTCAGACACAAACCATGAACTTAATAACACTACTTCTTTGTTTAAATTGAACAACTTAATTAGAATAACATAATATTGTATTCATGTTTAAAATTCTTTAATTTATTCCATAACTTTCATATTTAAAATACATTTCAGCTTCACAGCGATGCAAGCCTCTTGCTTCCCTTCATACTCTAGAAGGAGCTCACTGCAATTATATTTATTTATACACCACTGAATTTATTATTGAGTTATATCAATTAAAATGAGCCTTTCTTTATAATTATTTGAATAAATCAGTAGTTTAGTACATATGGATATATTAACACCTTGCAGACATATGATATACATTTATTTATGACCCATGTGTTTGTCATGATGGTGCAATACTGTAATATTGCAGTATGTAATATGGGCAATCACAGGTACAAGTTCCATAAGGCTACCTAGTGATGAGCGAGAATGCTCGTTGCTTGAGTTTTCCCAATCATGCTCAGGTGGTCTCCGAGTATTTGGAAGTGCTCGGAGATTTTGTTTGTGTCGCCGCAGCTGCATGATTTGCGGCTGCTAGACAGCCTGAATACATGTGGTGATTGCCTGTTTGTTAGGGAATCTCCACATGTATTTAGGATGTCTAGCAGTCGCGAATCATGCAGCTGCGTTGACAAAAAACTAAGTCTCCGAGCACTTCCAAATACTCGGAGACCACCTGAGCATGATCGGGAAAACTCGAGCAACGAGCATACTCGCTCATCACTAGGTATTGCCACATACAGTAAACAAAGTTTTTAAAAATATAAAAATAATAAAAACGTTCAATTCACTTTCCTTTTACCTAATAAAAAATGTAGAAATAAAAACTACACATTTATGGTATTGCTGTGTCCATTAATGCTGCATTGAGAAAAAAAAATCACAAGTCTGCAAAAAAAGCTCCGATCCTATCAAACATTGCATGCACCTAAAAATAGTATAAAGTAAAACATCATAATATGAAAATATTTCAGGTCTCAGAAAATGGTGACACAAGCAAACATTTTTTTATATAAATTTTTGTCATCATTTAAGAAAATAAACTACAAGTTTGTTATCGCTGTAATTGTACTGACCTGGAAAATCATGTTTATAAATCATTTTTAGCTGAAAATGAATACTGCAAAAAGGGTAAAAACAAAACTCAATTTCTCTGTACTTGGATTTTTTTTCCATTTTCCAGTACATCAAATGGCAAACTGAATGCACAGTGTCAAAACCCCACCCAAAGCTCATCAGCTCATCATGGCAACTTGATCAGTGGCAGTATGCATGCTCAATTGCCACTACATGGGACTGACGGAGTGCTGTATTTGACTTTCTCCGAGCGTCCCATAATAACAGGAATGGAGGAGGTGCATGTGATCTGATGCACTATTCTAAACAGGGCTAAAAGTCCCCTACTTTGGCGATCTTCAGAGATCCCAGTGGTCAGACTCTCACCTATCTAAAAGCTGACGCTTTTCCTGCGGATAGATAATAACTTGTTTCAGCTGGAATACTGCTTTAATTTTTCAAAAATGACTAAGTAGCATGTTCCTCATTTTTCTCACACTGCAGGAGGGATCCACAACAGAAATTCATTTGTGATTTTTAATAAATTAGCATTCTGCATATTTGCAAGAGTAGTATGAAATCTGCAGCAAAACACATCAAAATCATTGATAAATACCCAAAGGCTGGTTTGCCGTGGATCTAATATAAAATCTACATAACTTTTTTTTTTTTTTTTACATGTGAAAGTATGAAAATGTTGCACTGTTGAAAGATGCCACATATTCTCCTCTGTTTTGTCCATATTTACTTTATTCATATTTGTTTCCGTTTCAATAAAATCAGTGTTTTATCAGCAGGAAATTATCACTAGAGGACTCGTTGTCTTGTGCCATGTAGTCCTCCTGCTCTGTGTAACACCGCCCCCACAACAATGAGCTGCCAATCAGAGGTGTGGGCGGGGTTATACAGAGCTCAGCATTCACAGAACTGCTAGGTCTGCACCAGAAAAAATTGTGATTTTATCAAAATGACAGCAAGCAGCCCAATAAGTGATATTGTCATGAGTCTATTGTCTGGTGTCCAAAGACAAGGAGCTCCTTCCCTGTCCCTAATGCTAGGGGCACCCCTGCTCGCCCTTTTCCATGGATTACTTCTGATTTTAAAGATGCTGGGGCCACATACCTTGCCTTAGCTCCTGAATCTGCCATCATACAAATATACACACATAAATAAAAGTGGTAAACACCAGAGAGTGGAGGATGGGGTTAAACCAAAGTAGGAGAAGAAAAGGAATTATCACATACTCAAAACCTACTAACAGTCACTGATAAACCCACCAAACACCTTCTCCAATAACAACCACCAACAACCTCCAGCCATGCAGCATAAGCTATCTCTCTGACAATGAGCAATAGCCAGGGCCCAGGTTACATAGGAGATGGGAGTGGTTAATAGGGAACAGCAGAGAGTCTTAACCCAGGAAAGCTTCCAGGAGCTCTCAACTGAGCAGATTAACCCCTGCACTGCTAAAAGAAATTTACACCGTTTAATGTGAAGGTGAAGTGCTTCTAATCAGTGCAGGAGTAGGAGAAATCAGACGCTGGGGTCTTATGTCTCCTCTCTGTCATGGGAAACCCGTGACAGATATATCGCTGGAAACAGGCTTTTTATCTCTACATCATGCTGGTCTCAGATTACATAACATAAACCAAGAAACAGATTCCCTTTAAATGTTCTAACATATTTCACTTTTGAATAAAAGTTGACTACAGTTATGTAACATCTTCCACAATTTATTGGCCACTATGATCATGTAATTGAAACATGTATGTCACATTATCATGTAGGGCGATGGATTCTAAACAAAGAGTGTCACGGAACCCACAAAGTAGCAGCATAAAAATTGGGCAAAATGAAATAAGTATGATAGAAATCCACTTGTAAATCACACAGAAGTTTGAAGGTTGTGTCATCACAGACATTCGGGTCGTCATATGGATATTGAAGAAAGTCATGGCCAATATTGACTGACAGATGGATGGCCATATATTTGATACATGGACAACTCTTACACAAGTGCTCTCAGGCATTGTTTGCAGATGGATCCAAGCAAATTAATCCATCTGCGATTAAAGGTACTGTCACACTAAGCGAGATCGCTAAAGAGTCACCGATTTTATGACGCAGTAGCGATCTCGTTAGCGACGCAGCTGTGTGTGACATGTAGCGGCGATGTGGCCCCCGCTGCGATGTCGCTGATCGCTTATGAACGTTCTGAGCCGTTTTTTGGTCGTTGGTGTCCCGCTGGTGAGCCTGAATCACTGAGTGTGACACCCTTTATGAACGACTTTACCAGCGTCACTGGTGGGACTAGGTTTTCCCAACGACCGCAGACGTCGTTATACAGATCGCTGATCTCTGATGAGATCTTTGTGTTTGGAAGCTAACTAGTGACCATATAGCGATCGCACTAGCAATCTCGCCAGGTCGTGTCGTTGTCGTGATCGCTAGTGCGATCGCTAAGTGTGACAGTGCCTTTAGGTTAAGTTCCCAGAATGAGTTTTTGACACTGCATTTTTTATGCAGCCTCTTACAGTTCAAGAACAGTGGATGGGATATACAGAAATCTCATGTCCACTGTGCTTACTTTTTTAAGTGATGCATTTTTGAAATTTGCAACATGTCAATTTCTCGTACGGGTATGCTGAGTTTTATGTGGGGATTTTCCGCACAGAATTAATTGCATTATATGCAATAAATCCGAAGGTAAAAAA
>JARQOD010000003.1:502446234-502650818 GCA_033576555.1 Oophaga sylvatica | reverse complement strand
GTAGTTTCTCAGGCTGTAAACGAGGCGTCTGGACCAAGTGGAATGCTCCACGGCTGCCTCTAGTTGTTGTGGTTAGTGGGGTTTACTGCAATCTCATAGTTCCAACTGTCTGGTGTATTCCCTTTTTTGCCTGCACTCCTCAGCTACCGAAAAAACAAAACAGATTAGTCAGGGCCCCAAGCTTAGGGTAGCATGACCCGGACCTCCTGTATACGTGACAGCGTGCACTACCCTTTGTGTTTTATATATAGGGGGCCCCAACATCATTATTTTTGAGGGGTCCACTATTTTAATAACTGGGAAACGGAAAAAAGTTACAGCTGTGAGCTGATATTAATTGCTGGGAGCTTTTTGAATATTGCTCTTCCCAGAATATCAAATCACCCCCCTGCCGTAGCTTTCCCTATTGTTTATGAAAATTACAATGGACCCTACTTATTTTTTTTTTTTTTATTTTATTTACTAGTACAGTAAAATAAAATACACGAGATAATTTAGTTTACACAGGTGTTCCGCAGCTGTGTTATATCCTTTCCTGGGGGAAAGACTGTAACCCATTTGTCCTATCTTATATCCCTGTTTTGTAATGACCAAAATTGCCAAATAAAATTTTGGCAGTTTTTACAAATTCGTTTTCCCTGGATTGCTTGCGCAAAGGTTCTGGAAGATGGAAGTCTGGAGCAGTGAAGGCCTAAAGGACACAAGTAAGTGTGATGCACCTCAACAAGTAGCATATGGGAACTTTTGTCTGCTGATGCCGAGTGGGAGAAGCAGCCGCCCATGACTACCTCCCTTCACCTTAACTAACTCAAAGGAAGAAAGGAAGATGGTAGCTTAGGAAGACCGTAGAAAAAATTAAAAAAGAAGCAAAATGATAATTTAGTACAAACCGCTTTTTTTTATGTTTTCCTATTTTTTAATATGATAAAGAAGAAGATTGGATGACAGCTATTTGAGGTGGGTGTATGGAGAAAGGAAAGGAAAAGATAAAAGGATTAGTGGGGAAGGTTAGAGAAAAAAAAAAAAAATTGGGCTTTAGGTGAATGAAATAAAAGAAAATTGAAAGGTTAAAAAAGGTTAAAACAGGTTAGAATTACCTGGTCACGGGCACTGTGTGAATAAGAGAATATGAAATGGGAAAGATGAGAGAGAAAGTCAAAAAAATAGAAATAGGGTTCTACAAAATTTTAAAATTAAAGCTGAACGGGCCCTTGCATCTTTTAGATGTAGGCTTAAATTCAATTCTATTTTCGTGGAGTTGACCAGTATATGATTTGCAAATTTAAAATAGATTTTTGTTATTTATTTTAAGGAATGCACATTTTCCTGAATTGTTGATTTGATATAAGTGGAAGTTTGATCTGTTTTATTTGCGGATGAGTATTTGTCTTGCTCTTTTGAACTTTATCAAAAGTAAACTGAAAGAATAGAGTACAAGTTGGCTACAGGAACATGCAGGAACATGTTCACACTGACCATTAAACAAACAACAACCTAAGATGAAATAAATTAAACATTAACTGCTGAAGTAATTAACAAGAATAGTGCATATAAATACATATTGCATTTAGTAAACCCGTTTTTGAAAAAAAAATTTAAAAAGTAAAAGCCATTCAATCGATGCCAAAGGAAAACCAAATAGGGATGGACTTATTTCTAGAGTTAAAACCTTACCTTTTGTCAAAAATTTCTCAATGTGTGAGGGTTAAGAGGTCTGGGCTCGACTGTGGATACCCTAAATGAAAAGCATATAAAAGTAAGCCAGTCAAAGAAAGAGGAGGGCACAGTGTTTACAAGTAGCCTATGTTTTATTCACTATTGATTTTTTTTAAACAGGGTGTGTGTTAATTTTTTTTTACTGTATATCAAAGTAGAAAAATTTTGTTGACTTAATGTTAGGCGCCTTTTCCCATGTTTCCCAATTGGCATTTCTTTCGGCTGAAGAAAGCAGTTTGTAGTCTCACTCAATAGACAAATCATACAGGAAATTTTGCAGTCCATTTTCTTGATGGTATCGGGCGTTTAGAATAATTTAATTTCCACTCATGTCTGATTTGAATAGAAGTGATTGGTGAAATAGTATTTTAGGGTTTATTCTTTATAATTTGTTAGAGGCTTATGGATAGTGAGTATGAGGTTTGTAATAGGGATGAGCGAAAGGCGAGGTGATACTCGGTATCACTCGAGTATCTGGTTGCTTGGATGGCTCAGCACTCGGGCTTAGTTGGTGATTGTTTAAACTCGAATCCCCCCAATCTTTTGGTGTGTTAGACAGCCAATAAGTACGGGGTTGTCTGTAACTGTAATGAATAGGTCTTGGTAGAGGCATTTTGTGATTGGTGGCGTTTTACTATCAAGGGTTTAAGAGGAAGGCATCGCTGGTCGGCCCTTTTGCCTTGCACAGTCGTGCAGTGGTTATTGGAGGAAGGAGTGCTTGTAAAGTGGTGTGTGCACATTTTAACGAATCAGAGTCCTGTGGTTGATATGGTGCAAACCTGAACATCATTCTAACAGTTTGTAAGTGCAAATTTTGTGCTTTGCTGTTTCTATCAGATACAACCTGCATTTAACCTAGGGGGGCGAGAGAGTTGCAGGAGAGAGAGGTGAATAGTCTAGGCAGGAAATTAGGGCTTTGCATCGTTGTAAATAGAGAGCTTCGGCAATTGGCCACATTTTATTTTTTGGGTAAAAAAAAATAACCTATTGTACCATAGAGTATTAGTGCTTTCTGGTAAAGTTTGGTGTTATTTAACCTCCAAAAAGCGTTGAAACATTTTTCTGTATTCAATTGCAATCCATATACTATTACGTGGTTGTGGAAATTTTTTGTTTTTAACGCATTAAAAAAGTTGAAAAATTTTTTTTTATTCAATTAAACTTATCCTACACTTTAGGGTGGTCTGCGGTAATTTTGGAGTTATTTAACGTTAAAAAAAAAGGTTGAAAAATATTGAAAGGTTACTAATTCCCCTTACTATTGAATGGTGTGGGGTTTACTTTTCTGTTATTCAGTCCAAAAAGTGGAAAAATTTTGATTCAATTAACCAACCCCACTTATTTACGTGCTGTGGCCAATTTCGTGTTTTAAACACCCCAAAAAAGAAAACTTTTCTTTTTTTTATATATTATTCAAATACCTTTTTTTCCATGTGTTTAAAGGTATGCCACACTAAGCAATCCGTAGCGATTCGTTAGCGTTGATATAATGAGATCGCTAGGGGATTGTTTCTATACGCTTGCTGGCTTTAGCGTATAGTTAACGCGCTATCGCGTTAGCGATCTTTTAAGACTTTAGGGTAAAAAGTACCGCTAAATCGCTAAGAAAAGGGCCACCCAGCGATTAGATACTTCCGGGAGCGCCAGGATGAAATGGGTCCGGGAACGATTCCAGCGACGGCGGTTCCCGGACTCGTCGCGAGCTGCCGCACTGAACAATATGCTAACGGATCGCTAATAGTGGTTTTTTAGGATCCCTTTTGCGATATTGTTTAGTGTGGCATACCTTAACATCTTTTGGCTTATCTGTCCATTTGGTCTATTTCCTTTGTATTTTGTTTCTGACTTTTAATTTAAATCCCCCCCTGTGTCTGAAACCCGTCTCCTGTGCCTCCCTCTGATAACTGACCTTTTTGAGGCATTTGTTGTATAAATTCAGAGCCATGGTCTGTTGACCTTGGTCTGTTCATAAAAGGGGATGTTTTATAAGGATAAATATTGAAAATGCCAGAAAAGAGAAGAAGTGACAGAAGGTACGCCCAAACTCTGTTTAAATTTACTATTTCTTTGTTAAATCCACAATAATTTTCCTCTGAATATTAATAGGTTTTGCCTCCATTGCCCTAACTCCCTTCGCTATACAGACCCAGCACTCTATAACCCAAATAATAATCTCTCCTTTTCTTGCCCCACCTGACCTCCCCTAAACTTTAACCCGATCTCTCCTAAAAACACAAAACAAATCGTCCCTTCTTCTCCCCTGCTCTGCTCTTGTGCTTCCCAACTGTGGCGATTTCCCAATCCCGGCCCCCCCGTTATACCTCCCATTTTAACCCCCCTATCGCTCCCAAAACCAATATAAAACCCCCAAATCTGTCAAACCTCAAATTTGTGTTTGACCCACTCGCTCCTTTTCTTGGATCACTTGGAATGCCCGTTCGTCTGCAATAAACTCCACGTTTAAATTTAGACCCTTTTACCTCTCAAAATTTTTCCTTCTTTGCCCCCCTGAAACAGGTGACACCATCCGACCGCCATTGTGCGCTATGCTTGGCGGCCCACTTCACCCCCCCTCGCTGGCAACAGACATGGTGGAGGAGTGGGCCTTCTCCTTTCCCCCAATCAATTCAACCCAATCCCACTCTTCCCTCCCTTGTCCCCCCTTTTTGGTCCCCCTCTGTCCCCTTACTTCCCCAAACCTCCAAGTGGTGTCATATACGACCTCCCGGCCAACCACGCCTCATGGAACATTCTCTAATGGCTCCTTTACTTTTCTCTGTGACTTCCCCCATACATGGGTGACTTCAAATCCCCATTGACACCTCCAGTCGGCAGTTCTAAAACTCCTGGCCCCTTTCTTATCTTTGGACTTAACAGTGGTCCTCTTTGCCCCCCAAAAGATGGACAACATTAGACTGGTTTCACCCGCCTTGCTCCCCATCTTACCCGAACTCCCCTTCCCTTAATGCCCCTCATTACTCCTTTCTCATCCTGTTCTCCCACCCGTTACCATGTCCAAACAACCGTGCACCCGAGAAACCTTTAAACTAGAAAATCCATCCTTTTCTGTCTATTTCCCACCATTATCATATCTTCACTCCATGTACAGCACGCCACAGTTTTAAATGCATCTTGCTCAGCCATAATGGTCGCCCCTGTCATGCTTTAAAAGAGTGCGCAAATCAAATAGAAACCTGGCACAATAAAACCACCAAAAGTTCGGAACATCCGAATTGCTGAAGGCGTGGAAGAAAAAAAATTCACAAGACGACTTCACTGATCAAACAAGAACACTTGATTCAAATGCTTCACCTCTCTAAAACAGGCCACTTTACATCCCTTGTATCTTCCTTATCCCAAACCCCAAACAGTTGTTCAATACTTTTAACTCCCTCCTTGCCCCAAGGCCCCTCCTATTCCCTCATCTCTTCTGAGGACTTCGCCCCTGCCTTCAAAAAACAAGTTTGACCAAACACGGCAAGTCTTTATTAGTCAAAAACCCCCACAACACTTTGTATACTGACCAATGCCCAAACCCATAATCCTTATCCAACATCAGGAAAAGGGGATTTTCTATCTTCTCTCCAATCAACCTACCACTTGTGCACCCGACCCATCCCTCCAACCTCTCCCCCAAACTTCCCACCACTCTTATCCATCACAAACCCCTCTTCAAACCTGTTGTGAATGGGTTTTTTAGTGGTTTGAGCAGGGCCCCTTGGTGGTTAAAGCGGTACTATGGGATTGGGGAAACAGGTGTTACGATTGGTTCTTATTTAAGGGAATCATTTTCCCCTAGGGTTGCCCCGGGGATCATTGTTCTGGTCTGAATCCTTCTTTCCAGTTTCCCTTGTAGCCTGCTGTGTCGTGTCTGCATCTCCTGCTATCAGATAAGACAATTTCTTATTTTGTGTTTTTGCTATATTTTGCATTTTGTCCTGCACTTCTGTGGGGGCCTTCTGGGTCCCCCCCGGGGGGCTTTTGCCCTCTCAGTTTAGTCCAGCCACTGTGTTTTGTACTTTTGCTTTTTGCAGTTTTTTCAGTGGCTGCTGTTTTTGTTACACCAGAGAACTAATTTAGGTGGTAGAGGTCGTGTGATCTCAGGTGATTTTGAAATTAGTAGAGTTGGTGTTTTTCAGGGTTTTCTGGGATTGCAGTAAGTACCCTTCCTGTCCTTTTCTATTTAGATAGTTTGGGCCCCAGCGTTTGCTCATACTATTTTCTTTCTGTGTCAGTATTTCCTCTTGTCTAACCGCCATTACATGTTTGGGGGCTTTCTATTATCTTTGGGGTTCTGCTCCGGGGCAGATAGCTTTCCTATTTCTATCTTTAGGTGTAGTTAGTTTCTCAGGCTGTGACGAGGCGTCTAGGACCATCGTAGGAACGCTCCACGGCTGCCTCTAGTTGCGGTGGTTAGTCAGGGTACTGCAATCTCATAGATTCCAACTGCTCTGGTGTATTTCCTTTTTTACCTGCACTCCTCAGCTACCGTAACATAACATCAACCTATCACTAACTTCCCTTCTGCTTTCAAACATGCCACAGTCACGCCTATCCTCAAAAAGCCAACTCTCGACCCAACTGCTATGTCTAGCTATCGCCCAATATCGCTGCTCCCATTCGCTTCTAAACTCCTGGAGCAGCACGTCCACACTGATCTTTCCTCCTATCTCTCATCTAAACGGCTCTTTGACAATCTACAATCTGGTTTCCGCCCCCATCACTCCACAGAGACAGCCCTGACCAAAATTACTAACGACCTACTTACAGCCAAAGCGAACGGACAATACTCTATACTCCTCCTTCTAGACCTGTCCTCTGCTTTCGACACAGTTGACCACTGCGTCCTACTACAGATCCTCCTGTTATGTTTATGTAGCTGAAGAGAAAAAGCAAAAATGGCAATACACCAGAGAGGCTGGAACCTATTGGACTGTAGTAACCTGAACTAACCACACAACTAGAGGTAGCCGTGGAGCGTTCCTACGTTGATCCTAGACGCCTCGTCACAGCCTGAGAGATAACTACACCTCAAGGCAGAAATATGAAAGCTATCTGCCCCGGAGCAGATCCCCAAAGAAAATAGGAAGCCCCCAAACATGTAATGGCGGTTAGACAAGAAGAAGCACGGACACAGACAGAAAATAGAATGATCAAACGCTGGGACCCAATCTGTCTAGACAGAAAAGTACAGGAAAGAATTCTGACTGCAATCCAACAAAAAACCCTAAAAAATACAAACTCTTTTGATTGCAAAAACACCTGAGATCACACGATCTCCACCACCTAAATCAGATCTCTGGTGTAACAAAACTAAGCCGCAGCCACTGAAAAAACAGGAAAAAGCAAATGAACAAATAACAGTGGCTACAGATAAACTGAGAGGAGCACAGGCCCCAGGAGGGGACCCGGCTGACCTCCACAAAAGTGCAGAAAATTATGCAAAAAGCAAGCACAAAAAGAAAAGCAGAAAATGTTTTATCTGAAAGCAGCAGATGCATGCAAAACTCCAGCAGACTTCCAAATGAACCAAGAACCACAATTGAGACAAGAACAATTGATCACCGGCGACCATCATGGGAGGTAACCTCCCTTATATCAGTCCAGTCCGTGATCCCAGATTGCCATTCCTCGCTGTAAGGTTCAGTACTGTCTGCACCCACCAGAGGGAGCCTCTGCTCAGAAACCATCTCCAGCACATTCATAACAGTACCCCCCCTTGAGGAGGGGTCACCGAACCCTCACTTGTGCAACCAGGCCGATCAGGATGAGCTCGGTGATAGGCACAGATCAGTCTCCTAGCATGGATGTCCGAAGCAAACACCCAAGAATTGCCTCCTGACGATAACCTCTCCACTTAACCAAATACTGGAGTTTCTGTCTAGAAAAATGAGAATCCAATATTTTCTCAACCACATACTCCAGATTGCCCTCAAACAAAACATGGTCAGGAGGCGCAGCCATAGGAACCACTGGCTCAACAAACCTCTTCAATAAGGACTTGTGGAACACGTTATGGATCTTAAATGTCCCTGGAAGAAGCAAACGGAAGGAAACAGGATTAAGAATCTCCATGATCTTATAAGGTCCAATGAAGCTAGGCTTAAACTTTGGAGATGCAACCCTCATAGGAATATTTCTTGAGGACAACCAAACCAAGTCCCCCACTTTAAACCGAGGACCATCAGTCCTATGCCGGTTGGCAAACCGTTGGGCCTTCTCCTGAGAGAGAGAGACAACCTCTCCACTACCTGGTCCCAAATCTGCTGCATACGCTCCACAACAGAGTCAACACCCGGACAGACAGAGGCCTCCGCCTGTCCCGAAGAAAATCGAGGGTGAAACCCAGAATTGCAGAAAAATGGAGACATCAAGGTGGCAGAGCTAGCCCTATTATTAAGAGCAAACTCAGCCAAAGGCAAAAAAGAGACCCAGTCATCTTGGTCAGCAGACACAAAACATCTCAAATAAGTCTCCAAGGTCTGGTTTGTTCTCTCGGTTTGTCCATTGGTCTGAGGATGAAATGCAGAGGAGAAAGACAACTGAACACCAAGTTTAGAACAAAATGTCTTCCAAAATCTGGAAACAAACTGGACTCCTGTCAGACACAATGTTCTCCGGAATGCCATGTAACCGAACCACATGCTGAAGGAACAACGGCACCAATTCGGAGGAGGAAGGTAACTTAGGTAATGGCACAAGATGTATCATCTTGGAAAACCTATCACAGATTACCCAGATAACGGTCATTTTCTGAGAAACAGGGAGGTCAGAAATAAAATCCATAGAGATATGGGTCCATGGCCTCTTGGGCACAGGTAATGGCATTAACAAACCACTAGAGCGAGAGCAAGGCTTGGAACGAGAGCAAGTCCCACAGGACTGCACAAATTCCCTGACGTCACGAGACAAAGTAGGCCACCAAAAGGACTGACTCACCAAGTCTCTGGTACCAAAAATCCCGGGATGACCAGCCAACGCGGAACAATGAATCTCAGACATCACACTCTTCTTCCACTATTCTGGGACAAACAATTTCCCAATAGGGCAGCGCTCAGGTTTATCCTCCTGACACCCTTCCAGAGCCAGTCTCAAATTGGGAGAGATGGCGGAAAGAACTACACCCTCTTTCAAAATAACAGCAGGATCAGATAACTCAGGAGAGTCCGCAAATAAACTCCTCGAGAGGGCATCCGCCTTAACATTCTTAGTGCCAGGAAGAAAAGAAACCACAAAATTAAAACGTGTGAAAAACAAGGCCCACCTGGCCTGTCTAGGATTAAGTCGCTTGGCTGATTTGAGATAAACCAGGTTCTTATGGTCCGTGAGGACCACCACCTGATGTTTGGCTCCTTCCAGCCAATGTCACCACTCTTCAAAGGCCCACTGCATGGCCAATAACTCCCGATTACCCACGTCATAATTACGTTCAGTTGGAGAAAATTTTCGAGAGAAAAAGGCACAGGGGTTTCTCTTAGAGGACTCTGGATCTCTTTGGGACAAAACGGCACCTGCCCCAATTTCAGAGACATCAACCTCCACCTGAAACGGTAGAGAAACATCAGGCTGCCGTAGAACAGGAGCAGAAGTGAATCTCTGCTTAAATTCCTGAAACGCAGAAACTGCCTCAGGAGGCCAATTCACCACATCAGAACCCTTTTTGGTCAAATCAGTCAATGGTTTAACAATACCGGAGAAATTACCAATAAATTTACGATAAAAATTGGCAAAACCCAAAAATCTCTGAAGAGCCTTTAATGAAGTAGGTAGGACCCAATCACAGATGGCCTGAACCTTGACCGGGTCCATTTCAAGAACTGATGGAGACAAAATGAATCCCAGAAATGAGACCTTCTGTACGCCAAAAAGACACTTTGATCCTTTCACATACAGTGCATTCTCTCTCAAAATCTGGAACACAGTCCGAACATGTTTCACATGAGAGTCCCAGTCATTGGAAAAAAATCAAGATATCATCCAAATAAACAATCAGAAATTTATCCACAAAATCCCTGAAAATATCATTCATGAAGGATTGGAAGACCATCAGGTTAATAGCTGCTCCTGAATCAACAAAATCCTGAGCAGAAAATGTGGACAGGGAGCAAATCAGGGTAACAGTCAACAGAAATTTAGTCTGAACACTACCCAAGACAACTGAGCGTGCAAAACGTCTTCCCCGCTTAGGGCAGGCGGAAAGAGCATGAGAGGCGTCACCACAGTAGAAACATAACCCATTGCGCTTTCGAAACTAAATGACGCTGAGCCCCAGAAGTCACTCCATCACACTGCATGGGCCCAGGAGCTGGCTCACAAGGCAACACCATCTCACTCATACCTCTGCGCTCACGCAAGACCCTGATTTAATGCCAACAAGGTTTTTTCAGCTTGATCAGTGGCATTAGGTTCATCGTACAATAACCCTAGAGCCAGAAAAAATACATCAATATCATTCAAAACAGGATCCCCAGGTGTCAGGGAAAAAGTCCAATCCTGAGGGTCGCCGCGCAGGAGAGAGATGACAATTTGAACCTGCTGTGCTGCGCTCCCCGAGGACTTAAGTTTTAAGGCAAAAAACAACTTACAGTTATTTTTGAATTTCAGAAATTTAGCCCGATCCCTCAAAAACAAATCTGGCATGGGAATCCTAGGTTCCACAACCGGCAACCCAGCAAGATAGGTAGCAATACTCCGAACCTCAGTGGCAAGCTGATCAACACGGCCAGACAACTGTGCAAACTCCATTGAGAGAAAAAAAATCCTCCTCAGCACCCAGAGAAAAAGAGGGAAAAAATGCAACAAACAGAAAAAAAATCTCTGACAACTCTGACAACTTTTTTTTTTTGCACATTATTTTTCCCTTCTGTGAGTACCATATAATTTTCAGTTTGGGCCGGTGATACTGTTATGTTTAGGTAGCTGAGGAGAAAAAGCAAAAACGGCAATACACCAGAGAGGCTGGAACCTATTGGACTGCAGTAACCTGAACTAACCACACAACTAGAGGTAGCCGTGGAGCGTTCCTACATTGATCCTAGACGCCTCGTCACAGCCTGAGAGAAAACTACACCTAAAGGCAGAAAGATGAAAGCTATCTGCCCCGGAGCAGATCCCCAAAGAAAATAGGAAGCCCCCAAGCATGTAATGGCGGTTAGACAAGAAGCACAGACACAGACAGAAAATAGAATGATCAAACACTGGGGCCCAGTCTGTCTAGACAGAAAAGTACAGGAAAGAATTCTGACTGCAATCCAACAAAAAACCCTAAAAAATACCAACTCTTCTGATTGCAAAAACACCTGAGATCACACGATCTCCACCACCTAAATCAGACCTCTGGTGTAACAAAACTAAGCCGCAGGAGGGGACCCGGCTGACTTCCACAAAAGTGCAGAAAATTATGCAAAAAGCAAGAACAAAAAAAAAAGCAGAAAATATCTTATCTGAAAGCAGCAGATGCATGCAAGACTCCAGCAGACTTCCAAGTGAACCAGGAACCACAATTGAGACAAGAACAATTGATCACCGGCGACCATCATGGGAGTGAACCTCCCTTATATCAGTCCAGTCCGTGATCCCAGATTGCCATTCCTCGCTGTAAGGTTCAGTACTGTCTGCAACCACCAGAGGGAGCCTCTGCTCAGAAACCATCTCCAGCACATTCATAACATCCTCCCTTCCTTTGGCATCAAAGACCTCGCCCTTTCCTGGATCAAATCATACCTCTCCAATCGCACATTCAGTGTCTCCCGCTCCCACACTACCTCCTCATCCCACCCTCTCTCTGTTGGAGTCCCCCAAGGCTCAGTTTTAGGACCCCTACTCTTCTCAATCTATACACTTGGCCTGGGGCAACTCATAAAGTCCCACGGATTCCAGTACCACCCTTATGCCGATGATACTCAGATCTACCTCTCTGGCCCAGATGTTACCTCTCTGCTCTCCAAAGTCCCGGAGTGTCTATCAGCCATATCCTCTTTCTTCTCCTCCCTCTTCCTCAAACTGAATGTGGACAAATCTGAACTGATCATCTTTCCCCCATCTCACAGATCTTCCTTACCTGACCTATCTATAACAATTGACAACATCACTTTTTCCCCCTTACTGGAGGTCCGCTACCTTGGAGTAACCCTTGACTCTGCACTGTCCTTCAAACCGCATATCCAAGCTCTCTCCACATCCTGCCGCCTCCAGCTCAAAAATATTTCCAGAATCCGTCCCTTCCTTAACCCTCGCTCTACTAAAATGCTTGTGCACGCCCTCGTCAACTCCCGTCTCGACTACTGCAACATCCTTTTCTGTGGCCTACCTGCTAACACCCTCGCACCTCTCCAGTCCATCCTTAACTCTGCTGCCCGACTAATTTGTCTCTCTCCTCGCTACTCCTCCGCTCTCTCCCTATGCAAATCTCTCCACTGGCTCCCAATCCCTCAGCGTATCCAATTCAAATTACTCATACTGACCTACAAGGCCATCTATAACCTGTCTCCTCCATATATCTCTGAACTAATCTCCCGATATCTTCCCTCACGTAATCTCCGATCCTTCCAAGACCTCCTTCTTTCCTCCACACTTATTCGCTCCTCACCTAACTGCCTCCAAGACTTTTCCCGAATAGCCCCCATCCTCTGGAATTCTTTGCCCCAACACGTCCGACTATCAACCACACTCTGATCCTTCAGACGGAACCTGAAAACCCACTTTCAGGAAAGCTTACAGCCTGCAATGATCCCCGCTGCCTCCTCACCACTACTGGAGCTACCGCCTCACCATCACTCGAGCTGCTGCAACCCCCCAACCTACTGTTTCCTTCCCCACCATCCTGTAGAATGTAAGCCCGCAAGGGCAGGGTCCTCTCTCCCCTCTATATCGGTCTGTCATTGTTAGTTTGTTTAGCGTAAGTGATATCTGTAATCTGTATGTAACCCCTTCTCATGTACAGCACCATGGAATCAATGGCGCTACAGTGGTGGCCAAAAGTATTGGCACCCCTGCAATTCTGTCAGATAATGCTCAGTGTCTTCCTGAAAATGATTGCAATCACAAATTATTTGCTATTTTTATCTTCATTTAATTTGCTTGCAAGGAAAAAAACACAAAAGAGAATGAAGCAAAAATCAAATCCTTGATCATTTCACACAAAACTCAAAAAATAGGCCAGACAAAAGTATTGGCATCCTCAGCCTAATACTTGGTTGCACAACCTTTAGCCAAAATAACTGCGAACAACCGCTTCCGGTAACCATCAATGAGTTTCTTACAATGCTCTGCTGAAATTGTAGACCATTCTTCTTTGGCAAACTGCTCCAGGTCCCTGATATTTGAAGGGTGCCTTCTCCAAACTGCCATTTTGTGATCTCTCCACAGGTGTTCTATTGGATTCAGGTCTAGACTTATTGCTGGCCACCTTAGAAGTCTCCAGTGCTTTCTCTCAAACCATTTTATAGTGCTTTTGGAAGTGTGCTTTGGGTCATTGTCCTGCTGGAAGACCCATGACCTCTGAGGGAGACCCAGCTTTCTCACACTGGGCCCTACATTATGCTGCAAAATTTGTTGGTAGTCTTCAGACTTCATAATACCATGCACACGGTCAAGCAGTCCAGTTCCAGAGGCAGCAAAGCAACCCCAAAACATCAGGGATCCTCCGCCATGTTTTACTGTGGGGACCGTGTTCTTCTCTTTGAATGCCTCTTTTTTTTTCCTGTACATCTGACCAGAGAACATTCTTCCAAAACGTTTTAGGTTTTCTCAGGTAAGTTTTGGCAAACTCCAGCCTGGCTTTTTTATGTCTCGGGTAAGAAGTGGGGTCTTCCTGGGTATCCTACCATACAGTCCCTTTTCATTCAGACGCCGACGGATAGTACGGGTTGATACTGTTGGACCCTCGGACTGCAGGGCAGCTTGAACTTGTTTGGATGTTAGTCGAGGTTCTTTATCCACCATCCGCACAATCTTGCGTTGAAATCTCTCGTCAATTTTTCTTTTCCTTCCACATCTCGGGAGGTTAGCCACAGTGCCATGGGCTTTAAACTTCTTGATGACACTGCGCATGGAAGACACAGGAACATTCAGGTCTTTGGAGATGGACTTGTAGCCTTGAGATTGCTCATGCTTCCTCACAATTTGGTTTCTCAAGTCCTCAGACAGTTCTTTGGTCTTCTTTCTTTTCTCCATGCTCAATGTGGTACACACAAGGACACAGGACAGAGGTTGAGTCAACTTTAATCCATGTTAACTGGCTGCAAGTGTCATTTAGTAATTTCCAACACCTGTTAAGCCCGGGTCTCACATAGCGATACACCAGCGATCCCGACAACGATCAGGATCGCTGGTGTGTCGCTACATGATCGCTGCTGAGCTGCCAAACAGGCAGCTCTCAGCAGCGATCAGGACAACGACACTGCGGGTAACATCGCTTAGTTACCCGCAGTGTACGTTGGATACCAGCGCCCTGATGCAGGTAGCTGGTAACCAAGGTACACGTCGGGTTTCCAGGCGCTGCGCGGTGCCTGGAAACCCGCTGTGTACCTTGGTTACCAGCTCCCTGCATCAGGGCGCTGGTATCCAAGGTACACAGCGGGTTTCCAGGCACAGCCCCGCGCCTGGAAACCCACTGTGTACCTTGGTTACCAGCGGATCGCTGGTCTCCCGCCTGTCTCACGCAGCGATGCATGCTGGCCAGCGGGAGACCAGCGATCAAAAAAATGTCCAGGACATTCAGCGACGATCAGCGATACCCAGCAGGGGGCTGATCATCGCTGAATGTCACACACAGCGATATCGCTGGGGAGATCGCTGTTGCGTCACAAAACTAGTGACTCAGCAGCAATCTCGCTAGCGAGATCGCTGTGTGAGACGGGGGCTTTAGGTGCCACAGGTAAGTTACAGGTGCTGGTGATTACACGAATTAGAGAAGCATCACATGATTTTTCAAACAGTGCCAATACTTTTATCCACCCCATTTTTTAGGTTTGGTGTGGAATTATATCGAATTTGGCTTTAGGTCAATTCTTTTTGTATTTTTTCATTGAAGACAAATTAAATGAAGATAATAATACCAAAGAATTTGTGTTTGCAATCATTTTCAGTAAGAAACTGAGTATTATCTGACAGAATTGTAGGGGTGCCAATACTTTTGGACACCACTGTCTATAAATAAATAATAATAATATATTATTACGTGCTCTGTTGTACATTTCAATGTTATATAACAGTCTAAAAAAGGGTTGAAAAATCTGTCTGTATTCAATTAGTCACCCTTATAGTATTAGGTGCTTTCTGTGACATTTCAGTAGTATGAAAAACTCCAAAAAAACATTTAAAAATTTGTCTGCATTTAATTAGTTATCCATACAATATTAAATGCTTTCAGTGACATTTTGATAGTATAAAACATTCCAAAAAAGCATTGAAATATTTGTCTGGATTGAGTTAGTCATCCAAAGAGTATTAAGGGCTTACTGTGACATTTTGGCGGTATATAAGACTCCAAAAATAGCATTTAAAATTTTATCTGTATTCAGTTAGTCATCCATGCAGTATTAGGTACTTTCTGTTAAATTTCGGTGGAATATTCCAAAAAAGCATTTAAAAATTGTTCTGTAT
Organism: Oophaga sylvatica; assembly: GCA_033576555.1. Lineage (NCBI taxonomy): Eukaryota > Metazoa > Chordata > Amphibia > Anura > Dendrobatidae > Oophaga > Oophaga sylvatica. The sequence continues at coordinate 502,635,497 of JARQOD010000003.1, read as the reverse complement.
TCAATTAGTCAACCATAGAGTACCGTATTTTTTGGACTATTATCACGAACACCGCACTGCACTTGCTCACTGAGCCAGTGCGCGTGTCCTGAATAAGACAGACTGCACTCAAAGATACCTGTGGAGCGGGGCAGTAGCGGTGAAGATGCGTGCTTCAGACTAACAGGACCCTAAGCACGTGACTGCCAGGGGCGGCGCTGGCCACAGGTCTCTCAGAGAAGGCAGTAACAGAAAGAGAATGCTTCAGACCAGAGGACCTTAAGCACGTGACTGCTGATGGGCGTGGCCTAAGCTCCAGAGAGCTATGAGCAGAAGGAAAACTCCTAGAAGGGTAACTACGGAACAGAGTTATCAAGGGGCATAGACAAAACGGATAGTCAGGATAGCTAGGTCATACACAGAGGGAGCAACGCAGTACAAGAGGAGCAGGCAGAGAATAACCAGAACGTAGCCAAGGGATCAGAAAACCAGAACGGGCAAATACACAGTACCAAGACAGTAGACAAGCTCACAACGAAGAGACGGACCGGGTCAAAACCAAACAAGCAACAAGATCAGGCACAAGGCACAGGCACACAGGAGGTCAACTAACTCAGCCGAGGGCAGGAGTATAACTGACACCAGACCTAGGTCAATTGGCAACTAAATAGCCGCCCTCTGCCAGAGAGAGGCTGAAACCATTAACCCCAGTCTGGCCAGGATGGGACAAAGACCAAACCCCGTCCTGGGTCATGACAGTACCCCCTCTCAACGGGGGCCACCGGACCCCCGGGTTTCTCAGGACACCTGGCATGAAAGGCCCAGACCAACTGATCCGCATGAACAGATTGGGCAGGAACCCACGACCGGTCCTCTGGACCGTAGCCTTTCCAATGTATAAGATACTGAAGAGCAAGACGGACAAACCTAGAGTCAAGAATTCGTTCCACCTCGTACTCAGACTGCCCGTCTACCAAAACCAGTGGTGGGGAAGACAGCGGTCCTTCCCTACAGGACCCCACAGGTTTCAAAAGGGCCCTATGGAAAACGTTGGGAATCCGTAGAGACGGAGGGAGACGCAACCGAAATGCCACCGGGTTAACTGCTTCCGTAATTTCATAAGGACCAATAAATTTAGGTCCAAGTTTCGCAGAGGGGACCTTGAGCCTTATATTCCTAGTAGATAACCATACCTTATCCCCAACCTGGAACACCGGCCCCACAAACCTTTTTTTGTCAGCAAAAAACTTATATTTAGACTGAGCCTTAGTAATGTTCCTTTGGACCTCCTGCCATAACTCCCCCAACCGCTGGATTGTCCCATCCGCCCCAGGACACCCAGAGTCCAAACGGGAGAACTCCCCAAAATGTGGATGAAACCTATAATTGCAGAAAAAGGGAGATGTGCCCGTAGACTGGTTAATGCAGTTGTTAAACGCAAACTCAGCCAAAGGTAACGCAGTACACCAATCATCCTGTCGGGCTGAGGTCAGGCAACGCAGGATTTGCTCTAGAGACTGATTGGTCCGCTCAGTCTGCCCATTAGTCTCTGGATGATAAGCGGATGAAAAAGACAGACCAATACCCAACCTCTTACAAAATGCCCTCCAAAATCTGGAAACAAATTGTACCCCCCTATCAGACACCACATTCAAGGGTACCCCATGCAACCGCACCACATGCTCAACAAACAATCTGGACAACGTTTCCGCATTAGGTAAAGCCGCCAAGGGTACAAAATGTGCCTGTTTACTAAACCTGTCCACCACTACCCAAATGACGGTGTTACCCTTGGAAGGAGGAAGGTTGGTGATAAAATCCATGGACAAATGAGTCCATGGTCTATCAGGAATTGGCAGTGGCACCAATTCCCCGGCCGGCCGGTTATGGGGGGGTTTCGCACGGGCACATACCCCACAAGCAGACACAAATTCCCCAACATCAGAGGCTAAAGAAGACCACCAGAATATCCTAGCGATGGCCCTCCGGGTAGCCGAGATCCCAGGATGTCCACCCAGAACTGAGTCGTGGAATTCCCGAAGGATCCTGAGACGAAATTGAACTGGTACAAAAAGTTTATCCACTGGCTTAGCTGGAGGGGCAAGAGACTGAGCTTCCCGAATCTCCTGCTCCAACCCAGCAGAAACAACTGCCACCACCACCCCAGGCTGAAGAATGGAGGATGGAGGTTCGGGGGGAACACCGGATCCAGACTGCGTGACAATGCATCAGCCCTGATATTTTTGGATCCTGGCCGAAAAGTGATGGAGAACTGGAATCGGGAAAAAAAAAAGCGACCATCTTGCCTGTCTAGGAGTCAACCTTTTAGCAGACTCAATGTAAGCTAGGTTCTTGTGGTCCGTAACCACGGTAATAGGATGGACAGCACCCTCCAAAAAATGCCTCCATTCTTCAAAGGCCAACTTCACGGCCAGAAGTTCTCGATTCCCAACATCATAGTTTCTCTCCGCAGAAGAGAATTTCTTAGAGAAAAAGGCACAGGGTCTCAAATTAGTCAAAGTGGCGGGTCCCTGGGACAACACTGCCCCCACCCCCACCTCCGAGGCGTCCACCTCAACAATAAATGGTTCAGACGGGTCCGGTTGAATAAGAACCGGAGCAGACATGAAACATTTTTTTAAGAACTGAAACGCCGCCACCCGCTGCGGCTGACCAATTCTTGACATCAGCCCCCTTTTGAGTCAGATCTGTGAGAGGTTTAACTACCTGCGAGAACCCCCTTATAAACTTGCGATAGTAATTTGCGATTCCTAAGAAACGCTGCAGAGCCTTCAAATCACGAGGTAGTACCCAATCAACAATGGCCTGCACCTTATTAGGATCCATGCGATACCCCTCAGCAGACACAATGAGCCCCAGAAATGACAGTTCCTGAACGAAGAATGAACATTTCTCTAGCTTAGCAAAGAGACAGTTCTCCCGGAGCCTTTGGAGAACTGCCCGAAGATGATCAATGTGAGTTTGTTTATCAGGCGAGTAGATAAGAATGTCATCCAAATACACAACCATAAAATGCCCAATAAAGTCAGAGAACACATGATTAATAAAATTTTGGAAGACTGCTGGTGCGTTGGTCAGACCGAAAGGCATGACCAAGTTTTCAAACAACCCTTCAGTAGTGAGAAAAGCAGTCTTCCACTCATCCCCCTCCCGGACCCGGATAAGGTTATATGCCCCCCGCAGATCCAATTTCGAAAACCACTTAGCCCCAGACAACTGGTTGTACAAATCAGGAATAAGGGGGAGGGGGTAAGTATTTCTCACAGTTATCTTATTTAACTCTCGAAAATCGAGGCATGGGTGCAAACCACCGTCTTTTTTCTTAACGAAAAAGAACCCTGCCGCCATGGGAGAAACAGAAGGACGAATGTGTCCCTTACGAAGGCTCTCGGAAATGTATTCTTTCATAGCAGCCCGCTCGGGACCCGAGAGGTTATACAAGCGGGCCTTGGGCAATTTAGTACCTGGAACCAGGTCAATGGCACAATCAAATGGGCGGTGTGGTGGTAAAACTTCAGCCTCTTTTTCAGAGAAAACGTCCGCATAGTCCTTCAGGTACTCCGGAATACCTTCCAGACCAACGGACGACACAGACACAGTAGCAAGACATTTTTCAGAACAATTAGATCCCCATTTAACAATATCACGGGAATCCCAGTCAATAATCGGGTTATGCCGTTGCAACCAGGGAAACCCTAACACCAGGCCAGCAGAGAGGTTATCCAAAACAAAACATGACATACGCTCCTGGTGAAGGGCCCCCACCCTGAGGGTGAATTCTTCAGAGACAAAATGGACACCGTCCTTGGTGAGAGGTGTAAAATCAATGGCCATTATTTTTATAGGAGTCTCCAAACTAACTGTCCCTAATCTACAGCTGGCCACCAGCTTAGAGTCAATCAGGTTCAAGGATGACCCACAGTCCACAAAAGCTGAAGTAAGGAAAAAGCAGTTCTTCACACCAAGTTCCACCTTTAACAGTATCTTAGAAAATGAAGGAAAGGGTACCTGAGAGTCTGAGTGACCTCCACGATGATCACCCAGACTCAGTCGCTTGTTAGTCGGTGGGCAGGAGGGACAGTTCTTTTTCCAATGTCCAGGATCACCGCAGTAAAAACACAGCTTTTCTAAACGCCTCCATCTCCTTTCTTTCTCTTTGAGGTCGATGGCTCCCATCTCCATGGACTCCAATACAGGACTGGCTCCCCTTCCACTGGAGAAAAATGGTGTCTCAGCCTGCATCACACCTCTCGCCCGCAGCCTGCGATCCATTCGGACGGCCTGCATCATGGCGTCCTCCAGAGAATCAGGCGGAGGGTGGAGTGCCAAGGCATCTTTCAGACGTTCAGACAGGCCTCTACGGAACAAGCCCCGGAGGGCGGCATCATCCCAACAGACCTCAGCAGCCCAGCGTCTGAACTCTGAGCAAAACCACTCGGCTGAGTGCTTCCCCTGACATACACTCATCACCATGTCCTCAGCCATCAGCACTTGATCAAGCTCATCATAAATATGCCCCAGGGCCTCAAAAAATGCATCCACAGTTATTCTCTCAGGGGCAGTGGTAGGAAGGGAAAAAGCCCAAGCCTGGGGGGCTCCCCTTAACAGAGACATAATGACCCCCACCCTCTGACTTTCATCCCCAGAAGAGTGCGGTCTTAAAGAAAAAAAAAGCTTACAGCCCTCTTTGAAAACTTTAAATTCCTTTCTATCTCCGGAAAAGGTATCTGGTAATTTAACCGGGGGCTCTGGGGAAACTAATATAACATCTTGAACCCCTGTCCCATGAGCACCAGATGATAAAGCCCCCTGCACAGTGTCAGCCATCAGCTGCTGAGACAGCCAGAGCTCGTTGTTCCTTATTCAGTGTCTGAGACATCTGAGTCAGGTGCTTTACCTGCTCAGAAAGGGCATACATAGGATCCACAACACACACAGGAAAAAAAAAAAAAAAAGTAGCGGTCAGTTATAATATTACGAACACCGCACTGCACTTGGTCACTGAGCTAGTGCGCGTGTCCTGAATAAGACAGACTGCACTCAAAGATACCTGTTGGGCGGGGCAGTAGCGGTGAAGATGCGTGCTTCAGACTAACAGGACCCTAAGCACGTGACTGCCAGGGGGCGGCGCCGGCCACAGGTCTCTCAGAGAAGGCAGTAACAGACAGAGAATGCTTCAGGCCAGAGGACCTTAAGCACGTGACTGCTGATGGGCGTGGCCTAAGCTCCAGAGAGCTATGAGCAGAAGGAAAACTCCTAGAAGGGTAACTACGGAACAGAGTTATCAAGGGGCATAGACAAAACGGATAGTCAGGGTAGCTAGGTCATACACAGAGGGAGCAACGCAGTACAAGAGGAGCAGGCAGAGAATAACCAGAACGTAGCCAAGGGATCAGAAAACCAGAACGGGCAAATACACAGTACCAAGACAGTAGACAAGCTCACAACGAGGAGACGGACCGGGTCAAAACCAAACAAGCAACAAGATCAGGCACAAGGCACAGGCACACAGGAGGTCAACTAACTCAGCCGAGGGCAGGAGTATAACTGACACCAGACCTAGGTCAATTGGCAACTAAATAGCCGCCCTCTGCCAGAGAGAGGCTGAAACCATTAACCCCAGTCTGGCCAGGACTGGACAAAGACCAAACCCCGTCCTGGGGCATGACAACTATAAGATGCACTGGACCATAATACGCACCCCAAATTTTCAGAAGTAAAATAGGGAAAAAAATTAATGTGTCAAATGCAATTCCGTCTTACAGTCTGAATTCAGCTTACTGGGGGGATCGGCACTGTTGGTGGATCGTGGTCACAGGGGGTGTTCGGTGGTCCGGTGGCATCCCAGACTGACTGATGCGGCAGGTTCAGCAGTGTCTTGGTTCATGGGCTGCGCCGGCATTTTGTAAGAGCCCAGAGGCCCCCGGACATCCATTGCTGCCGATGCGGTGGCCTCTGGGAAAATGGCCACCAAGGGCGGTGCATGCTCGGATAGAGATCTCGGCAACGAGATCTCATCCCGAGATATCGGGAGATGAGAGCTCGGTGCACATCTCGTCTCCTGAGATCTCAGGACAGAATCTCGTTGCCGAGATCTCAATCTGAACATGCGCCAACCCAGGCAGCCATTTTCCCAGAGGCCACCACATTGCAGCAATGGATGTGCAGGGACCTCTGGGCTTTCACAAAATCCTGGCGGACCCCCCTGCACCACAGAACTTCGCCAAACCTGCCGCACCAGCCTGAAAAGGGAGTGTGATCATTGTCCTGCAGCGTCGGACTGGGACCACAGCAGAATTGCCTGACTCCTGCGGCCGCCACATGACTTGTAAGTATATTCCGACTATAAGATGCACTCCCATTTTCAAAAAAGTGCGTTTTATAGTCCAAAAAATACAGTATTTGGTGCTTTCTGTGAAATTTCAGTGGTACATAAGATTCCAAAAAAGTGTTTAAAAAATTTGTCTGTATTCAATTAGTCATCCATACAGTATTAGGTGCTTTCTGTGACATTATAGTGGTATATAACACTCCAAAAAAGTGTTGACATTTTTTGTCTGTATTTAATTAGTCAGCTATATAGTATTTGGTGTTTTCTGTGGCATTTTAGTGGTATATAAGACTCCAAAAAAGCGGTGAAAAATTTGTCTGGATTCAAACAGTCATCCATACAGTATTAGGTACTTTCTGTTAAATTTCAGTGGTAGATAAGATTCCAAAAAATAATTTAAAAATTTGTCTGCATTCAATCATTCATTCATATAGTATTATTAGGTGCTTTCTGTGACATTTCGGTAGTATGTAAGACTCCAAAAAAGTGTTATAAAATTTGTCTGTATTCAATTAGTCATCCATATAGCATTTAGTGCTTTTTGTGACATTTCAGTGGTATATAAGACTCAAAAAAAGCAGATAAATATTTGTCTGCATTCAGTTAGTCATCTATAGATTATTAGATGCTTTCTGTGACATTTTAGTGGTACATAAGACTCCAAAAAAGCGTTTAAAAATTTGTCTGTATTCAATTAGTCATCCATATAGTATTTAGTGCTTTCTGTGACATTTCAGTGGTATATAAGACTCAAAAAAAGCAGATAAATATTTGTCTGGATTCAGTTAGTCAGGTGCATTCTGTGAGATTAGGATAGTATATAACACTCCAAAAAAGGGTTGAAAAATTTTGATTCAATTACTCATCCATACAGTATTGCGTGCTTTGCGTTAAATTTCAGTAGTATATAGCACTCCAAAAAAGTTCTAAAATTTCTTGTAGATTCAATTAGTCATCCATACAGTTTACTGTGCCTCTTGATACCTTATGGTGACATATAAAACACGAAGAAAACACTTACAAAATTTTTTAATGGATTCAATTATTCATACATATATATGATTTAACATGCTTTGTGTAAAATTACTGTGGGTTCAAATTTTTTAAAACTGCTTGGCCTGGTACACTTCACAAAATATTGTTCAAAAAAATTGATCATTGTCATTTATACTGTAGAACTTGGTTTATGTGCAATATCGGCTTGAAATGAAAACCAAAATTGACCTGCTACTCGTGTATAAATTTGGTCCCTCGGTACTCGATCCCCAGCCGCCACTATTTCTACTGGTTGACATCTCTGCCTTGTACCAGCACGTGTCCAGGAACATCACCGGTGTCCTTACCAATACAGTTACTGGGATTGTCCTTTTAAAGACCAACACGTGGACAAACCCTTGTGGTTAGAGACACTACACTTCACTGACGGCACGCTGGGTGAACATTGTGGAGGCCAGATCTGAATCCCACCCTGGCACGGCATGTGTGCTACCGACACCGAGGATTGATGGCACTACTTCTATCAGTGTTTCCTCCACCTACTACACCAGTTTCTGCACCCCCTCCTGTTCCTCCTCATCCTACATCTCTGACATGCTATTACAGAGCACACATCAGCTGGAAGCTGTGCAGCACTGCCTCAGTGAAGCATCAACAGGCTCTGCTGAAGCTAATTTGTCTAGGAGACAAACCACACACCACGACACAGTTATTGAAAAGAATAATAGACCAGATAGATATGTGGCTCTCGCCGCTGAACCTACAACCAGGCATGGGCGTGTGTGGTAATGGGCGTAACCTGGTGGCGACTTATAAGCTTGGCAATTTCAGTCATATACCATGCTTAGCCCATGTGTTTAACTTGGTAGTTCAGCAGATTATGAAAACTTACCCATATTTGACAGAGCTTCTCGTCATGGTATTTCTGCAAGTCGGCTACAGCTGCAGTCACTCTGGCAGTGCTGCAGCAGCGCATGGAAGTGGCAGCTCACCAACTAGTGTGTGACATCACCATGCTCTGGAACTCCACACTGCATACATTGTCAGGGCTTTGTGACCAGCAGAGGCCAGTTGTGGAACACGCCTGTCAGTATTCTGGTAAGCCTCTGCACGTAACAACTGAAGAGTGGACATGGATGTGTGTCGACCCGCCACCACAATTGTGGGTTACCAGGGCAATGGGGTACTCAGAGCCGAGCCCATGGAAGTCTATGGGATTTGTCACAGGTAGCTGTGGCTCGGTCTGTGGCCCTGGCGGTCTGGCGTATGTTGGGGGAATATTTACAGGGGATAGATTTATATACAGTTTGTGACGCCACCTGTAGTATTCTGGTAATTTGTACCAGCGCTGCTGTAGATCTCTGAGGGGATGGTGATGCAGCTAGATGTCGGGTCCCCTACAGGTGGGACTCTTCCCTCAGGTCGGTAGTTAGGTAGGGATTGTGCAGGCATGCAATAATAACTCAGTCTCACACGGTCAGCGTCTTTCCATACCTTTACTTGTAAGATGTTCAGGCAGGTCCCAGGGAGGCTGATCCAAGGAGAGTGTATCTTGAGACAGCAGCTGGACAAGTTAGGGGCCTCCTTTACTTCCAATACGATGAGTACAACCAGCCTGAAGCGTAGTTCCCTCAATATCTCCAGCTAATCTATAGCTGTACCGCCCAGTCAGCTTTGTGTTAGGAGCCTTCCTGCGAAGAAGCTGAATTCTTATCTTGTCGTGCACTGACTCAAAGTCTTCACTTCCCCTGACCCCAGTTACGTACTGACTATAAGGGGCTTGTTTGCCGCGACCTAAGGTCCGGTAAATTCCTGGTTTTCTTATCACTATGCTTGAAACAGTAGTGATCCTTCGGTCCCCAGTGACCGGGTGCAATGTGCAGGACTTCTTCAATCCGTAAGCACTATTCCAATAAACCACTGTGCCTTTCGCCTTGTCCTCGCTGGTAACATAAGCACTCACACTAGCCAAGGGTCGAGCAGTCACTTCTTTCTTTTCCTTCACTTCAAAGTTAGTTACAGATGCTCAGTTATCAATAGGCAGGAGCACGTCTCTGAACCTTATACCGTCCTTTAGACAGGATGCTGAAGACTTTCTGCACTAAACTTCTTCTTTCCTTCCAGTGTATGCTGATGAGGTACAGCTCTGACTAGGCTAAGGTGAATTAAAGCACCTATACTAGACTCCACTTTCCGAACTGGTGATAGAGCAATCTGGACTCCTTCCTCCCTCCAGACGTCCTCTCTCTCTGAAGTCAGGAACTCAACTGACTAAATCACTCCAACACATACCAACTTGACCACTCCCTCAAGAGTAAACTCCACTACCCTAAGGGTGTGTCTAGTATGTGTTGAGTGAATGGATATTTAGCATTAAACTGCTGTCTCGCCACACACTCTCCAGGGTACTGCGTGTGCCTAACACCAGGGCTACACATTCCCCCATGGTAAACGACAGCACTCCCGGGCTGTAAAATATAAAGAGACATTTTTGTTTATGCATGAAAACATTAACAATAACAGTAATTCGTCCCATCCGGGAGGTGAGGATATCTTGAACGTTGCAAACATTAACATTTTATATAGAAATACAAAAGTATTAAATAGCATTCAATAAATATACGGTATACTTGTGAAGGACCCGCACCAAACCTTCAACGTAGGTCCTGGGTGGGCTGCAGGACATCCGAATGCAGACCTCACTCAGTGCCACACCACACGGGTTTTTGGTTCAGAGGTACGTCAAGGTTTCATGTGAAACCATTAAAAAGGCACAAAGTGCAACTATTTACAGGATACAGTTTTTGGGCTGGCTCAGTCCTCAGCCTCTGAGTCCATTGTTAAACGAAGACATAATAGGGAAAACACATTTATATATATAGACTTTTACAATGTTCACATAAATTCGTTATAACTACTGCTGATATCTAATGGGTAACTTCCCTTTGGTGGTTCGCTCTGATCTACGTGGTGTAGCCTCAGGTATATCAAGTTGCGATCTGTCTGCACTGCGTAACGGCAAACTATAGAACTGCCTTAATCTTTCTATGGATCTGGCAAGCGTACTGATGGCTGGGCGGTGTGAGTCAGCTTCACCAGGAGATCCCATAGTATGGGGCGCTGCTTCAGATGATCCATCTTGAGGTTCCACAGGTTGAGGTGTTGCTGGGATGGGTAACTCCTGAGCGGGTTCAACTGGCACCACAGGCACAACTGGAGGTAAAACTTCCTCTTGTGGCTGATAAAACTGCAACACTGGAATTATCACAGCATCTCCCAGTCGGGGCCAATCCGCAGGAAAATCTCCCAGATCTGTGTGTAGGACCTCTTCCTTTCTTTCTCCTTGATTGAGGACAGGGTTCTTTTCACAACGCTTTAAGTGTTCTGGACACAACTTCAAATGATCTCTGGACACAGTGGTTGTTGTTCTTCCTCCGTCTTTACTGACGACACAAACTTTTCTGTTGTCATATTTAGAATCTTGTATGACGTAGGGTTCTTGCTCCCACTGATTATCCAATTTGTGCATCTTCCTTTTTCTTTTTAATACTACCTCTCCAGGCATCAAAGGCTTGGCAGGAGCATTTCGGTTGTAAACATCTTCCTGTTTCTCCCGTGCCTTATTGAGACTTTCCTCTACACAGATTTGTACTCTTCTGTATTGCTCTTGCCGATTGACGTCCCAGTTTTCCACGGCATCGTCTGCCTCCGGTTCTACCACTCCAAGTTCTAAATCCATTGGTAGTTTTCCGGGCCTTGCTCTCATAAGATAGGCTGGAGTGCAGTTAGTTGAGCTTACAGGTATATGATTATATAAATCAACCAAATCAGGCAGTAAATCCGGCCATCGATTCCTGTCTTCCAACGGTATGGATCTCAACAAGTCAAGGACAATATGGTTCATCTTTTCACAAAGACCGTTGGTTTGAGGGTGGTATGGTGTTGTTCTTATTTTCCTGCACCCGTACATGTGACAGAATTCCTTGAATAAATCAGCTTCGAAAGCAGGTCCCTGATCGGTTAAGACTTGCTCCGGATACCCATGCGGTCTGCAGAAGCTTGCTTGAAAGGTTTTCGCGGCCGTCACTGCGGTCTGGTCCTTCACTGGAACAACCACCAGGAATCTGGAGTAATGGTCCACCATGGTCAAGGCGTATGAGTATCCAGATCTACTCAGCGACAGTTTGACGTGGTCCAGGGCCACAATCTCCAGGGGACGAGTCGTCCGGATAGGTTGCAGGGGTGCCTTCTGACTACCGTAGTCCTTTCTTCTAAGACCACAGGGTCCACAGTTCCGACACCACCTCTCGATGGAGCTGCGCATCCCTACCCAATAGAACCGGCATCTCAACAGGGTCTCCAGCTTTCTCCAGCCAAAGTGTCCTGCTTGATCGTGGTATGCTTCCAACACCATTGGGACGTCTGCCTTGGGGACCACGATTTGCCAGACCATCTCATGGGTTCTGGGGTTGACGTATCTCCTGCACAACTTCTCACGGTATAGGAACAACCTGCTTTTCTCGTTCCACAGGAGCTTGGCTGACATAGGTGCATCCTTTTCCAGAGAGGAGCCTTCCTGACTTAACAACTCCTTGATGCGGCTGACCACTGGATCACTGTCCTGAGTCTCTTTCCAGCTGTGATGGGGTAAAGGATTTAATGTTGCACCATTCTGCTTTCTGTGGACTCGATGCTCGTGGACTACCCATTTCGATGGAACGCGGGTAGCTCAATTTCTTCCAGGTCGTCCGATTCTTCTTCCGTATCAGAGTCATGCGGCATTCGGGACAATGCATCAGCATTAGCATTCTTTCGACCTGCCCGGTACTTGATAGTAAACTGGTAATTGGACAACCGAGCCATCCATCGCTGCTCCATGGCACCCAGCTTGGCGGTTTCCAGGTGCGTTAACGGGTTGTTATCTGTAAACGCAGTGAACTTATTGGAGGCCAGATAGTGCTTAAATCTTTCAGTAATGGCCCAGACCAGCGCCAGAAACTCCAGCTTGAAGCTGCTATAATTTTCCGGATTCCTCTCAGTTGGCCTGAGTTTTCTGCTAGCATAAGCGATGACTTTTTCTTGGCCATTCTGCTTCTGACTGAGAACTGCTCCCAGCCCTTCATTACTGGCGTCGGTGTACAACAGGAACGGTTGGCTGTAATCAGGATAGGTTAAGATCTCATCACCTGTCAGGATCTCTTTCATCTTTTGGAATGCTTCAGCCTGTTCTTTACCCCAATTAAAGGGAGGGTTTCTGCTCTTTAAGGATTGTCCTACCAGGAGGTCCTGTAAAGGAGCTGCCTTCTTCGTGTAATCTTTCACGAATCTCCGGTAGTAACCCGTTAGTCCCAGGAACTGTCGCACTTCCTTAAGGTTCTTCGGCTCCGGCCACTTCTGGATGGCAGTGACTTTCTCTGGGTCCGGCGCTACTCCTTCCGAACTGACGATGTGCCCCAAGTATTGTACCTTCTGTTTGAGTAGATGGCATTTTCAGGGTTTCAACTTCATCCCGTACCTGGACAGGGACTCGAATACTTCTGCCAGGTGCTTCAGATGGTCCTCATAAGTCTTGGAATACACGATGACGTCGTCTAGGTATAGCAGCACGGTTTCAAAATTGAGATGTCCCAGACAATTTTCCATCACTCTCTGAAATGTTCCTGGGGCACTACTGAGCCCAAACGGCATTCTGTCGAACTCACAGAGCCCCATTGGGGTGGTGAAAGCCGTTTTCTCACGATCCTCCTCAGCCACAGCCACTTGCCAGTAACCACTAGTCAGATCAAGGGTAGAAAAGTAGTTAGCCGTTTTCAGAGCAGCTAATGATTCCTCTATACGTGGTAGCGGGTATGCATCCTTGTGTGTTATGCGGTTCACCTGCCTGTAATCCACACACATTCTCATACTACCATCTTTCTTTTTAACCAGAACTAGAGGGGCTGCCCAGGGGCTACAACTATCCCTTATCACCCCAGCTTTCTTCATATCATTCAACATTTCTTTAGCTTTCTGATAATGAGCTGGAGGTATGGGCCTATACCGCTCTTTGATGGGAGGATGACTGCCAGTAGGGATATGATGTTGTACTCCCTTAATGATCCCAAAATCAAGTGGATTTTTGCTAAACACTTGGGCGTACTCTTGCACCACCCGTAATACCCCTTGCTTCTGGTGAGCGGGAGTGGTGTCCGTCCCAACATGGAGTTGCTGACACCATTCCGCCACCTGAGTTGCTGGGTCATTGTCCTCCTCTATTTGACAGGAGTCTAAGGACTCAGCCGGGAGAATAGAATTATTATCAACAGCATGAAGTTTAGCAATGGTTGCATAACGGGGTAAATTTACCTCATCATCTCCCCAATTGAGAAGCCGTACCGGTACTCTTCCATTCACCACTTCTACTACTCCTCTAGCAGTCATAAGTGTAGGTCTATGCTCTGAATGGTGGGGTTCTACTACAGCTTGGTAATTCTGTCCTCTCAGACCTATGGCTGCCCTGCACCAAATGATCATTTCACTCATTGGGGGTATCACAATAGGATCCGAGTCAGTGACCCGTACATTACCAATTTCGCCGTCGGTAAGCTTCGCTTGCTGCTGACACACCAGGGCCCGGATCTCTCTTTGGATTACTCCTCTCTGCCTTGGTCGGGCAATCTCAGCGAGCTGTTGGAGCAAGAACACAACTTCTCCCAAACAATTACCGATAATGTTAGTACCCAAAATGATATTTAAACCGTTCTCCTCATTTACAGTCTTTACTACCAGAAGCCCTTGGTCTTTCAACTCCTCTCTGCCCACCTTTACATCTACACATTTTGTTCCGAGTACTTCTACAGGAAGACCATTCGAAGCATACACAGTAAAGTCAAGGCTCGGAGGTTTAAGACTGTCCATTGACCAGTACTTGGTATATAGAGCATCAGGTATTAGGGTCACCTGGGACCCAGTGTCTAACAATGCTGGAACAGCAATACCATCTAGAATAATGGACAGGTAGGGTCGCCCGCCCACATACCTGCGGTTCCAGTCTAGGGGGCCTGACGGGTATTCTCCTGGGTGTTGGCCCTTGGACCCAGGTTCTGCCCGTTTAAAGGAGACAGTGTAGACAGATGACCTTTCCGGTTGCAGCGATAACAGATGATCTCTCGACGAGAAGGGTGTTGATCAGAGGTTGCTCCTGGGGGTGGCGTTGTCCTCCTCCGGGGGGGGCGACGTCTTCTTTCTTCTCCGGTGCATCCACGGGACGTCTTCTGGGCAGTCAGCTAACAAGATCTTTCCTTCCTCCTCTTTCCGCAGCTGCAGGGCACTCATTACAGCGGCCAGATTTTTAGTCAGCTGGCGCACCTCTGAGCGCAGACAGTCCAATTCACTAGGAGGTGTCACCTGCGTTTTGGTTTCTGCCACTAGCGGGGAACAGGGGGTTACTGCCGGTTCCAGAGTGACTTCACCCTGATGATGTTGGGTGGCCACCTCAGGTTTGCCCAGGGGCCGCAGCCCTTTTATTGCCATGTCCTTTAGGGCATCAAAGGTAGCATCCGGATGATCTAAGGACCACCAATTTACAGTTCTGCGTTCCTCTGGGGATCTCAATCCCTGTATAAATTGTTCTTTCAGCATTCTATTCTCGTCGATAGCATTTAAATGGTTAATTTGCTTGAGGGCTCTCAGGGCTCCCTGTAGTCGGCAAGCATAGTCTCGGATGCTGTCACCTGGCTGTTGTGAACAGTGATAGAAGGCCATCCGGAGATCCGTTTCTGTGCGGTCTTCAAATATGGCATGTAGCTTAAGGAAGATCGCAGGTACCGACTCCTGATCAACGGTGTCCCAGGTCTCCACTTCCCTCTCAGCAGCGCCAGTTAGCTGCCCTATTAGCACAGCAGCTTTTTGTCTCTCAGGCATGGAGTACATTTCTAGGATGCTGCATAACTTCCGCTTGAAGCCTGCTAATGTGCCTGGCTCACCGCTGTATTGGGGAAGCCATTTCGCCCCAGGCATATATGGGAGCGTTAGTGGCATGATCGGGACTACCGGACTGGGTGCAGGGCCTGCGCCCCCATCTGGCGCTACAATACCAGACGGTGCGGGATTGGGGACTCCGACCGGGGCCGCACTGTCAGCCGGTTGTTGTGACATCTTAGCGCCCCCTTGGTTAAACGGAGCCTACCGGTTTCAGATGCTGCTATTTCACAGGCACCGCAGTGGGAACAGGACCTTCGTCGCAGGCGCTCTGATGTCAGAGCGTTCACTTCCTGTTGCAGGACCTGCCGCTGAGTCAGAGCCGGGGGCGTGTCCAAGACTTTGCGCGCTCTTTCAGGTACGCCCACCTTCTTCTCCAGCGCCTGAGGGCGCGAATATGGCGACAAAAATGGCGATTTTGGCGCCAAAAGTGCAAACAGTCCTTTTTCACAAAAACACTCCACAGGCACACAGGGCTCGCAATGCTGCAAGTTTCGTATCCTGTTCGTGACGCCAAGTTTTTGTGTCGACCCGCCACCACAATTGTGGGTTACCAGGGCAATGGGGTACTCAGAGCCGAGCCCATGGAAGTCTATGGGATTTGTCACAGGTAGCTGTGGCTCGGTCTGTGGCCCTGGCGGTCTGGCGTATGTTGGGGGAATATTTACAGGGGATAGATTTATATACAGTTCGTGACGCCACCTGTAGTATTCTGGTAATTTGTACCAGCGCTGCTATAGATCTCTGAGGGGATGGTGATGCAGCTAGATGTCGGGTCCCCTACAGGTGGGACTCTTCCCTCAGGTCGGTAGTTAGGTAGGGATTGTGCAGGCATGCAATAATAACTCAGTCTCACACGGTCAGCGTCTTTCCATACCTTTACTTGTAAGATGTTCAGGCAGGTCCCAGGGAGGCTGATCCAAGGAGAGTGTATCTTGAGACAGCAGCTGGACAAGTTAGGGGCCTCCTTTACTTCCAATACGATGAGTACAACCAGCCTGAAGCGTAGTTCCCTCAATATCTCCAGCTAATCTATAGCTGTACCGCCCAGTCAGCTTTGTGTTAGGAGCCTTCCTGCGAAGAAGCTGAATTCTTATCTTGTCGTGCACTGACTCAAAGTCTTCACTTCCCCTGACCCCAGTTACGTACTGACTATAAGGGGCTTGTTTGCCGCGACCTAAGGTCCGGTAAATTCCTGGTTTTCTTATCACTATGCTTGAAACAGTAGTGATCCTTCGGTCCCCAGTGACCGGGTGCAATGTGCAGGACTTCTTCAATCCGTAAGCACTATTCCAATAAACCACTGTGCCTTTCGCCTTGTCCTCGCTGGTAACATAAGCACTCACACTAGCCAAGGGTCGAGCAGTCACTTCTTTCTTTTCCTTCACTTCAAAGTTAGTTACAGATGCTCAGTTATCAATAGGCAGGAGCACGTCTCTGAACCTTATACCGTCCTTTAGACAGGATGCTGAAGACTTTCTGCACTAAACTTCTTCTTTCCTTCCAGTGTATGCTGATGAGGTACAGCTCTGACTAGGCTAAGGTGAATTAAAGCACCTATACTAGACTCCACTTTCCGAACTGGTGATAGAGCAATCTGGACTCCTTCCTCCCTCCAGACGTCCTCTCTCTCTGAAGTCAGGAACTCAACTGACTAAATCACTCCAACACATACCAACTTGACCACTCCCTCAAGAGTAAACTCCACTACCCTAAGGGTGTGTCTAGTATGTGTTGAGTGAATGGATATTTAGCATTAAACTGCTGTCTCGCCACACACTCTCCAGGGTACTGCGTGTGCCTAACACCAGGGCTACACAGATGCCTGACATTTGTGCAGTTCTCCAAGACTTTGAGGACTCCACAAAGATGGTGAGCAGTGATGACACCATCATCAGCACAACGATCCCACTTCTGTGCCTACTTAAACAGTCACTGCTGACAATTTAACATGAGGTTTGCATGTAGACCAGGTGGAGATGGAGGAAGACATGAGACAGGGAGATATTTCCCAGGTCAGGCTCATCTCATCTGTTAAGTGCGGATTGGGTAACAATGAGGATGTGGAAGCTGAGGAGGAGGAACAGAAGATGGCTGAGGAGGGGAATGAGGAGGAAAAGATCAAGGAGGAGGATATGGAGAGTAGTCATCATGGTGGAGACAGGGAAGTGTCGGCTATAGAGACATTGGCACATATGGCAGACTTTATTTACAGCTGCTTTCTCATAACCCTCGCGTTACATTTATCTTGGCCAAAAAAGAATACAGGTTGTTCACCCTGCTAGACCCACGTTAGAAGGAGAACCTTGCATCTCTCCTTCCTGAGGCGGAGTGGTCTATTAACCCCTTCCCGACCCATGACGCCACGTAGGCGTCATGAAAACCTGTGCCATTCCGACCCATGACGCCTATGTGGCGTCATGAAAGGATCTCGTCCCAGCGGGCCGGGAAACCGGGGTCACTCAAAGGTCACCCGACCCGCAGTTACAGGACCCTTTGTGCTTCACCACAGGGGGGTTGGCTTAACCCCCCCGTGGCCACGATCGCTCTGATTGGCTGTTAAAAGTGAAACAGCCAATCAGAGCAATGTGTAATATTTCACCAATTTAATTGGTGAAATATTACAATCCAGCCATGGCCGATGCTGCAATAGCATCTGCCATGGCTGGAGACCGAGCCCTGACCCCCCCACACCGAGTCACGGCGGTGATCGGCCGCCGCCACCGAAAGATGGCAGCGATCGGTCACCGCCGTCACTTACAGCTCCCCTCCTCTTTTGGTCCACTGGCCCCACTTCCTATCCCCCCCCCCAGCCTTCCGACCCCCCTACTCACCTCTCCCGATCCACCGATGTCCCACGATCGGGCCCGGCGTCCGCCCGGGCCTCTTCATGGGCGCCGCCATATTGGAAAATGGCGGGCGCATGCGCAGTGCGCCCGCCGGCCGGCGCATGCGCAGTGCGCCCCCCAGTGTTCAAAAATTTATTTTGATCACTGTGATAAACTGTCACAGTGATCAAAATAAAAAAAAGTAAATGAACCCCCCTTTATCATAGGTAGGGACAAATAAAAAAAATAAAGAATTTTTTTTTTTTTTCCTAGCGGATTTTGCTGCGGATCCGCGGCGGATATCGCTGCTGATCCGCGGCGGATTTCGCTGCTGATCCGCGGCGGACTTCGCTGCTGATCCGCGGCGGACATCGCTGCTGATCCGCGGCGGACTTCGCTACGGATCTGCTGCGGATTTCGCTGCTGATCGGCGGTGGATTTCGCTGCTGATCGGCGGCGGATTTCGCTGCTGATCCGCGGCGGATTTCGCTGCTGATCCGCGGCGGATTTCGCTGCTGATCCGCGGCGGAATTCGCTGCTGATCAGCGGCGGACATCGCTGCTGATCCGCGGCGGACTTCGCTGCTGATCCGCGGCGGATTTCGCTGCTGATCCGCGGCGGATTTCGCTGCTGATCCGCGGCGGATTTCGCTGCTGATCCGCGGCGGATTTCGCTGCTGATCCGCGACTGATTTTGCTGCTGATCCGCGGCTGATTATCTGCTGATTCATCTTCGCTAGCGGGTATAGCATAACGCGATCGCGTTATGCTATACCGTTACCAGCCGGTCAACGCTACGTGTTGAACGGGCTGGTAAAACGCAATATGAACCCAGCCTTAGGGTTAGAACTAGGGTTAGGGTTAGCATTAGGGCTAAGGTTAGAATTACGGTTAGGGTTGGAATTTGGGTTAGGGTTGGAATTAGGGTTAGGCTTGTAGTTAGGTTTATGGTTAGAGTTGGGATTAGGGGTGTGTTGGGGTTAGGGTTATGATTAGGGTTTGTATTAGGGTTAGGTGTGTGTAGGCGTTAGGGGTGTGTTTGGGTTAGGGTTGGAGTTAGAATTGAGGGTTTCCACTATTTAGGCACATCAGGGGGTCTCCATACGCGACATGGCGCCACCATTGATTCCTGCAAATTTTGCGTTCAAAAAGTCAAACAGTGCTCCCTTTATTCCAAGCCCCGACGTATGCCCAAACAGTGGTTTATCCCCACATATGAGGTATCAGCGTACTCGGGAAAAATTGCACAACAACTTTGGGGGTTCTAATTTCTCCTGTTAACATTGGGAAAAAAAATTGGGGACTAAAAATTATTTTTGTGGAAAAAAAATGATTTTATATTTTCACGGCTCTGCGTTATAAACTTCTGTGAAGGACTTGGAGATTCAAAGTGCTCACCACACATCTAGAGGAGTTCCTTGGGGGATCTAGTTTCCAAAATGGGGTCACTTGTGGGGAGTTTCTACTGTTTAGGCACATCAGTGACTCTGCAAACGTAACATGACGCCCGAAGACCATTCCATCAAGTGGGCATTTCAAAAGGTCACTACTTCCCATCCGAGCCCCGACGTGTGCCCATACAGTAGTTTTCTCCCACATATGGGATATCAGCATACTCAGGACAAATTGGACAACAACTTTTGGGGTCTAATTTCTCATGTTACCCTTGCGAAAATAAAAAAATTGGGGACTAAAAGATCCTGATTGTGGAAAAAATATGATTTTTTTATTTTCATGCCCGGGCGTTATAAACTTCTGTGTAGCCCTTGGGGGTTCAAAGTGCTCACCACACATCTAGATAAGTTCTTTGCGGTGTCTAGTTTCCAAAATGTGGTCACTTGTGGGGAGTTTCTACTGTTTAGGCGCATCAGGGGCTCTGCAAACGTAACAAGATGCCCGCAGACCATTCCATCAAGTTGGCATTTCAAAGCGTCACTACATCCCTTCCGAGCCCTGACGTGTGCCCAAACAGTGGTTCCCCCCCACATATGGGGTACTAGCGTACTCAGGACAAACTGGACAACAACTTTCGGGGTCCAATTTCTCCTGTAACCATTGTGAAAATAAAAAATAGTGGGCTAAAAAATCATTTTTTGAGAAAAAAAAATGATATTTTATTTTCACGGCTCTGCGTTATAAACTTCTGTAAAGCACCTGGGGGGTTCAAAGTGCTCACTATGCATCTAGATAAGTTCCTTAGGGCGTCTAGTTTCCAAAATGGGGTCACTTGTGGGGGAGCTCCAATGTTTAGGCACACAGGAACTCTCCAAATGCGACATGGCAACCGCTAAATATTCCAGCATATTTTCTATTCAAAAAGTCAAATGGCGCTCCTTCCTTCTGAGCCCTGCCGTGCGCCCAAACAGTGGTTTATGATCACAAATGAGGTATCTGTGTACTCAGGAGAAATTGCCCAACAAATTTTAGAATCCAATTTATACTGTTGCCCATGTGAAAATGAAAAAAACTGAGGCTAAAAGAAAATTTTTGTGAAAAAAAAGTACTTTCTTTTTTTTACGGATCAATTTGTGAAGCACCTGGGGGTTCAAAGTGCTCACTATGCATCTAGATAAGTTCCTTAGGGGGTCTAGTTTCCAAAATGGGGTCACTTGTGGGGGAGCTCCAATGTTTAGGCACACAGGGACTCTCCAAATGCGACATGGCAACCGCTAAATATTCCAGCATATTTTCCATTCAAAAAGTCAAATGGCGCTCCTTCCCTTCTGAGCCCTGCCGTGCGCCCAAACAGTGGTTTATGACCACATATGAGGTATCTGTGTACTCAGGAGAAATTGCCCAACAAATTTTAGGATCCAATTTATATTGTTGCCCATGTGAAAATGAAAAAAACTGCGGCTAAAAGAAAATTTTTGTGAAAAAAAAGTACTTTCTTTTTTTTACGGATCAATTTGTGAAGCACCTGGGGGTTCAAAGTGCTCACTATGCATCTAGATAAGTTCCTTAGGGGGTCTAGTTTCCAAAATGGGGTCACTTGTGGGGGAGCTCCAATGTTTAGGCACAAAGGGACTCTCCAAATGCGACATGGCAACCGCTAAATATTCCAGCATATTTTCCATTCAAAAAGTCAAATGGCGCTGCTTCCCTTCTGAGCCCTGCCATGCGCCCAAACAGTGGTTTATGACCACATATGAGGTATCTCTGTACTCAGGAGAAATTGCCCAACAAATTTTAGGATCCAATTTATACTGTTGCCCATGTGAAAATGAAAAAACTGAGGCTAAAAGAAAATTTTTGTGAAAAAAAAGTACTTTCTTTTTTTTACAGATCAATTTGTGAAGCACCTGGGGGTTCAAAATGATCACTATGCATCTAGATAAGTTCCTTAGGG
Organism: Oophaga sylvatica; assembly: GCA_033576555.1. Lineage (NCBI taxonomy): Eukaryota > Metazoa > Chordata > Amphibia > Anura > Dendrobatidae > Oophaga > Oophaga sylvatica. The sequence goes on along the minus strand of JARQOD010000003.1, from coordinate 502,614,035 downwards.
GGTCTAGTTTCCAAAATGGGGTCACTTGTGGGGGAGCTCCAATGTTTAGGCACACAGGGACTCTCCAAATGTGACATGGCAACCGCTAAATATTCCAGCATATTTTCCATTCAAAAAGTCAAATGGCGCTCCTTCCCTTCTGAGCCCTGCCGTGCGCCCATACAGTGGTTTATGACCACATATGAGGTATCTGTGTACTCAGGAGAAATTGCCCAACAAATTTTAGGATCCATTTTATCCTGATGCCCATGTAAAAATGAAAAAATTGATGCTAAAAGAAAATTTTTGTTGGAAAAATTAAAATGTCCATTTTTTCCTTACACGTTGCTTTAGTTCCTGTGAAGCACCTGAAGGGTTAATAATCTTCTTGAATGTAGTTTTGAGTAGCTTGAGGGGTGCAGTTTTTATAAAGGTGTCACTTTTGGGTATTTTCTGCCATATAGACCCCTCAAAGTGACTTCAAATGTGAGGTGGTCCCTAAAAAAAATGGTTTTGTAAATTTTGCTGTAAAAATGAGAAATCGCTGGTCAACTTTTAACCCTTATAACTTCCTAACCAAAAAAATGTTGTTCCCAAAATTGTGCTGATGTAAAGTAGACATGTGGGAAATGTTATTTATTAACTATTTTGTGTCACATAACTCTCTAGTTTAACAGAATAAAAATTAAAAATTTGAAAATTACAAAATTTTCAAAATTTTCGCCAAATTTCCATTTTTTTCACAAATAAACGCAAAAATTATCGACTTAAATTTACCACTAACATGAAGCCCAATATGTCACGAAAAAACAGTCTCAGAATCGCTAGGATCCGTTGAAGCGTTCCTGAGTTATTACCTCATAAAGGGACACTGGTCAGAATTGCAAAAAATGGCAAGGTCTTTAAGGTCAAAATAGGCTGGGTCTTGAAGGGGTTAAAATGGTGCTAGAAGGTCATTGTGGGAAACATATTGGATAAATTGCCATCAGACAACACTAGCGGCAGGGGGCAAGTTTCCTTGCCCAACCAAGGAGGAGAAGCAAGGGAGACACACCTTGTACAGCAGGGGCAGGGGTACACTGTCAAAGGTCTTGTCCTTTTTTATGTCACCCTCCAAGCATCCATGACCTCTGATGATCGAATACTTTTGACATGGAGGGAAAAATTTTTAAAGATGGTCAAGCAATACCTGGCCGACAAAACCAGCATACTCCCTAATTCCTCTGCGACCTTCAGCTATCAGGTCTCAAAGCTGGACACCTGGCATGAGCTATCCCTCTATGCCTTGGAGGTGTTGGGCTCCCCTGCCACTAACATTTTGTCTGAGCGAGTTTTTAGTGCCACCGGGGGGTGGGTCAAAACAGACAGGCACTTTCACCTGTCAACAGAAAGTGCTGATAGGCTCACTCTGAGAAAAATAAACAAAGCTTGGATTATCTCCAACTTTTCCACACCACCAGATGACAGCAGCACATAAAGTGTTTTTAATCTTCAATATTTGAATGAGGTCTGCCAGTTGTTGCCTTCAAGGGTCTATGGATGATCCTACTTTTTTCTGGTCTTTGCATTTTGTGCAAAGCAATTTTGAGTGTTGGAGTACATCAACTACACTTTCAAAATGTTTTAATGAGGTCCTCCAGTTGTTTCCTTCAATGGACTATAGATGAGCATGCCTATAATTTTGTGTGCAGACCCTTTATGAGTGTAGGACTACCACAAATCCACTTTGTTAACAATATTTGAATGAGGTTCTAAAGTTGGTGCCTTCAAAGGTGTATGGATGATGCTGCTTGTAATTTTTGGCAGGCTGTTGTGAATACTCTGGAGGTGATTTCTGAGCTGGGGCTCCCTCCGGTGGTTGCTGAGGGTAATGAACTAATTGCTGAATGGCCTTCAGCTGGCTCTGAATGGTCTGATATAAGTGACCTGAGTTCCCATCAGCCTTGCCGGTAATCAATTGTTCTTCCTGGTCTTGCTTGGAGCTCAGCTTGCATTCCTACTCTCATTAAGATAAGTGATTTGCTGTTTTTTTTCCTCTGGCTGGATTTTCCTTGCTGGTTTTTTGCTTGCAGTGGAATTCATCCTGGTCCCCTGTTGGGGCCTTGCGCTGCAATTGTGCTCATTTTGTATTTGCACTTTTGCTCTGTACTTTGTCACTTTTTATTTGCTGAATTGCTGTGTGTTACACCAGAGATCTGATTTAGGTGGTAGAGATCATGTGATCTCAGGTTTTTTGTTAATCAGAAGTGTTGGTATTTTTGTCAGGGTTTTTTTGGGCTGCAGTCAGAATTCTTTCCTATACTTTTCTATCTAGACAGATTGGGCCCCAACTTTTGCTCATTCTATTTTCTGTCTGTGTCCGTATTTTCTTCTTGTCTAACCGCCATTACATGTTTGGGGGCTTCCTATTTCTTTGGGGGCTCTGCTACGGGGCAGATAGCTTTCATCTTTCTGCCTTTAGGTGTAGCTATCTCTCCGGCTGTGATGAGGCGTCTAGGATCACCGTAGGTACGCTCCACGGCTACTTCTACTGTTGCGGTTAGTTTAGGGTCCTGCAATCCAATAGTTTCCAGCCTCTCTGGTGTATTTCTATTTTTCTATTTTTGCAATTTCTCCTCAGCTACCGAAACATAACATCCTCCACTATCGATGTTCTCCCTCACCGTTCATTCCCCTTTGACTACTGGGCCTGTAAACTGGACACCTGACCTGAATTAGCACAATATGCCTTACAGGAGCTCGCATGCCCTGCTGGTAGTGTGCTGTTTGAAAGAGTCTTCAGTGCAGCTGGATCAATCCTGACAGAAAGAAGGACCCGGCTGTTGACCCAAAATGTTGGTGATCTCACCTTCATTAAAATCAACCATGCCTGGGTTTCAAAGGATTTTGTATCACCTTCCCCTGATGACACATAGGTTGCCAGCAAAATGGCTCTCTTTGTCCTCCTCTTCCTCCGACTCCTCCAATTCCTCCATTTGCAGCTGCTGAATGTCCAGCCTACACCTCAATATTTGCCAGTTTTTCCACCTCCCTAACTGGGCTGTACCCCCCCCAGGGCCGGCGTCAGCACCTGGCGCACCCGGGCAAGTGCTGGGGCCCTGAGCAGGTGGGGGGGCCCACTCGTGGGCGACGGCACTGGCACAGGGCCCCTCATAGTACGCCAGTGTCTCTGACGGTGGGGGGCCCACTCGCCGTCAGAGACACTGGCGTACTATGAGGGGCCCTGTGCCAGTGCCGTCGCCCATGAGTGGGCCCCCCCTGCTTGCTCAGGTCCCCAGAACTTGCAATACTTACCTCTCCCTGCTCCACCGCTGTGATGTCTTCCGCGTTTCCTGACAGTGACATTCAGGTCAGAAAGCGTGATGACGTGACATCTGTACGCCCTCTGCTTGAACAGTCCAAGTGCAGAGAGCTGGAAGATCGTGATGCTGAGGAGTCTAGAGTAGAGCAGTGCCCAGCGAGGAGAGGTATTTCATTTTTTTTAATGTTTGGAGCAATATATGGGGAGCATTATACACTGGACATCATATATGGGGCCCATTATATACTGGAGCATCACATGGAGACCATTATATATGGAGCATTATATAAGGGGACCATTATATTTGGAGCATTATACGGGGCTCATCATACACTGTAGCATCATATATGGGGCCCATCATATACTAGAGCATCATATGGGATTCATTATTTATAGGGGCATCATATAGGGCCCTTTATTTATGGAGCATCATATGGAGCACATATGGGGCCTTTTCAGTATGGAGCATTATATGGAGCCCATTCTGTATGGAGCAATATATGGGGCTCATCATACACTGGAGCATCATCCATGGGGCCCATCATATACTGGAGCATCATATGGGGCCCATTATATATGGAGCATTATATAGGCCCATCATATACTGGAGCATTATATATGGGGACCATTATATTTGGAGCATTATATGGGGCTCATCATACACTGGAGCATTATAAATGGGGCCCATTATATATGGAGCACTATATAGGCCCATCATACACTGGAACATCATCCATGGGGCCATCATACACTTGAGCATCATAGATAGGGCCCATTATACACTGGAGCATTATAAATGTGGCCCAATATATATGGAGAATTATATAGGCCCATCATATGCTGGAGCATCATCCATGGGGCCATCATACACTGGAGCATTATAAATAGGGCCCATCATACACTGGAGCATCATATACGGGGCCCATTACACACTGGAACATTATAAATGGGGCCCATCATATACTGGAGCATCATATGGAGTTCATTATTTATGGGGCATCAATTCTGTATGGAGCATTATATGGAGCCCATTCTGTATGGAGCAATATATGGGGCCCATCATTTACTGCATGGAGCTTTGTATGTGACTCAATATGTGGTAATGTCACGACGTATAACAGATATATTCAAAGATAGCAACCTATATCTAATGTGACATCATTCTAAATTTCATATAATAGAGAAAATCAACATGTATACATAGTATCTGCCAGCAATGTCTTACCTGACATAATATCCTATGTATTGTGGGTCAATACTGTGTACGTGTCACGCTGTCTCTGGATCGAGGTGGACCGGGGTCTATGCTGACCCTGAACTGGGGTCCTGACTAGTCCCTCTACCTGGAGGTACTGTTAATGGTACAGAGGTCCAGGCCGCCAGCGTAACCCTGTCTCCTGTAGATCCCTGACCACTGTAATCTAGTCCTGAGAAGGACCCTGATTACCACCACAGGGAATGGGCAGGTCACAGCTTACACACAGTCTAAGACAAACGAGACAGACAAGGGGTAAAGAAAACACAGCCTTGCATACAACACTTCCACTACAGAGGAACACAAAAGGTTAAGGAGATAAACAATAAGCGAGGAGAGGAAAAACCACAACAGGCACTCTTAGCTTAAGTCTTCTCAGAAACGATCCGCTCTGCTGGTCTGAATGAATGCTTTCACCGGCAACTTCCCCAGCAGACCAGCAGGTATATGAAGAAAGCTAATTAACAAAACATCAATCGCAGCTGGGCGAGGCTTGTCAGCCCAGCACCGAGAGAGAAAGAATTAAGTCCCTCAGTGCCGAAAAACACCCAGCACCAGAAACTCAGCTGTGCGAAGTCAGGGTGTGCAATCGCGACGATCTCCGCCGCGACACACCTGTGACAGTACCCCCCCTTCTAAGAGGGGCCTCTGGACCCTCAGGGCCTGGTCTATCTGGGTGAGTAGTGTGGAAGGCCCGAACCAAACGGTCTGCGTTAATATCCGACGCAGAAACCCACATCCTCTCCTCAGGACCATACCCCCTCCAATGAACAAGGTACTGAAGGGACCGGCGATTCAGACGTGAGTCAATGATCTTCGATACCTGAAACTCCAAATTACCATTGACCACCACTGGAGGAGGAGGTAGAGGTGACGGTATAACTGGTGCCACGTACCTCTTAAGCAACGATTTGTGGAACACATTGTGGATTTTAAATGTAGGAGGGAGGTCAAGACGGAAAGCCACCGGATTAATTATTGAACTGATCCTGTATGGCCCGATGAATCTGGGACCGAGTTTCCAGGAGGGAACCTTAAGTTTTATATTCTTGGTAGACAACCATACCAGATCGTTCACACTTAGGTCCGGACCAGACACTCTCCTCCTATCAGCCATACGTTTGTATCGGTTCCCCATAGTGCTCAGATTATTAAGCACTCCTCTCCACACTGAAGCAAGTGATGACGAAAATCGTTCCTCTTCAGGAACCCCAGAAGAGCCCCCCCCATTGAAAGTACAAAACTGGGGGTGAAAACCATATGCCCCAAAAAACGGGGACTTACCAGTGGACTCGCTCCGCCTATTGTTAAGAGCGAACTCTGCCAGAGGCAAGAAAGAAGACCAGTCCTCTTGGTTCTCTGAGACAAAACACCGGAGATATGTCTCTAAGCTCTGATTCAGTCGCTCTGTCTGACCATTGGTCTGCGGATGAAAAGCCGAAGAAAATGACAACTGCATCCCCCGACGAGAACAAAATGCCCTCCAGAATTTGGACACAAACTGAGACCCCCGATCCGACACCACATCGGAAGGCAACCCGTGAAGTCTCACAATCTCCCCAATGAACACCTGCGCCAGAGTTTTAGCATTAGGAAGAGCAGGAAGAGCAATAAAATGTGCCATTTTGCTGAACCTGTCAACTACAACTAGTATGACAGTTTTACCTGAAGACGGAGGAAGGTCCGTAATGAAGTCCATAGACAGATGGGTCCATGGACGCTCCGGGATTTTCAACGGTAAAAGGGCCCCAGACGGACGGGTATGTGGGGTCTTAGAGCGCGCACATACCCCACAGGACGCGACAAAAGTTACCACCTCTTTATTTAAGTTAGGCCACCAAAACCGGCGAGAAACTAGATCTACAGTTGCTTTACTCCCTGGGTGTCCTGCCAAAGCAGAATTATGATGTGCCTCGATAACCTTTTGTCTTAACTGATCTGGAACAAACAGTTTCCCTGGAGGTCCTACAGGGGCATCCCCCTGAGCCTCCAATACCTCCTCCTCAAGCTCAGAGCATACAGCCGACACCACAACTCCCTCCTGAAGAATAGGAACCGGGTCATCCGTCTTCCCGGCCCCCGGGAAACTACGAGATAAGGCATCAGCCTTTACATTTTTGACCCAGGACGATATGTGATGACAAAATTAAACATGGTAAAAAACAACGACCATCTAGCTTGTCTGGAATTCAGACGTTTTGCAGACTCTAAATACAGCAGGTTCTTGTGATCAGTAATGACGGTGACCGGGTGGACTGCCCCCTCCAAAAAGTGACGCCACTCTTCAAAAGCCAACTTAATGGCCAAGAGTTCCCTATTGCCGACATCATAATTCATCTCGGCAGACGACAATTTTTTAGAGAAGAAAGCGCACGGATGCCATTTACCAGGGGACGGACCTTGAGATAATACCGCACCCACTCCTACATCAGATGCGTCTACCTCCACAATGAACGGTTGTGATGCATCAGGTTGGATGAGTATGGGTGCTGAAGCAAAACATTTTTTCAAGGAGGAAAATGCTTGACAAGCTTTGTCAGACCACCTAGAAAAATCCGTCCCTTTTTTGTCATGTCAGTGAGAGGTTTGACAACAGATGAGAAATTACGAATAAATTTCCGGTAGTAGTTAGCAAACCCCAGGAAACGCTGCAGTGCTTTAAGATCCTCTGGCCGATCCCATTCAAGCACAGCCTTCACTTTCCCAGGGTCCATACGGAAACCGGAGGCTGACACCAAGAATCCTAAAAACTGAAGTTCTTGTACAGCGAATACACACTTCTCCCATTTGGCGTACAGTTTATTATCTCGCAAGATCTGCAACACTTGTCTCACATGCTCCTGATGAGACACAAGATCCGGCGAGTAAATTAAGATGTCATCTAGATAAATGACAACAAACTGTCCCACTAGGTGGCGAAAGATGTCATTAACAAAATGTTGAAACACCGCCGGGGCAGTAGTCAGACCGATAGGCATGACAAGGTTCTCATAATGTCCCTCCGGAGTGTTAAACGCCGTCTTCCACTCATCCCCCTCCTTTATCCTAATCAGATTATACGCCCCCCTGAGATCCAACTTAGAGAACCATTTGGCACCCACAATCTGATTGAAGAGATCAGGAATAAGTGGGAGCGGATACGGATCTCGGACCGTAATCCGATTAAGCTCACGGAAATCCAGGCAAGGGCGTAGGCCTCCATCTTTTTTCTTCACAAAGAAGAACCCCGCGGCCACTGGGGAAGATGAAGGTCTAATATGCCCCTTGGCCAGACTTTCCGAAATGTAATCCTTCATAGCTTGCCTCTCAGGACCAGAAAGGTTATATAACCTAGATTTTGGTAACTTAGCATCAGGAAGCAATTTTATAGCACAGTCATATGCGCGATGAGGAGGTAATTCTTGACACCCTTCCTCTGAAAACACATCCTCAAAGTCCTCCAGAAAAGGAGGTAAGGTTCTAGGCACGACCGTACCGATGACCGTGTTCATGCAGTTACTATTGCAAAATTCACCCCACTGGCTTATCTCTCTGGATTGCCAATTAATAACTGGGTTATGTTTAGTTAACCAAGGAAGTCCCAACACAATAGGAGTGGGAAGGCCCTCCAACACATAACAAGACAATAGTTCTTTATGTATTGTCCCCACTCGAAGGTCTATGTTATGCACGGCTTGCACAAAGCTACCTTGACCGAGAGGCCTGGCGTCAATAGAGAATATAGGGATAGGTTTGGCCAATACACTCAGTTGCATACCTTGCACCTGGGCAAACCGAGCGTCCACCAGATTAGCCGCGGCCCCACTATCCAGAAGAACAGAAATCCTCTCAGTTCTCGTACCTACCACCACCTCCGCTGGTACGAGAAACTGAGACGGACTTGGGGACGAAATACATACTCCCAGATTGTCGTCCACCACACAACCTGGGATTAATAGTTTTCCGGCGACTTCTTGCTCAGTACAGTACGGGATGGACACCCCTCAATAAAATGTCCCTCTCTCCCGCAGAAGAAACACCTTCTTGTTTTGCGGCGCACCGCCGATCCCCTCCCTCGGAATGATGTCCCTCCCAACTGCATAGGTTCCTCGGAACAAACCAGGGGAACCTCAATATTAGGGACTTTAGAAGGAGGTGGAGTCATCACAGGGGGCGGAGTTACCCCACACCTCTCCCGAAGCCGTCTATCAATGTGAATAGCAAGAGCCATAGCGGCCTCCAGTGACGGGGGAGAATCATACTGAGCCAACACATCTTTTAATTTGTCAGATAAACCTTGACAAAACTGGCTCCTAAGAGCTAGGTCATTCCACTGAGTATCCGTGGCCCACCTACGGAACTCTGAAGAAAATTCCTCCGCCAGACGATCTCCCTGCTGTATCCTACGTAACTTCATTTCAGCAAGGGAGACCCGATCCGGGTCATCATATACCAGACCCAGGGCTGTAAAAAATCGGTCCACTGACTGGAGAGCCGGGGAGCCCGGGGGGAGAGAGAACACCCAGGATTGAGGGTCCCCTTGTAAGAGCGAGATGACAATTCCCACCCTCTGATCCTCACTCCCCGACGACTGCGGCCGCAGCCGAAAATACAATTTACATGCTTCCCGGAAAGTAAAAAACTTGTCCCGCCCACCAGTGAACCTGTCCGGGAGAGCTACTTTAGGTTCAAATCTGGTTTGCTCCCGGGGGTACAAAACCTTGGATTTAACATCCGTCAGCTCCATGGACAAACTCTGCAACTGCTGAGCTAAATGGGCTACTGGATCCATGGTGGCTGGGGAGAATCTTTAGATGGGCCGGTGAAAATGTCACGACGTATAACAGATATATTCAAAGATAGCAACCTATATCTAATGTGACATCATTCTAAATTTCATATAATAGAGAAAATCAACATGTATACATAGTATCTGCCAGCAATGTCTTACCTGACATAATATCCTATGTATTGTGGGTCAATACTGTGTACGTGTCACGCTGTCTCTGGATCGAGGTGGACCGGGGTCTATGCTGACCCTGAACTGGGGTCCTGACTAGTCCCTCTACCTGGAGGTACTGTTAATGGTACAGAGGTCCAGGCCGCCAGCGTAACCCTGTCTCCTGTAGATCCCTGACCACTGTAATCTAGTCCTGAGAAGGACCCTGATTACCACCACAGGGAATGGGCAGGTCACAGCTTACACACAGTCTAAGACAAACGAGACAGACAAGGGGTAAAGAAAACACAGCCTTGCATACAACACTTCCACTACAGAGGAACACAAAAGGTTAAGGAGATAAACAATAAGCGAGGAAAGGAAAAACCACAACAGGCACTCTTAGCTTAAGTCTTCTCAGAAACGATCCGCTCTGCTGGTCTGAATGAATGCTTTCACCGGCAACTTCCCAAGCAGACCAGCAGGTATATAAAGGAAGCTAATTAACAAAACATCAATCGCAGCTGGGCGAGGCTGGTCAGCCCAGCACCGAGAGAGAAAGAATTAAGTCCCTCAGTGCCGAAAAACACCCAGCACCAGAAACTCAGCTGTGCGAAGTCAGGGTGTGCAAACGCGACGATCTCCGCCGCAACACACCCGTGACAGGTAATCATTATACTCTATGGGGACCGTCCTATACTGTATGGCACATTATATGGGGACCATCATATACTGTAGCATTATGTGGAGCTCATCATATACTATTTGGAACATTATATGGGACCAATTATTCTGTATGGAGTAATATATGGGGCTAATTATTCTGTATGGCTCTATGTGGTGGCCATAATACTGTATGGAGGAATATACTGTCCGGTTTTTGAGCTATTGTAGAATTTAAAATAGATATCAGTGATGTAATGCAAGAAGTGAAGTATTTGTCATTGTACTATACCTATATTTCTGTGCCGTATCAGAGCATCATGAATTGTGGTATGTGTTAAAGGGGCCCACTGACACTCTTTCGCCCGGGGCACATGAAAACCAGGAGCCAGCCCTGCCACTCCACAACTTTAGCCAAATAACCCCCTGCTTTCAATGCGTCACTATTATTATAAAGTAAATTAAGGTTGACAAGCTTAAGTAATAAGAATTGATGTCTTTGGGATTGAAATGGGCACTGTAAGTGTGTTTACAGTCCTCCACTCCAGGGCCGGCTCCAGGTTTTTATGGGCCCGGGCGAAAGAGTCTCAGTGGGCCCCCTTAACACAGACCACGATTCATGATGCACAGATACTGCAGAGAAATATGGGTATAGCACAACGCCAAACACTTCTCTTCTTCCATTACATGACTGATACCTATTGTAAATTGTACAATAGCTCAAAAACCACAAATCCTCACAGCGCACAGTACAGACTGGACAGTACAGTCCTCCATACAATATTATGGGCACCACATAGTCTCCCCCTCATCACCCATATAATACCCCACGCAGGATGTCACCCCCCATCCCCCATATAATGCTCCATACAGAATACTGGACCCAATATAATGCTCCATACAGAATACTGGACCACATATAATGCTCCATACAAAATATGGAGCTCTCCTCTACACTGTGCTGCGTTCTGCACTGTTACGGCTCAGGAAAGGGCGCTGTGGAAAGACTCCCCATTATCATCATCATTGCCTGCCCATTATCATCATCATTGCCTCCCCATCATCATCATTGCCTGCCCATCATCATCATCATTGCCTCCCCATCATCATCATTGTCTCCCCATTAATATCATCATCATCATTGCCTTCCCATTATCATTGCCTCCCCATCATCATCATCATTGCCTCCCCTCATCATCATTGCCTGCCCATCATCATCATCATTGCTTCCCTATCATCATCATTGCCTCCCCATTAATATCATCATCATCATTGCCTTCCCATTATCATTGCCTCCCCATCATCATCATTATCATTGCCTCCCCATAAATATCATCATCATTGCCTTCCCATTATCATTGCCTCCCCATCATCATCATTATCATTGCCTCCATTAATATCATCATCATCATTGCCTTCCCATTATCATTGCCTCCCCATCATCATCATTATCATTGCCTCCCCATTAATATCATCATCATTATTGCCTTCCCATTATCATTGCCTCCCCATAATCATCATCATCATTGCCTCCTCACCACCATCACTGCCTCCCCCACCACCATCACACATACAGCACCGCAGGCAGCACTCTCCCCCGCCTGCTCAGGGCCCCGGCACTTGCCCGGGTGTGCCGGGTGCTGACGCCGGCCCTGCTCCACTCCCTGCTGACTTTGCTTCCCCATTGACTTGCATTGGGTTTCGTGTTTCAGTTGGACCTCTGACTTTTCCCGATAGTCGGCCAATTTCGTTGGACTCGACTTTTGAGAAAGTCGGGTCTCACGAAACCCAACTCGACCCTCCCGGAGGCAAAGTCGCTCATCTCTATCTCTTACCCATGTTCCAACTTGTGAGACCACGTGCATGGCTCCACTTCAGTCTATATTTTATGCTCTCCCTGTCCATATTTGTGATACCCACGCTCTACCTTTTTCTTGTACCAGCTCTCCGATTTTAATTACCGTATATACTCATGTATAAGCCGACCCGTGTATAAGCCGACCCCCCTAATTTTGCCACAAAAACTGGGAAAACTTATTGACTCGCGTATAAGGCTAGTGTGGAAAATGCAGCAGCTACTGGTAAATTACAAAAATAAAAATAGATACCAATAAAAGTAAAATTAATTGAGACATTAGTAGGGTAAATGTTTTTGAATATCCATATTGAATCAGGAGCCCCATATAATGCTCCATACAGTCCATGATGGGCCCTATAAGATGCTCCATACAAAATATGCCCCATATAATGCTGCACAAAGGTTAATAGTGGCCCCATGACATGCTCCATAGATTATGCCCCCATATGGTGCTCCATAGATTATTCCCCCATAAGATGCTCCTTAGATTATGCCCCATATGCTCCATAGATTATGCCCAATATGCTCCACAGATTATGCCCCATATGCTCCACAGATTATGCCCCATATGTTCCACAGATTATGCCCCATATGCTCCACAGATTATGCCCCATAGGTTACACAGATTATGCCCCATAGGCACCACAGATTATGCCCCATAGGCACCACAGATTATGCCCCATAGGTTCCACAGATTATGCCCCATATGCTCCACAGATTATGCCCCATATGCTCCACAGATTATGCCCCATATGTTCCACAGATTATGTCCCATATGTTCCACAGATTATGCCCCATATGCTCCACAGATTATGCCCCATATGCTCCACAGATTGTGCCCCATATGTTCCACAGATTATGCCCCTTATGCTCCACAGATTATGCCCCATAGGCTCCACAGATTATGCCCCATAGGCTCCACAGATTATGCCCCATAGGTTCCACAGATTATGCCCCATATGCTCCACAGATTATGCCCCATATGCTCCACAGATTATGCCCCATGTGCCCCATAGTATAGGTCCCTTATGCTGCCGTTGCAACTAGAAAAAAAATGACATACTCACCTATCGTTGCTGGGGGCCAGGTGCCGGTGTCCTGAGCAGGCGGGGACACCGGCGCACTATGGGGGACAGGTGCCAGTGTCACCGCTCGCTCAGGGCCTCGGCACCTGAGATATTTACCTGTACCCGGTCCACCGCTGCACGGCGCTGTCTCCCGGGTCCTCTTGTCAGTGAGCGCTCAGGCAGAGGGCGCGGCGCGTACTAACTACGTCATCGCGGCCTCTGCCTGAACATTCACAGCTAGAGGACACAAGGACACAGGGCGAGCAGCGGTGGAACGGGGACAGGTAAATATCGCATATACTCACCCATCCGCCGGCGCGTCTCTGCAGCCCCTGCTCTTCTCCCGCAGCTCTTCCTTCCTACAGCGGTCACGTGGAACCGCTCATTAAAGTCATCAATCTGTGCATATTCATGACTTTAATGAGCGGTACCATGTGACAGCTGCAGGAAGGAGCCTGAGATCGTGGGAGAAGCAGGGGGGCTGCAGAAACACGCCGGCGGAGGGGTATGTATGATCTGACACCCCCGCCCCCCTCCCCCGCCAACCCACCGTATAAGCCGAGAGGGGGACTTTCAGCCCTAAAAACTGGGCTGAAAATTTCAGCTTATACGCTAGTATATACGGTACTCTGCCCTTGGATGCATATTTTATATTTATTCTAGTCTTGTGTGTCTAATTATAAATAAAATACTTTTATACCTCATTCTGGACTATATACTCCAATTTTTATGTACGCATCCTCTATAGGAGTGTCCATATACCGTACTTATTGCTTTGTCGGTCTTGCTATGGAGGCATAGGATCGTCTTTCTCAATTAGTCGGGTAATTATGATTTCTGTTTTGATGATATTGTATAAGGACTGGTATGTGCCTGAGAGGCTTTGCACCCATATTGCTGGTGCTGTTCTTGCTCATATATATATATATATATATATATATATATATATATAGTTTTTTAATTAGTATTTTTTAATTACTATTATTATTATTTTGTGATTTTTTTTTAATATTTTTTAATTTTTTTTTTACATTTTTTCTTACTTTCTTACTTAGTCCCTCTATGGCTCTATGGGACTTTCTCTTGTATAATGCATTGCAGTGCACCAGCATTGCAATGCATTATACCTGTCAATGTTGCATGGATAGAAGCCTCTTAAACCATAATCTGAGCATGGTCTAACAGGCTGTCTGTAGCTGCGTTACCCGGATGTCGTAATGATGACCTCGGGTTGCCATGGCAACGATCGGGCCTTCGCGATAATGTTGAGAAAGCACCGATCGGACAGGAGAGGGAGCCCCCTCCATCTTCCAGCCTCCTAAATGTTGTGATTGATATCGATCGTGGTGTATAATCGCTTAACAGCTGGGGATGGTGCTGGCATCGATCCTGGCTGTGAGAGCAGTGTCCGTACAATCACCAGGACGAACCCATATATCCTAGGTCGGGAACCCCTTTCCAATCAGGACTTATGGGTACGTCCAAGGTCGTGAAGGAGTTAAAGGATCAGACATTGACTTTTATGGTACCTATCTTACCTAGGTAGCACTAACAAGATTTATTTTCATTTAGGAGAGAGATACTTTTCATATTTTTAGAATCATAGCTCAAATAATCAAAGCTCAAATTGGGTTTTAGAAACATAATATTAAAATGTGAAATTTCTAAGAAGCAAGCCTAAGCTGCTTAGTTCATGCGTGTTAAAAGTGTTTGAAATTGTAGATACTTGTTCTTGAAAATCTGTCACCGTAATGGTTCTTAGTGAATGCTGTAATTAGTAAAGCTACATCTCAGACTGTTGTAACGTTTAATTTATTTAAAATAATACTGTATCACTGAGAGAAGAAGCTACAAAAAACATGAAAAATGTCAATTTTTGGAAAACTTTGTGTAGGCCATTAAAATGTATTCTTTACTTAATCCATTAATTAATTTAGCATGATGACTGAAGAAATGTGAAAGGCAAACATTTAGGTGACATTCAAGCAGTTGACATATTTGCAGAACTATCAAGTAGAAGGTTCTTAGTAATTGCCCCCTTTGCCTTCGCTGTATCACATTATCATATCATACAATAAAAAAGGAATAAGTAGTTTAATGTATTGTTATGCTCATCAGAAGAGAGGAGCGGATCAGGCAACATTCATATTCCTCTGTTCGTGTGGATTTTACTTGGAATATGTTTTGCGGAGAAGTTATTCCCTGTAAATTTAATGTCCTTTATTGAGCTTTGGGGTCTCTCAAGATCCCAAAGCAAAATAAACATAATATGTAAAAAGTTGAAAAATACTTATACTCACACTCCGGTCCCTCTGCTAATCAACCTTACCAGTGATGTCATGACAGCAGTGACCTCCTGTGTGCTCGCACAGAACCTTCCTAGGCACCATAACAGCCTGAGGTTTCCATCACAAACAGGGGTAAGATTATAAGATGTGCCGAGGACAGGTCGAGTGATAGTGAGTAGCAGTGGGACCAGAGAAGTAAATGGTGAGGTAAATATAAGGTTTTGCTTTTAACCTTTTGATGGCCCAATATGGTTCAGAAAAATGGTTTCCAGCAGCCTCCATTTTACTAAATATGCGCATAAGCGAATTACAATAAACTTGCACTTTGGCAAATGCCGATTTTTGTAAATTCGAGTAAAATTTAGTTTTATTTGTTGATCTCTACTCACCAGTGCAATTATAGATGGAGATGGAGTCATGCTTTTTGCTTAAATTCAGTATCCAATATACATCTGAGGAGTTTGTTGGCAGCGTCTAGTTTCTTAGGGCTCGTTCAGACATCCAATTTTCTCGTATTAGTGTTATCTGTGGTTTTCACTGATATTCACCAATAAGTGGTCACAAACCACTGTTCGGTCAAGCTGAGATGCTCAGAAGGGAAGGATCGTCATTTTTGAAGTGCAGATTTTGCTGCAATTGTTTACAGATGCCATTTTATATTGTCTGAGCCTCTGAGGTGCCAGAATATCAGAAACCTCCAAAATGAAATCCATTTTACAAACTGCATCACTCAATAAATTTATATATAGGTGTATTGAGCATGTTTATACCACAGGTGTTTCACAGACTTTTATACCAATTACCACTAAAAAAAACTTCACAAGAGGTAATAGCTGAAAATAGACTATACAACTTGTTATGCACTTTCTCCTGAATATGGCAATAACCCATAAGTGGTCATACGATACGATTTGGAAGCATAGCTGGGCTTGGAAGGAAGAAGAGCTATTTGACTTTTGAAGCCCAGATTTTAGTGGAAAAATTTTTTAGGGACCATTTGCAGACATCCTATGTGCCAGAACAGCAGAAACCTCCCCCAAATTGTAAGTTACACCCCTCACGGAATTCATCTGTGTGCGTAGTAACTATTTGACCCCAGATGTGTTTTCCAGAATTAAGCATGAGTTTAGGTCGCAAAGTGAAAATATGCCGATTTAATGCTCAATACAGCCCAGCTTGTGCTTCTGGAGACAGGCACTCCAGAAATGGTTAAGTGGGCTCTCCCTGCAACAGTAATGTCATACACGTGGACTCTAACTGTGGTTTAGGCACACTGTGGTGCTCAGAAGGGAGGGGACATTTGGATTTAGGTGCACAAATTTCAATGGATTTTTTCTTTTTTTTGGAGGGGGAGGGGGGTCAATTTTTCAGAGCCTTAATGCTATCAGTAATGTTAAAACCCTTATTTTTCTATTGCTGACTGACCTGAACACAGGGTTATTTTGGTGGGTTGAGTTAAAAGTTTTATTGGTACCATTTTTTAATACATAAGATTTTATATCACTTTTATGGTATGTTCACACTGGTGAGTAGCCATCGAATGTTATTCAATGTTTTATAGGATAGCAGTCACTCCAATGTTATACTATGGAGGAGTGTCGACTAGCCCTTTTATCACGAGAAACCGCTAGGTGGGCACTTACCAGCGGTTTCAGCAGCTCTGACAGTGGGAGCCTGGAGCCTTCGACGGCCTGTGACAGCGGTACTCACAGCGCCCGAGTGCTGGGCAAGACGATAGCAATACAGCAGAGTTGGAGTTAGCAGAACACCAAGTGGTGAGTGTACTGCCAGGACCTGCGGTCATGTGACCCCAGGGGGCGGAGCTTAGCGTCCTGTAGCTGGGGATGAGTGCAGGGAGCTACTGGGACCCTGGAGAATGGAAAGGGGGTCACCGGACACCAGGTAGAGGACGGGGCACCAGAGGGAGACGGAATCCAAGACAAGCCGAGGTCAGTAAACGTGAGAGACAACGCAGTACACAAGGAGCAGGCAAATCAAGAATAGTCAGGGACGTGGCAGGAGTCAGAAAACCAGAGAAGCATATACACAGTACAGAATCAAGAGGCAAAATCACAACGGGAAACAGAACCGGGTCAGAACCATACAAACAAACTAGAACACAGGCACAAGGCAATCAGGGGTCAACACACTCAGCCAAGGGCAAAAGTATAACTGACGGGGATTGGAGCTTCCTAGGGCTATGAGAAGCTCTCCCCGAACCAAAGAGAGGCCATAATAATAAACCCCAGGTGTGCAGGTCAGAGCCCGCACTAGGATCAAGACATTAACCCCTGGTGTGTAGGCCAAACCTGCACTGGGATCATGACACCTTTTTTCTCATGCCAAGTGTCACGGAGTGACTGTCCTATTTGTGACATAACCCAGCGGTTGGTCGGCTACCAAATGGCACAGCACACAAGGGAACACCAGGGACACAATTACAACGGTAGGCCCTACGATAGGGAACTGGGAAATGGACACCTACTGCACACACCTAAGGATGTCCCCTGATCTCACTATCGTCCCTATACGGGTTCTTTCACCCTGTCGCCGAGCAGGATACCTAAACCCTCACTTGCCCTGAGCTAATCTCTAAATAGGGAGCTGACAGGTGAGCGGCACTGGTCCCACCACTGCACTAATACAACACGGGGGAAGAAACAGACAACAAAGGGTAAAGGCAACAAAAACACTACACTTAGCCTATATGCACTGCAGTAAAGCTCCACACCGCAGATATCATCAGCAACAGGACTCTTCTGTCAAGGTTGGTCTCCAAAAGGACCTGTATCACCAACAGTCAGCTGATGCATCAGGTGACTCTATAAAGGATGGTGGGAGTGGTCACCACCTACGTCAGCTGACCCACCAACACTGCAGTAATGCAATTACACCAGCAGGCCACCGGGAGGGAAAACAGACATTAAGCCCCGATGGCCTGAAAGAAAAAAGTTTTAATATAAAAAGCAAGATCTGCCACAGATTCAAAAATGGATTGTGACACCAAGATTGGCATAAGAAAAAGTCACTGCATGCTGTGATTGACAACGTATATCGGACGGCGCTCACCCATACAAGTCTATGGGTGCTTGAAAAACATCAGACTGCACTCGGATGTCATCTGAGCGCAGTATGATATACGCTGACTCATAGGATGAAGGAGATGGAGAAATTAAGATCTCAATCTTCTCTGCACCTGTGATCTGATTTCTGATGGTAAAAGGACGTTCGGATCAAGCTCGCAGCAGAGTTTGAGTTGAGGATTATTTGCATATAGCATCCAATTCTCTTGCATGAGAGAATCATTGGATGCTGTACGCTAGTGTGAGCATATGCTTAAGGTTAGGTTGACATTTATCCTGTGCTCTATGATGTTGGAATTTCCACTTAAAAATGCAAAAGACAGGATTAAGATGTAACCATTCACTATAATGAGGCAGGCAGAGTTTCTCTGTATTCGGTCTGGCCTCTATTCAGTGTTATCCATTGTTTTTTTAGAGGTGCAGAAAAGCATGGTGGAAAGTCCTTCTGTTCAAGCTTAAATAAATGGGACACCCCAGGAACAGAGGACACAAGGAGCCCAAAGTGTCTCCATCTGCCTCATTATAGTGAATGGTTCCATTAGTGGTTTCGTTTGAATCCTGGTTTTTGGAGACTTAGACAGAAACCCCAATGTAGATCAGCGTGCAGCACAGGATAAATGTGAACCCAGTCTTATTGCTATTTTAGGAGACAAAATGAACTAACCAATAGCAGTTTGAGAATTGCTTTTGTTTATTTTTTTTTTTACAAAGTTCACTGTGTGGTATAAGTGATAAAACAGCTTTTATTCTTGGGTTGAGTACAATTATATACAGGGGCTTCTCACAAAATTAGAATATCATCAAAAAGTGAATTATTTCAGTTCTTCAGTACAAAAAGTGAAACTCATTATATAGAGTCATTACAGACAGAGTGATCTATTTCAAGTGTCTATTTCTGTTAATGTTGATGATTATGGCTTACAGCCAATGAAAACCCAAAAGTCATTATCTCAGTAAATTAGAATACTTTATAACACCAGCTTGAAAAATGATTTTAAAATTAGAAATGTTGGCCTACTGACATGTATGTTCAGTAAATGCACTCAATACTTGGTCGGGGCTTCTTTTGCATTAATTACTGCATCAATGCCGCGTGGCATGATGGCGATCAGCCTGTGGCATTGCTGAGGTGTTATGGAAGCCCAGGTTCATTTGATAGCTGTTAGAACTCTCCTGTTAGGTTTTTTCTATTTTGCTGGTCACATGACCTTTTTTGCCTATTTAATCCTGCTCCGCCCTTCTGGCTTTGCTGGACTTCATTGTAATTTCTACTCTTAAGCTAGCCAGGTGCTTTGTTACCTTACTCAGTCAGTTTTGCTTGGTCTTCGGACCACTATGTTCTATGTTGTTTGTTTGTCTTTTACTGCTACAACTTCTGTTAGGAGGTGTCCATCTTTCTCCCAGTCCCTAGTTCTTGTAGGGATCCCTCCCTCGCATCTATAGGTCTTCGTACAGACTAGCTGAGGACTTTAGCGGGTCTGATCGCAGGATCAGGTTCCCCGTTACATCGTAGGGATCTAGCTTAGTTCTATCGTAGGGACAGATATCCCTTCTTTCCTTAGTGATTGTAGCAGAACACAACAATAGCAGCCTTCAGCTTGTCTGCATTGTTGGATCTGGGATCTCTCATCTTCCTCTTGACAATACCCCATAGATTCTCTAAGGGGCAGGGGCGGAACTATAGTGGAAGCAGGGGAAGCAGCTGCCACAGGGCCCGGGCTAGAAGGGGGCCCGTCCCTGCTGCAGCTGCCCTGTGATTTAGGAGCAAAAAGGGGGCCCGAGCACGCTGGCAAATGGATCCGCGCTTGGGCCCCCTCCCAACATTTTGTTCAGGCTTCTGACTCTGAACGCTGATGCATAACAACACTGTGTTGTTTTAAAGAGACACTACAGTGTTGTAAATGCAGACAGCGAACAGAAATGAGCACTGTAGCTTTAAGCTGCGGCCCAGTGCATTATGGTCCGTCTGTCACAGCGTGTGTGCATGTGGGGGCGGACAGCAGATGGCCAGGCAGACCACATGAAGCAGCAGGCTGACTGGACAAGCAGGTGGAAGCCCGGGCGAGCAGGGTGAGTACCGTGAGTCTCTCAACAGTGAGAAGAGGCTTGGCTGCTCAATGGTGACTGAGAGGGCAGGTGCAGGCAGGATCTAACAGGGCCCACATTCAACAGGGCCCAGGCCCCAGGCTGCAGTGCAGGGGGCCCACATTCAACACAGGGCCCAGGTAGCAAGGGGCCCGCATTCCAACAGGGCCTCGGGCTCCTGGGCCCTGTTTGACGCAAGCCTCAAGTCACCACTAACCTCCCCCTGGGCCCTGTTGGGCACGGGACCTCAGTCACCAGTAGCATCCCCCTGGCCCAGTAACAGCCTCATGGTTGCTACAAGTGACGAGTGACACCCTGATCTCTGCTACATGTGACAAGTAACAACCTCAGCTCTGCTACATGTAACAAGTAGCAACCTCAGCTCTGCTACATGTGACAAGTAACAACCTCAACTCTGCTACTTGTGACAAGTAGCAACCTCAGCTCTGATATTTGTGACAAGTAACAACCTCAGCTCTGCTTATGTGACAAGTAACAACCTCAGCTCTGCTCATGTGACAAGTAGCAACTTCAGCTCTGCTACATGTGACAAGTAACCTCAGCTCTGCTACATGTGACAAGTAGCAACCTCAGCTCTGCTACATGTGACAAGTAGCAACCTCAGCTCTGCTACATGTGACAAGTAACCTCAGCTCTGCTACATGTGACAAGTAACAACCTCAGCTCTGCTACATTTGACAAGTAACAACCTCAGCTCTGCTACATGTGACAAGTAGCAACCTCGGCTCTACTACATGTGACAAGTAACAACCTCAGCTCTGCTACATGTGACAAGTAGCAACCTCAGCTCTGCTCATGTGACAAGTAACAACCTCAGCTCTGCTCATGTGACAAGTAACCTCAGCTCTGCTCATGTGACAAGTAGCAACCTCAGCTCTGCTCATGTGACAAGTAGCAACCTCAGCTCTGCTCATGTGACAAGTAGCAACCTCAGCTCTGCTCATGTGACAAGTAGCAACCTCAGCTCTGCTCATGTGACAAGTAACAACCTCAGCTCTGCTCATGTGACAAGTAGCAACCTCAGCTCTGCTCATGTGACAAGTAACAACCTCAGCTCTGCTCATGTGACAAGTAGAGTTGAGCGATACTTTCCGATATGCTAAAGTATCGGAATCGGAATGGTATCGCCGATATCACTAAAATATCGGCGATACCCGATACCGATACCGGAAGTCCCATGTAAGTCTATGGGAACAAAATATCGCAACTAAAAAAACCCCATTCTTTCCTTGTAAACACTAAATATACACACATAGAATACATATATATATATATACATGTCATTGTGACATATATATATACATATATGTATAGTTTATACACTTCTACATAGTAAAATATCCTTTGATTCAATTGCCGGGTAAAGCCGGCTTCAGTGAAAAGACAGAAGCACCCGACATGAAATGACACTTGGTGTACATAGGGTTAAACATTTCTTTTCATGTCCTTTGCTATCTAATTTGCACAAACAATTAAATCAGACTATGTGTGCAAAATTTCACACCTGTAGGGGTTAATTAAAGGTGTAAATTCGTTGTAAAAAAAACGGACTTTTTTGCTACGAATTTACACCTTTAATTAACCCCTAGAGGTGTGAAATTTTGCACACATAGTCTGATTTAATTGTTTGTGCAAATTAGATAGCAAAGGACATGAAAAGACATGGTTAACCCTATGTACACCAAGTGTCATTTCATGTCGGGTCACCCGACATGAAATGACACTTGGTGTACATAGGGTTAAACATTTCTTTTCATGTCCTTTGCTATCTAATTTGCACAAACAATTAAATCAGACTATGTGTGCAAAATTTCACACCTCTAGGGGTTAATTAAAGGTGTAAATTCGTTGTAAAAAAAACGGACTTTTTTGCTACGAATTTACACCTTTAATTAACCCCTAGAGGTGTGAAATTTTGCACACATAGTCTGATTTAATTGTTTGTGCAAATTAGATAGCAAAGGACATGAAAAGACATGGTTAACCCTATGTACACCAAGTGTCATTTCATGTCGGGTTCTGCATTTTCACAAAAGCCGGCAATTGAATTAGCGGCTATTATACTATGTAGAAGTGTATGAACTACAAATATAAATATATATATATATGTGTCACAAATTCAATGACATGTATATATATATATGAGGTGTAAAATTGCTGAAAAAAAATGCGTGGGCTCCCGCCCTATTTTCGCAACCAGACAGACAAAGCCAGTGAGTGGGGGCAGATAATAATAGCCCAGAGAGGGACCATTATTTTTGCCCCCCCCGGCTACTAACATCTGCCCCCAGACACCCCAGGAAAGACAAATCTATAATTAGATTCGCCCTTTCTGGCACTTTGCCCGTCTATTCCCATTGCCCTGTAGCGGTGGCGAATGGGTTAATATGGGGTTAAAGCCACCTTGCTATTGAAAGGTGACCTTAAGCCAGGTTAATAATTGAGAGCTGTCAATTAGACAACTATCAATTATTAATCCTATTGCATGAAATAAAAATAAAACACACACACTTTAATTAAAAATCATTTTAATGAAATAAAGACACATGTTTTTGACCATCTTTTATTTTACTGCAAAAACCATTTCCTGTAATAAAAATAAAATAAAAAAGCAAAATTATTCTTACCTATCCCATGCACAGTCAGGTCCCACGGTGTAATCCTTCAGAAAGGGTTAATGTTTACTGCAGGGACCGCAGCTAATGCTGCAGCCTCACAGTAAACCCCAAATGAATGAGTTCCTCTCCTGCCTGACAGGAGAGTAAAGGCTGGGTGTCACATAACGATACACCAGCGATCCCGACAACGATATGCACTTGTCAGGATCACTGGTGTATCGCTACATGATCGCTGCTGAGCTGCCAAACAGGCAGCTCAGGCAGCGATCTGGGACAGCGACACTGCGGGTAACATCGCTTAAGGGCCCGTCTCACATAGCGATATCGCTACCGAGATCGCTGCTGAGTCACTAGTTTTGTGACGCAGCAGCGAGCTCACCAGCGATATCGCTGTGTGTGACATTCAGCGACGATCAGCCCCCCTGCCGGGTATCGCTGATCGTCGCAGAAATGTCAGGACCTTTTTTTGATCGCTGGTTTCCCTCTGACAGGCACGCATCGCTGCGTGTGACAGGCGGGAAACCAGCGATCAAAGGTCCTGACATTTCAGCGACGATCAGCGATACCCGGCAGGGGGGCTGATCGTCGCTGAATGTCACACACAGCGATATCGCTGGTGAGCTCGCTGCTGCGTCACAAAACTAGTGACTCAGCAGCGATCTCGGTAGCGATATCGCTATGTGAGACGGGCCCTTAAGTGGAAAGCTTAATTGATTGCTTTCCACTTTCACTTCAGGTCAGCCAGGGACACAATCAGTGACGTCAGAGGGAACTGATTAACAAAAATAGGGGTTCCCTTCGAAAAAAAAATGGCGTGGGGTCCCCCCTATTTTTGTTAACCAGCCAGATGAAGCAGACCGCTGAGGCCTGGATTTTCAGGCTGTTAAGGAGCCAAGATCCATGGACCTTGCCAGCCTGATAATACCAGGCCACAGCAGTCTGCATATCTTGGCTGATTAACAAAAATAGGGGATTCCCTCGAAAAAAATTGGCGTGGGGTCCCCCCTATTTTTGTTAACCAGCCAGATGAAGCAGACCGCTGAGGCCTGGATTTTCAGGCTGTTAAGGAGCCAAGATCCATGGACCTTGCCAGCCTGATAATACCAGGCCACAGCAGTCTGCATATCTTGGCTGATTAACAAAAATAGGGGATCCCCTCGAAAAAAATTAGCGTGGGGTCCCCCCTATTTTTGTTAACCAGCCAGATGAAGCAGACCGCTGAGGCCTGGTTTTTCAGGCTGGTAAGGATCCAATATCCATGGACCTTGCAAGCCTGATAATACCAGGCCACAGCAGTCTGCTTAGCTTGGCTGGTTAACAAAAATAGGGGATCCCTCGAAAAAAAAACGGCGTGGGGATCCCCCTATTTTTGTTAACCAGCCAAGTAAAATGCAGACTGCTGCGGCCTGGTATTAAAAGACTGTCAAGGCCCATGGATTTTGGCCCTCAACAGCCTGATAATACCAGGCTACAGCAGCCCCACATTTGGCGCATCAAAAGATGTGCCAATTGTGGCACTTTACCCGGCTCTTCCCACTTGCCCTGTAGCGGTGGCAAGCGGGGTAATAAGGGGTTATTGTCACCGTTGATTGCACGGTGACAATAAGCCCGGTTAATAATGGAGAGGTGTCAATAAGACACCGATCCATTATTAATCCCAAAGTTATTAAATGTGTAAAAAAAAGACAAAGCAAGAAAAAAGTATTTTAATGAAATAAAAGAGACAACACAGTTTTCATTTCTTTTATTATACACTCATTCCTGCGACGCCATCGATCTCCTGTAAAAAAAGAAAAAAAACAAACCAACAGTATACCACCTGTCCGACGCAGTCCATAGTAACGATTGTCCCACGACGATCCAACTCTGCTACATCGCAATGACAGGCAGAGCCTGTCATTGCAACGCAGCACAGCTGATTACCTGCTTCCCCGGCGGTGACGTCATCGGACTGACTGCTTTACGGCCGGGATTACCCAGCAGTCACTGCAGTTATCGCGAGAAACTGCATGTGACCGCTGGGGAGAAGAGGATGGCGGCCATGAAGCAGTCCAGGACGTGACCGCCGGAGATCTTCTGCCAGGTAAGTGCCGCTGACTCCTGACAGACCCGACAGACGGACACTGACAGTGACAGTGACAATCCCGATTCCGGTATCCGATAAGACGAAAATATCGGAACTCGGAATCGGAATTCCGATACAGCTAATATCGGCCGATACCCGATATTTGCAGTATCGGAATGCTCAACACTAGTGACAAGTAACAACCTCAGCTCTGCTCATGTGACAAGTAGCAACCTCAGCTCTGCTACATGTGACAAGTAACCTCAGCTCTGCTACATGTGACAAGTAGCAACCTCAGCTCTGCTACATGTGACAAGTAGCAACCTCGGCTCTGGTACATGTGACAAGTAGCAACCTCAGCTCTGCTCATGTGACTAGTAGCAACCTCAGCTCTGCTACATGTGACAAGTAACCTCAGCTCTGCTACATGTGACAAGTAGCAACCTCAGCTCTGCTACATGTGACAAGTAGCAACCTCAGCTCTGCTACATGTGACAAGTAGCAACCTCAGCTCTGCTACATGTGACAAGTAACAACCTCAACTCTGCTACTTGTGACAAGTAGCAACCTCAGCTCTGCTATTTGTGACAAGTAACAACCTCAGCTCTGCTCATGTGACAAGTAACAACCTCAGCTCTGCTCATGTGACAAGTAGCAACCTCGGCTCTGCTACATGTGACAAGTAACCTCAGCTCTGCTACATGTGACAAGTAGCAACCTCAGCTCTGCTACATGTGACAAGTAACCTCAGCTCTGCTACATGTGACAAGTAACAACCTCAGCTCTGCTACATTTCACAAGTAACAACCTCAGCTCTGCTACATGTGACAAGTAGCAACCTCGGCTCTGCTACATGTGACAAGTAACAACCTCAGCTCTGCTACATGTGACAAGTAGCAACCTCAGCTCTGCTCATGTGACAAGTAACAACCTCAGCTCTGCTCATGTGACAAGTAACAACCTCAGCTCTGCTACATGTGACAAGTAGCAACCTCGGCTCTGCTACATGTGACAAGTAACAACCTCAGCTCTGCTACATGTGACAAGTAGCAACCTCGGCTCTGCTACATGTAACAACCTCAGCTCTGCTACATGTGACAAGTAGCAACCTCAGCTCTGCTCATGTGACAAGTAACAACCTCAGCTCTGCTCATGTGACAAGTAACAACCTCAGCTCTGCTACATGTGACAAGTAACAACCTCAGCTCTGCTACATGTGACAAGTAACAACCTCAGCTCTGCTACATGTGACAAGTAGCAACCTCAGCTCTGCTACATGCGAGGAGTGACAGCCTCATCTCTGCTACATGCGCGGAGTGACAGCCTCAGCTTTGCTATACAAGTAGCAGAGCTGAGGCTGTCACTCCTCACATGTTGCAGAGATGAGGCTGTCACTCCTTACATGTAGCAGAGCTGAGGCTGTCACTCCTCGAATGTAGCAGAGCTGAGGCTGTCCCTACTCACATGTAGCAGAGCTGAGGCTGTTCCTCCTCACATGTAGCAGAGCTGAGGCTGTCACTCCTCACATGTAGCAGAACTGAGTCTGTCACTCCTCACATGTAGCAGAGCTGAGGCTGTCACTCCTCACATGCAGCAGAGCTGAGGCTGTCAACTCCTCACATGTGTAATTGGTGAGGGCGTGGTGCAGAAGTACGGTATACAGAACAATCTTAGATTATTCTGTATACCGGACTGTTGTTCTACTGAATAAATCATCCGTTTTGAAAGCAATTTGCAGGCTGGATTACAAGTTTCTTCACATATTTACTCTGGAGAAAGCCTACCTTCGTCACTACCTCAGTTGCTTCCTGGGAGTTGGTTCTTTTCTGTTATTTCACTATCATTACTCCAAAAACCTCTAATTTTGGATAATAAAGGTATCTTTCTTAACACAACTTGGGTAGACCGGGATTGGCAACGTGCGCGAGGGGGGGGCCCCATTGTGAAGTTTGCTGTGGGGCCCTGCCGTTCCTAGTTACGCCCCTGCTAAGGGGTTAAGGTCAGGCGAGTTTCCTGGCCAATCAAGCACAGTGATACGTTGTTTTTAAACCAGGTATTGGTATTTTTGGCAGTGTGAACAGGTACCAAGTCCTCCTGGAGAATGAAATTTACATCTCCAAAAAGCTTGTCGGCAGAGGGAAGTATGAATTGCTCTAAAATGTCCCCGTAGACGACTGCGTTGAATTTGGTCTTGATAAAACACAGTGGACCTACACCAGCAGTTGACATGGCTCCCCAAACCATCACTGATTGTGGAAACTTCACACAAGAACTCAAGCAGCTTGGATTGTGGCCTCTCCACTCTTCCTCCAGAACCTAGGACATTGATTTCCAAATAAAATGCAAAATTTACTTTCAGCTGAAAACACACTGGACCACTGAGCAAGAGTCCAGTCCTTTTTCTCCTTGGCCAAGGTAAGACACTTCTGGCATTGTCTATTGGTCATGAGTGGCTTGACACAAGGAATGCGATACTTGTAGCCCATGTCCTGATACGCCTGTGTATGGTGGCTCTTGAAGCAATGACTCCAGCAGCAGTCCTCACCTTGTGAATCTCCCCAAATTTTTGAATGGCCTTTTCTTAACAATCCTTTCAAGGCTGCGGTTATCCAGGTAGCTTGTGCAACTTTTTCTACCACACTTTTTCCTTCCACTCAACTTTCCATTAATATGCTTGGATACAGCACTCTGTGAACAGCCAGCTTCTTTATCAATGACCTTTTGTGGCTTACCTTCCTTGTGCAGTGTGTCAATGACTGCCTTCTGGACATCTGTCAAGTCAGCAGTCTTCCACATGATTGTGGAATCTACTTAAAAAGAATAAGGGACCTTTTCAAATGCTTAGGAAGCCTTTTCAGGTGTTTTTAGTTAATTATTCTAATTTACTGAGATAATGACTTTTGGGTTTTCATTGGCTGTAAGCCATAATCATCAGTAATGATTAACAGAAATAAACACTTGAAATAGATGACTATGTGTAATGACTCTATGTAATATATGAATTTCACTTTTTGTATTGAAGAACTGAAATAAATTAACTTTTTGATATTATAATTTTGTGAGAAGCACCTGTAAATGCCAGACTAAAAATGCTTTTTTTGCCCCAAAAAATCTTTTTGCAGCGCTATATTTTTAGCACTTTTTTTTCCATTTTTGTAGCAAAAAGTGCTGTACGAAGGGCTTCTTTTTTGCAAGATAAGTTTAAGCTTTTATTGGTTTAATTTTAGGATTTGTTTAACCCCTTTTGCCCCGAGGGTGGTTTGCACGTTAATGACCAGGCCAATTTTTACAATTCTGACCACTGTCCCTTTATGAGGTTTTAACTCTGGAACGCTTCAACGGATCTTGGCGATTCTGAGTTTGTTTTTTCATGACATATTGTACTTCACGTTAGTGGCAAAATTTCTTTGATATAACTTGCATTTATTTGTGAAAAAAATGGAAATTTGGCAAAAATATTAAAAATTTCGCAATTTTCTGACTTTTCAATGCAAAATTGGCTGGTATTGACATTGGACGTCATGTCGCGTTTGGAGAGCCCCTGATCTGCCTAAACAGTGGCATCCCCCATTTTGGAAACTAGACCCCTAAGGAACTTATCTAGATGTGTGGTGGGCACTTTGAACCGCCAAGTGCTTCACAGAAGTTTATAACGTAGAGCCGTGAAAATATAAAATCACATTTTTTCCACAAAAATTATCTTTTCACCATCAATTTATTATTTTCCCAAGGGTAACAGGAGAAATTGGACCCCAAAAGTTGTTGTTCAATTTGTCCTGAGTATGCTGATACCCCATATGTGATGGTAAACCACTGTTTGGGTGGCATGGCACAGGTCGGAAGGGAAGGAGCACCGTTTGACTTTTTCAATGCAGAATTGGCTGGAATTGAGATCAGACGCCATGTCACGTTTGGAGAGCCCCTGATGTGCCTAAACAGTGGAAACCCCCCAATTCTAACACACCCCTAACCCTAACATACCCCTAATCCTAATCCCAACCCTAACTCTAATCCCAACACTAACCCTAATCCCAACCCTAACCCTAATCCAACTGTAACCGTAATCCAAAACCCTAACCCCAACTTTAACCCCAGCCCTAACCCTAACTTTAGCCACAACCCTAACTTTAGCCCCATCCATAACCCTAACTTTAACCACATCCCTAACCCTAACTTTAGCCCCAACTCTAACCCTAATCCTAAGGGGAAAATGGAAATAAATACATTTTTTTAATTTTATTATTTTTCTCTAAGGGGGTGATAAATGGGGATTTTATTTACTATTTGTAGCAGGTTTTAATAGCAGGTTTTTATGTTTGGCAGCTGTCACACACTAAAAGATACTTTTTATTGCAAAAAATAGTTTTTGCATCACCACATTTTGAGAACTATAATTTTTTTATTTTTTCACTGATGATGCTGTATGGCAGCTCAGTTTTTGCGGGACAAGATGACATTTTCAGTGATACCATGTTTATTTATATCCGTCTTTTTGATCGCGTGTTATTCCACTTTTTGTTCGGTGGTATGATGATAAAGCATTTTTGCCTTGTTTTTTTTATGGTGTCCGCTAAAGGGGTTAACTAGTGGGACAGTTTTATAGGTCAGGTCGTTACAGACGCGGCGATACCAAATATGTGTACTTTTATTGTTTAGATTTTTTATTCAAATATTTATTTAGTCATAAAATAAATATTGATTTTTTTTTACTATTTTTCTAAGTTTTTAAAATATTTTTACAATTATTTAAAAAAAATTTTTTATTTAATTCTTACTTTTACACTTTGTCCTACTATGGGACAATAATTTTGTGCAGGCTGATCGCTTCTATAGCATGCAGATGAAGCAGCATCTGCATGCTACAGAAGCTGTCAGTGTACACTAACCTGTGAGACTTCCTGACATGCACTGCGCATGACAGGAAGTTTCTCTGCTCTGGAGACCCGGATGTTGTAATGATGACATCGGGTCTCCATGGCAGCGATCGGATGTTTGATCGCAGTGTTCTGGGGGTTAAAGTGCAGGGAGTGCTCTGTGACTGCTCCTGGCACTGAGTGCTGGGTGTCAGCTGTGAGAATCAGCTGACACCCAGCCGCGATTGGCTGCGCTCCCCCTGTGAGCGTGGCCGATCGCACATGACGTACTATCCCGTCCATGTCATAGAGGCCCAGGTCACATGGACTGGATAGTACGTCTGAGGTCAGAAAGGGGTTAATGCATTGACTGTATAGTAAAAGTGATAGCACAGCTTTATTATTTTGGTCAGTGTGATTATGGCTCTGCATAACACCATGTATTACTGAAAATGAAACAATTGAGATGCAATAAGCCCTCAGCCAGACCCAAATCCCAAATAATGGAGACGCTACGGGTCTTGGAAAATGGTGCCATTTTTTTTCCCATATGCTGCACAGATTATGCCCCATATGCTCCCCTGATTATGCTCCCATATGCTCCACAGATTATGCCCCCGTATGATCCACAGATTATGCCCCCATATGCTGCACAGATTATGCCCCCATATGCTCCAGATTATGCCCCCATATGCTTTAGATTATGCCCCCATGTGCTGCACAGATTATGCCCCATATGCTGCACAGATTATGCCCCCATATGCTCCACAGATTTTGTCCCCATATGCTCCAGATTATGCCCCCATATGCTCCAGATTATGCCCCCGTATGATCCACAGATTATGCCCCATATGCTCCAGATTAGGCCCCCATATGCTGCACAGATTATGCCCCTGTATGCTCCACAGATTATGCCCTTATATGCTGCACAGATTATGCCCCCATATGCTACAGATTATGCCCCCATATGCTCCAGATTATGCCCCCATATGCTCCAGATTATGCCCCCCATATGCTGCACAGATTATGCCCCATATGCTGCACTGATTATGCCCTTATATGCTGCACAGATTATGCCCCCATATGCTCCAGATTATGCCCCCATATGCTGCACAGATTATGCCCCCATATGCAACAGATTATGCCCCCATATGCTCCAGATTATGCCCCCATATGCTTCAGATTATGCCCCCATATGCTGCACAGATTATGCCCCATATGCTGCACAGATTATGCCCCCATATGCTGCACAGATTATGCCCCCATATGCTCCACAGATTTTGTCCCCATATGCTCCAGATTATGCCCCCATATGCTCCACAGATTTTGTCCCCATATGCTCCAGATTATGCCCCCATATGCTCCAGATTATGCCCCCGTATGATCCACAGATTATGCCCCCATATGCTCCAGATTAGGCCCCCATATGCTGCACAGATTATGCCCCAATATGCTCCACAGATTTTGTCCCCATATGCTCTAGATTATGCCCCATATGCTCCAGATTATGCCCCCATATGCTCCACAGATTATGCCCTTATATGCTCCAGATTATGCCCCCATATGCTCCACAGATTATGCCCCATAGTATACGTCCCTTATGCTGCCGCGCTGCTGCTGCAAAAAAATGACATACTCACCTCTCGTCGCTGGGGGCCAGGTGCTGGTGTCCTGAGCAGGCGGTGACACAGGCGCGCTATGGGGGACAGGTGCCGGTGTCACCGCTCGCTCAAGACCCCGGCACCTGAGATATTTACCTGTCACCGGACCGGTCCACCGCTGCGCTGCTCCCTCTTCCGGGTCCTCGGCAGTGAATGATCAGGCAGAGGGCGCGGCGCGCACTAACGACGTCATCGCGCCCTCTGCCTGAACATTCACAGCTAGAGGAGTCGGACGAGGGAGCAGCGCACAGCGGTGGTCCGGGGACAGGTAAATATCGCTATACTCACCCCTCCGCCGGCGCGTCACTCTCTGCAGCGTCTCCTCTTCTCCTGGCGGTCTCCGCAGCGCTTCCATCCTACAGCGGTCATATGTGCATATTCATGACTTTAATGAGCGGTACCATGTGACCGCTGCAGGAAGGAGCCGGAGATCGTGGGAGAAGCAGGCGGGCTGCAGAGACAGCACCGGTGGAGGGGTGAGTATGATCCAACACCCCAGCTCCCCCGCCGACCCCCGTATATGACCCGCGTAGAAGCAGAGAGGGGGACTTTCAGCCCTAAAAAATGGGCTGAAAATCTCAGCTTATACACGAGTATATACGGTACTACACTAAGAGAAAATAAATAATATATGTGAAAAGAGGAAAAGAAAACAGCTAAGCTGCTCATAGATTATGTGCAACTTTTTGTAGAAACCAGAATGTATTTTGTGCCTTTAAGCTTTACACTGTGTTCCAAATTATTATGCAAATAATATTTTCTCAGATTTTCCCAAATTACCTATATGAATATCAGTCATTGTAATTTTCCAGTCAAATAACTATTAGAGTACAATTGAAAAGTTTTTGTACAAACTGCCTATGATAACAGTATATTTTTTAAAAACTAAAACACTCAAACTGCACTCAAAATGCGTGTTCCAAATTATTATGCACAGCAGAGTTTTCAACCTTTTCATTTTAATAAAGAACAAAAAAATGGTCATTTTTGAAATTATAAGCATTAGCAGGTTCTTACAAACTGAAATCAAACAGTTTTCAACTCAAAACTTTATTCTAGGTGATGTTACATTTGCACATAGGACTCCTTGTTCGAAAGGAGCTTCTGAACTCTCTCGTCCATTGAATTTGTCAGGTTTTGGATGGTTTCTGCTTCAATTGTTTTGCATAAGGACAGAATACCCTCCCAGAGCTGTTGCTTAGATGTGAACTGCCTCCCGCCATCATAGACACTCCTTTTGATGATGCTCCAGAGGTTCTCAATGGGGTTGAGGTCAGGGGAGCATGGGGGCCACACCATAAGTTTGTCCCCTTTTATGCCCATAGCAGCCAGAGATGCAGATGTGTTATGTGCAGCATGAGACAGTGCATTATCATGCATGAAAATGATCTTGCTGCGGAATGCACGGTTCTTCTTCTTGAACCATGGCAGGAAGTGCTGTTTGAGAAACTCAACATACACTATGGAGTTCATCTTTACCCCTTCAGGGATCCTAAAGGGGCCAACAATCTCTCTCCCCATGATTCCAGCCCAAAACATTACTCCACCTCCTCCTTGTTGGCGCCATAGCCGTGTTTGCATGGGGTGTCCATCAACCAGCCATCCTCCACTCCATCCATCTGGACCATCGAGCGTTGCACGGCACTCATCAGTGAACAAAACAGTTTTGAAGTCAGTCTTCATGTATTGTTTGGCCCACTGGAGCCGTTTCTGCTTGTGTGCAGTGGATAGAGGAGGTCGACAGGATGGCTTACGCACAGCTGCAAACCTCTGAAGGACCCTGCATCTTGTTGTTCGAGGGACGTTGGAGGCACCAGCAGCTTCAAAAACTTGTCTGCTGCTATGACAAGGCTTTTTTACCGCTGCTCTTTTAACCTGACGTAATTGCCTGTAGGAAAGAGTCCTCAATTTTCCCTGATCAGCACGCACATGTGTGTACTTTGAATCAGCTACATACTACTTGATTGTGCGATGATCACGATGAAGTGTCTTGGCAATGTTGATTGTAGTCATGCCTTGACCTAAACACTCCACAATTTGTTGCTTCTCAGCAGCCGACACATCCTTTTTCTTTCCCATTTTGGCAGAAAATGTAGGCTGCTTAATAATGTGGGACAGGCTTCTTAAGTAGTCTTGCCTTTCATTGGACACACCTGCCAAACTAATTAGCACAGGTGGCTGCAACTGCTTACAGTGATATAAAGAGCCCTGACACACATCACCATCAATGAGTTTAACTGACAAACAAAAAAATTCTTACCTTATCACTCCTAAACAATTTTTGCATAATAATTTGGAACACAGTGTAAAAATATGTGGCACTAATTGTAATAAAATATAAGTCCAGCCGAGAAAAGATTTGTGAGATACATTTTCTCAATAATTACATTTTAGTGTTCCACACACTTGAATGGAATGAAACCTTTCATATACTCTATGTCATCCAAGCTATTATTATGATCTTATTCTATCACAATAAAATATGTATATATTGGTTCACTTGAAGTTGCACACAGGCCAACTATACAAGCGATTTTGTTGCTGCAACTGCTTCCAACTATGTTGCTGCTACAAAGTCACCTGTGAAGCTTAGCCCAGGTTTGGGGAGTCCTAGCAATTAAAAGGCTTTTACCATTTCATAAATCTTTATTACTTTAACTAATGTCTTAATTTCATGCAGTATACAAAAAAGCATACACAAAACTGGCTTGCTATGTCTACCTTCTACTCTTTAACATACAGGTGCTTCTCATGCAATTAGAGTATCATCAAAAAGTTAATTTATTTCAGTTCTTCAATACAAAAAATGAAACTCATATATTATACAGTGGGGAAAAAAAGTATTTAGTCAGCCACCAATTGTGCAAGTTCTCCCACTTAAAAAGATGAGAGAGGCCTGTAATTGATATTATAGGTAGACACCACTATGAGAGTCAAAATGAGAAAACAAATCCAGAAAATGACCCTGTTTAATTTGGCAAGATTTATTTTGCAAATTATGGTGGAAAATAAGTATTTGGTCACCTAAAAACATGCAAGATTTCTTGCTCTCACAGACATGTAGCTTCTTCTTTAAGAGGCTCCTCTGTCCTCCATTCATTACCTATAGTAATGGCACTTGTTTGAAGTTGTTATCAGTATAAAAGACACCTGCCCACAACCTCAAACAGTCACACTCCAAACTCCACTATGGTGAAGAACAAAGAGTAATCGAAGGACATCAGAAACAAAATTGTAGCCCTGCACCAGGCTGGGAAGACTGAATCTGCAATAGGCAAGCAGCTTGGTGTGATGAAATCAACTGTGGTAGCAATAATAAGAAAATGGAAGACATACAAAACCACTTATAATCTCCCTCAATCTGGGGCTCCATGCAAGATCTCACCCCGTGGGGTCAAAAGATCACAAGAACAGTAAGCAATAATCCCAGAACTACACTGGGGGATCTAGTGAATGACCTGCATAGAGCTGTGACCACCGTAACAAAGGCTACCATCAGTAACACACTACGCCGCCAGGGACTCGGATCCTGCAGTGCCAGACGTGTCCCCTGCTTAAGCCACTACATGTCTGGGCCCGTCTGAAGTTTTATAGAGAGCATTTGGATTACCCAGAAGAGTATTGAGAGAATGTCATATGGTCTGATGAAACTAAAGTAGAACTGTTTGGTAGAAACAAAACTCGTCGTGTTTGGAGGAGACAGAATGCTGAGTTGCATCCAAAGAACACCATACCTACTGTGAAGCATGGGGTGGCAACATCATGCTTTGGGGCTGCTTCTCTGCAAAGGGACTAGGATGACTGACCCTTGTACACGAAAGAATGAATGGGACCATTTATCTTGAGATTTTGAGTGCAAACCTCCTTCCATCAGCAAGGGCCTTGAAGATGAAACGTGGATGGGTCTTTCAGCTTGATAATGATCCCAAGCACACCACCAGGGCAATGAAGGAGTGGCTTCGTAAGAAGCATATGAAGGTCCTGGAGTAGACTAGCCAGTCTCCAGATCTTAACCCCATAGAAAACCTTTGGACGGAGTTTAAAGTCTGTGTTGCCCAGCAACAGGCTCAAAACATCATTGTTCTAGAGGAGATCGGTATGGAGGAATGGGCCAACATACCACCAACAGTGTGTGCCAACCTTGTGAAGACTTACAGAAAACGTTTGATCTTTGTCATTGCCAACAAAGGATATATAACAAAATATGCAGATGAACTTTTGATAATGACCAAATACTTATTTTCCACCATCATTTGCAAAATAAATCTTGCCAAATCAGACAAGGTGGTTTTCTGGATTTGTTTTCTCTTTTTGACTCTCATAGTTGTGGTCTACCTATGATGTCAATTACAGGCCTCTCTCATCTTTTTAAGCGTGAGAACTTGCACAATTGGTGGCTGACTAAGTACTTTTTTTCCCCATTGTATAGAGTCATTACAAACAGAGTGATCTATTTCAAGTGTTTATTTCCGTAAAATGTTGATGATTATGGCTTACAGCCAATGAAAACTCAAAAGTCATTATCTCAGTAAACTAGAATACTTTATAACACCAGCTTGAAAAATGATTTTAAAATCTGAAATGTTGGCCTGTTGAAATGTATGTTCAGTAAATGCACTCAATACTTGGTCGGGGCTCCTTTTGCAGTGCGGCATGGCGTGGAGGCGATCAGCCTGTGGCACTGCTGAGTTTTTAATGGAAGCCCAGGTTGCTTTAATAGCAGCCTTCAGCCTGTCTGCATTGTTGGGTCTGGTGTCTCTCATGTTCCTCTTGACAATACCCCATAGATTCTCTATGGCAGTGTTCTCCAACTCCAGTCCTCAAGAGCCACCAACAGGTCATGTTTTCAGGATTTCCTTAGTACGGCCCAGGTGATAATTGCAGTACCTGCACAGGCAATAATTCCATCACCTGGGCAATACTAATGAAATCCTGAAAACATGACCTGTTGGTGGCTCTTGAGGACCGGAGTTGGGGAACACTGCTCTATGGGATTAAGGTCTGGCGAGTTTGCTGGCCAATCAAGCACAGTGATACTGTGTTTTTTAAACCAGGAATTGGTATTTTTGGCAGTGTGGATAGGTGCTAAGTCCTGCTGGAGAATGAAATTTCCACCTCCAAAAAACTTGTTGGCAGAGGAAAGCATGGTGTTCTAAAATTTCCTGGTATACGGCTGTGCTGACTTTTGTCTGGATAAAACAAAATGGACCTACACCAGCAGATGACGTGGCTTCCTCCAGACTGCAAAATTTACTTTCATCTGAAAACAACACCTTGGACCACTGAGCAACAGTCCAGTTCTTTTTCTCTTTGGCCCAGGTAAGACGCTTCTGGCATTGTCTATTGGTCATGAGTTGCTTGACACAAGGAATGTGACACTTGTAGCCCATGTCCGGGATACGTCTGTGTGTGGTGGCTCTTAAAGCAATGACTCCAGCAGCAGTCCACTCCTTGTGAATCTCCCCCAAATTTTTGAATGGCCTTTTCTTAACAATTCTTTCAAGGCTGCGGATATCTTGGTTGCTTGTGCACCTTTTTCTACCATACTTTTTCCTTCCACTCAACTTTCAATTAATATGTGTTAAATATAAATTATTGGTTATGGATTTAGTCTACACTCAATTCTGTACTGAGTACATTGACTTTCAGCTGACATTACAGATGCTATTTCTGTATGGTAAAGTGGCGACTCCATATATAGAGACCACGTGATCTAAGGGACATATATAATAACTACACGAAGGGAGGGGGGACTCTTGCTCTCTCACTCTCTCGTCAGACACATGGAACACTAAGGTGAATGAAGAGCCAGCTGCTATATAACCACGTGTTGCTTCCTTAAGACGCTGCGGAGAAACAGATGTCATTTTTACCATTCAGGACACCAAGGAAAGCTGTGTACAAGTTTTGCTATGGACAAATGGACAATCTCTTCGTAACTATTTCACTCATTTTATGTTTTCCTGTAATGATGTTTTATTGATGAACAGTCCAATAAACCACTATATTTTTTTTATAAGAAACGTGACATTTTCTTTAGAAGTATCGCATCTGGTAACATGTCCTGGAAAAATATACTTAACCCCTTAATCCCATTGGACGTAATATTCCGTCCATGTGACCTGGTACTTAATTCCCATGGACGGAATATTACGTCCAGGGCGATCAGCTGCGCTCCCGAGGGGAGCGCAGCTGATCGCCGCCGGGTGTCAGCTGATTATCACAGCTGACACCTGGCACTATGTGTCAGGAGCGGTCATGGACCGCTCCCGGTACATTAACCCCTGGCACACCGCGATCAAACATGATCGCGGTGTACCCGGGCACAGGGGAGGATCGCGCAGGGTGGGGGCTCCCTGCGCGCTCCCCTGAGACCCTCAGAGCAGCGCGATGTGTCGCGCTGTTCCGAGGGTCCGTCCTCCCTCCAGGTCCCCGGATCCAAGATGGCGCCAGGGTCCTACAGGGAGGCGGCTTCCTCAGTGCCTGCTGAGAGCAGGCGCTGAGGAAGCCTGCAGGGATGCCAGAGCGATCGCTGGTGTGACAGAGTGCTGTGCACAATGTCACACCAGCGATCTGCTAAAATTCTGTGATGTCCCACCCTGGGACAAAGTAAAAAAGTAAAAAAAATAAAAATAAAAAGTGGTAAAAAAAATCATAAAAAAAAAAAAAATATTCCCCAATAAATTCATTTCTTCCTGTAAATAAAAAAAACAAAACAATAAAAGTACACATATTTGGTATTGCCGCGTCCGTAACGACCCCCCCCTATAAAACTGTCCCACTAGTTAACCCCTTTAGTGAACCCCTTGAAAAAAAAAAAAAAACTAAGCAAAAAATCAATGCTTTATCATCATACCGCCGAACAAAAAGTGGAATAACACACGATCAAAAAGACCGATATAAATAAAAATGGTACCGCTGAAAACATCATCTTGTCCCGCAAAAAACGAGCCGTCATACAGCATCATCAGCGAAAAAATAAAAAAGTTATAGCTCGCAGAATAAAGCGATGCAAAAATAATGATTTTTTATATAAAATAGTTTTTATTCTATAAAAGCAACAAAACATTAAAAAAATGATATAAATGAGGTATCACCGTAATCGTACTGACCCAAAGAATAAAAGTGCTTTATCAATTTTACCACACGTGGAACGGTATAAACGCCTCCCCCAAAAGAAATTTATGAATTGCTGATTTTTGTTCAGTCTAACCTCCCAAAAATCGAAATAAAAAGCGATCAAAAAATGTCACGTGGTCATAAATGGCACCAATAAAAACGTCAACTCGTTCCGCAAAAAATAAGACCTCACATGACTCTGTGGGCCAAAATATGCAAAAATTATAGCTCTCAAGATGTGGTGATGCAAAAAACTACTTTTTGCAATAAAAAGCATCTTTTAGCGTGACAGCTGCCAATCACAAAAACCCGCTATAAATAGTAAATCAAACCCCCCTTTATCACCCCCTTAGTTAGGGAAAAATAATAAAATTAAAAAAATGTATTTATTTCCATTTTCCCATTAGGGTTATGGTTAAGATTAGGGTTGCGGCTAAAGTTAGGGTTAGGGATGGCGCTAAAGTTAGGATTAGGGTTAGGGTTGGGATTAGGGTTAGGGGTGTGTTAGGGTTAGGTTTGTGGTTAGGGTTGGGACTAGGGTTAGGGGTGTGTTGGGGTTAGGGTTGGAGTTAGAATTGGAGGGTTTCTGCTGTTTAGGCACATCAGGGGCTCTCCAAATGTGACATGGCGTCTGATCTCAATTCCAGCCAATTCTGCGTTGAAAAAGTCAAACGGTGCTCCTTCACTTCTGAGCTCTGCCATGCGCCCAAACAGTAGTTTACCCCCCATATGGGGTATCAGCGTACTCTGGACCATAAGAGTTATTGTGCAATTTGTCCTATTTCTTCTGTTACCCTTGGGAAAATAAAAAACTGGGGGCGACAAAATCATTTTTGTAAAAAAAAAATGATTTTTTTGTTTTTACGGCTGTATGTTATAAATTTTCTGTGAAGCACTTGGGGCTTCATAGCGCTCACCACACTTCTAGATAAGTTCCTTGTGGGGTCTATTTCCAAAATGGGGTCACTTGTGGGGGGTTTCCACTGCTTAGGCGCATCAGGGGCTCTCCAAATGCGACATGACGCCCCCAGACCATTCCATCAAAGTCTGCAATCCAAAACGTCACTACTTCCCTTCCGAGCCCAGACGTGCACCCATACAGTAGTTTTCTCCCACATATTGGGTATCAGCGTACTCAGGACAAATTGGACAACAAATTTTGGGGTCCAATTTCTCCTGTTAACCTTGTGAAAATAAAATATTGGGGGCGAAAAAATCATTTTTGTAAAAAATAAAAGGATTTTTTATTTTTACGGCTGTACGTTATAAACTTCTGTGAAGCAATTCGGGTTCAAAGTGCTCACCACACATCTAGATAAGTTCCTTGTGGGGTCTATTTTCCAAAATGGGGTCACTTGTGGGGGTTTCCACTGTTTAGGCGCATCAGGGGCTCTCCAAATACGACATGACGCCCCCAGACCATTCCATCAAAGTCTGCAATCCAAAACGTCACTACTTCCCTTCCGAGCCCCGACGTGCGCCCATACAGTAGTTTACTCCCACATATTGGGTATCAGCGTACTCAGGACAAATTGGACAACAACTTTTGGGGTCCAATTTCTCCTGTTATCCTTGTGAAAATAAAATATTGGGGGCGAAAAAATCATTTTTGTAAAAAAACAAAAAAAGATCTTTTATTTTACGGCTGTACGTTATAAACTTCTGTGAAGCACTTTGGGGTTCAAAGTGCTCGCCACACACTCTAGATAAGTTCCTTGAGGGGTCTAGTTTCCAAAATGGTGTCATTTGTGGGGGGTTTCCACTGTTTAGGCAGATTAGGAGCTCTCCAAACACGACATGGCATCCAGCCAATTCTGCGTTGAAAAAGTCAAACGGCGCTCCTTCCCTTCCAAACTCTGCCATGCACCCAAACAGTGGTTTACCCCCACATATGGGGTATCAGCGTACTCAGGACAAATTGCACAATAACTTTTGGAGTCTTGTTACCCTTGGGAAAATAAAAATTGGGGTGAAAAGATCAATTTTGTGGAAAAAATATGATTTTTTAATTTTACGGCTCTACGTTATAAACTTGTGTGAAGCACTTGGGGGTTCAAATTGCTCACCAAAGATCTAGATAAGTTCCTTAGGGGGTCTAGTTTCCAAAATGGGGTCATTTGTGGGGGTTTCCACTGTTTAGGCACATCAGGGACTCTCCAAATGCACCATGGCGTCCAATCTCAATTCCAGCCATTTTTGGTTGGAAAAAGTCAAATGGTGCTCCTTCCATTCCGAGCTCTGCCATGCGCCCAAACAGTGGTTCCCCCCCACATATGGGGTATCAGCGTACTCAGGACAAATTGGACAACAACTTTTTAGGTCCAATTTCTCCTGTTACCTATGGGAAAATAAAAAATTAGTGACTAAGAGATAATTTTTGTGGGAAAAAAATAGGATTTTTTATTTTCATCCCCGGGCATTATAAACTTGTGTGAAGCACTTGGGGGTTCAAAGTGCTCACCAAAGATCTAGATAAGTTCCTTAGGGGGTGTCACGCTGTCTAATGATATGACTACAATGTCAATAAACTATTTATACAGGAACCACACTCTATACAACATATAGTTTAGCAACATCAGAATGTAAGTATAAAATAGATTTACCTGACACAATATCAGCAGAACTTAGGGTTAATCTTGAAGACTAGATGTGCAGAAACGATATCAGTTGAACTCAGGGTTAATCTTGAGGACTTGATGAGCTGTAACAGGAAAGAGGAGGACCGGGGTCTAACCTGACCCTACACTGGGGTCCTAACTAATCCCTTACCTTGGAGGTACTGATAATGGTTCAGAGGTCCAAGTCTCCAGCCTAACCCTGTCTCCTATCAGACCCTGAACCCTGTAATCAGTCCTAAGAAGGATCCTGATTACCACCAAAGGGATAGGGGCTGATCTCAGCTAAATACACAGATTAGACATATAAGACAGACAGGATAGCACTCTCTTGCATACACACTCAAACACCGAAGGAACATAAATGGTCTGGGAAATAAACTCTAAGTAAGTTAAGCTTAAAACAACTAAGGAGCTCTCAACTAGAGTCTATACAGATTCATTCCTATCTGTGGTCTGCATGAAGGGTTTCACTGGCAACTCCCAAAGCAGACAACCAGAAACTTAAAGGAAACCAATCAACAAATAATCAATTGCAGCCGGGAGAAACTGCACCCAGTCCCAGCACCGAGCACAGACAGAATTAACTCCCTAGCTGCCAAACACAAAGAAACAGCAACTCAGCTGTGAGAAGTCAAAATGTGCAACCGCGACGATCTTCGTGGCAATGCACACATGACAGTACCCCCCCTTCTACGAGGGGCCTCCGGACCCTCAGGGCCAGGCCTGCCCGGGTGAGTTCTGTGGAAGGTCCGAACCAAACGATCTGCGTTAACATCAGACGCAGGGACCCACGTCCTCTCCTCCGGACCATACCCCTTCCAATGCACCAAGTACTGAAGGGACCGGCGATTCAGGCGAGAGTCAATGATTTTTGATACTTGAAATTCCAAGTTACCATTGACCAACACTGGAGGAGGAGGTAGAGGTGACGGTATGACTGGTGCCACATACCTTTTAAGTAATGACTTGTGGAACACATTATGAATTTTAAAAGTAGAAGGGAGTTCCAGACGAAATGCCACAGGATTAATTATGGAACTGATCCTGTACGGCCCGATGAATCTGGGACCCAGTTTCCAGGAGGGCACTTTAAGTTTTATATTCCTGGTAGACAACCATACCAGATCGTTCACATTCAGATCTGGACCAGAAACTCTCCTCCTATCAGCCATACGTTTGTAACGGTTCCCCATCGTACTCAAATTATTCAATACACCTCGCCACACAGAAGCAAGTGACGACGAGAAACGCTCCTCCTCAGGAACCCCAGAAGGACCCCCCCCATTGAAAGTACAAAACTGGGGATGAAAACCATATGCCCCAAAAAATGGGGACTTACCAGTGGACTCGCTCCGCCTGTTGTTAAGAGCGAACTCTGCCAGAGGCAAGAAAGATGACCAGTCCTCCTGGTTCTCCGAGACAAAACACCGGAGATATGTCTCTAAACTCTGATTCAGACGCTCTGTCTGACCATTGGTCTGTGGATGAAAAGCCGAGGAAAACGACAATTGCATCCCCCGACGTAAACAAAATGCCCTCCAAAATTTGGACACAAACTGAGACCCCTATCTGACACCACATCAGAAGGCAACCCATGAAGTCTCACGATCTCCCTAATGAACACCTGCGCCAGAGTTTTAGCATTAGGGAGTGCAGGAAGAGCAACGAAATGTGCCATCTTACTGAACCTGTCAACAACCACCAGTATGACAGTATTCCCTGACGACGGAGGAAGATCCGTAATGAAGTCCATAGATAAATGAGTCCATGGACGCTCCGGAAGTTTCAAGGGTAAAAGGGTCCCAGATGGACGGGTATGAGGAGTTTTAGAGCGAGCACAAACCCCACAGGACGCGACAAAAGTTATAACATCTTTATTAGCGTTAGGCCACCAAAATCGGCGAGAAAGGAGATCTAAAGTAGCCTTACTCCCTGGATGTCCTGCTAAAGCAGAATTATGATGTGCCTCAATAACCTTTTGTCTCAACTGATTCGGGACAAACAGTCTCCCTGGAAGTCCTGCAGGGGCGTCCCCCTGAGCCTCTAACACCTCCTCCTCAAGCTCAGAACATACAGCCGACACTACCACCCCCTCCTGAAGGATAGGAATCGGGTCATCCGTTTTCCCGGCCCCTGGGAAACTGCGAGACAAAGCATCAGCCTTTACATTCTTAGACCCCGGACGATAAGTGACGACAAAATTAAACCTGGTAAAAAACAACGACCATCGAGCTTGTCTGGAATTCAGACGCTTAGCGGATTCTAAATACAGCAGGTTCTTGTGATCAGTAATAACGGTGACCGGGGTGGACTGCCCCCTCCAAAAAGTGACGCCATTCTTCAAAAGCCAATTTAATGGCCAAAAGTTCCCTATTGCCGATATCATAATTCCTTTTGGCGGACGACAATTTCTTAGAAAAGAAAGCGCACGGATGCCATTTACCAGGGGACGGACCCTGGGACAATATAGCACCCACCCCTACGTCAGACGCGTCCACCTCCACAATGAACGGCTGAGATACATCTGGTTGGATGAGAACGGGTGCCGAAGCAAAACATCTCTTTAAAGAGGAAAAGGCTTGGCAAGCTTTGTCCGACCACCTAGAAAAATCCGTCCCTTTTCTCGTCATGTCAGTGAGAGGTTTGACGACAGACGAGAAATTACAAATAAATTTCCGGTAGTAATTAGCAAACCCCAAAAAACGCTGCAGAGCCTTAAGATCCCCTGGCTGATCCCATTCAAGCACTGCTCTCACCTTTTCAGGGTCCATACGGAAACCGGAGGCTGACACCAAAAAACCCAAAAACTGAAGTTCCTGTATGGCAAAAACACACTTCTCCAGTTTGGCGTATAGTTTATTGTCTCGCAAGATCTGCAACACCTGTCTCACATGCTCCTGGTGAGACACAAGATCTGGCGAGTAAATTAAAATGTCATCCAAATATACGACCACAAACACCCCCACAAGGTGACGAAAAATGTCATTAACAAAATGTTGGAATACTGCTGGTGCAGTAGTCAGACCAAAAGGCATAACCAGGTTTTCATAATGTCCCTCCGGCGTGTTAAACGCCGTTTTCCACTCATCCCCCTCTTTTATTCTAATCAGATTATACGCCCCCCTGAGATCCAATTTAGAGAACCATTTGGCGCCAACAATTTGATTGAAGAGATCAGGAATAAGAGGGAGTGGATGCGGATCACGAACAGTAATCCGATTAAGTTCGCGGAAATCCAAGCAAGGGCGTAGGCCTCCATCTTTTTTCTTCACAAAGAAGAACCCCGCGGCTACAGGGGAAGATGAAGGTCTAATATGCCCTTTGGTCAGACTTTCGGAAATATAATCTTTCATAGCCTGTCTTTCAGGACCAGAAAGATTATACAACCTAGCTTTAGGTAACTTAGCATCAGGAAGAAGATTAATAGAGCAGTCATACACACGATGAGGAGGCAAC
This sequence comes from Oophaga sylvatica, assembly GCA_033576555.1. Lineage (NCBI taxonomy): Eukaryota > Metazoa > Chordata > Amphibia > Anura > Dendrobatidae > Oophaga > Oophaga sylvatica. The sequence continues at coordinate 502,569,127 of JARQOD010000003.1, read as the reverse complement.
TCCCGACACCCCTCCTCAGAAAAAACATCCCCAAAATCCTCCAAAAAAGGAGGCAATGTACTAGGTACGACCGCACTGATGACTGTGTTCATGCAGTTGCTTTTGCAAAACTCACCCCATTGGCTTATCTCTCTGGACTGCCAATTAATTACAGGGTTATGTTTAACCAGCCAAGGAAGTCTGTTGTGAATGGGTTTGAGAGTGAGTTCTGAGCAGAGGCTCCCTCTGGTGGTTACAAGCGGTGCTAGTGAAGATTGTGAGGACTGGGAATCAGGTGTTACTGACTGGTCTTATATAAGGGAGTCATTTTCCCATCAGGGTTGCCGGTGATCAATTGTTCTGGTCTGAATCCTTCATTCCAGTTTCCCTTGTAGCCTGCTGTGTCGTGTCTGCATCTCCTGCTAACAGATAAGACTTTTGCTTCTTTTGTGTTTTTGCTATATTTTTGCATTTTGTCCTGCACTTCTTTGGGGGCCTTCAGGGTCCCCTCCGGGGGCTTCTGCCCTCTCAGTTTAGTTCAGCCACTGAGTTTTGTTCTTTTGCTTTTTCCAGTTTTTTCAGTGGCTGCTGTTTTGATTTTGTTACACCAGAGAACTAATTTAGGTGGTAGAGGTCGTGTGATCTCAGGTGATTTTGAAATTAGTGGAGTTGGTGCTTTTCAGGGTTTTCTGGGATTGCAGTAAGTACCCTTCCTGTCCTTTTCTATTTAGATAGTTTGGGCCCCAGCGTTTGCTCATACTATTTTCTTTCTGTGTCAGTATTTCCTCTTGTCTAACCGCCATTACATGTTTGGGGGCTTTCTATTATCTTTGGGGTTCTGCTCCGGGGCAGATAGCTTTCCTATTTCTATCTTTAGGTGTAGTTAGTTTCTCAGGCTGTGACGAGGCGTCTAGGACCAACGTAGGAACGCTCCACGGCTGCCTCTAGTTGTGGTGGTTAGTCAGGGTACTGCAATCTCATAGATTCCAACTGCTCTGGTGTATTGCCTTTTTCTACCTGCACTCCTCAGCTACCGAAACATAACAGTATCACCGGCCAGAAAAAATTGAAAATTGTATGGTACTCACAGAAGGGAAAAAATATTGTCAGAGTTGTCAGAGATATTTTTCTGTTTGTTGCATTTTTTTTTTTCCCTCTGTATCTCTGGGTGCTGGGGAGGATCTTTTCTCTCAATGGAGTTTGCACAGTTGTCTGGCCGTGTGGATCAGCTTGCCACTGAGGTTCGGAGTATTGCTATCTATCTTGCTGGGTTGCCTGTTGTGGAACCTAGGATCCCCATGCCAGATTTGTTTTTAGGGGATCGAGCTAAGTTTCAGAATTTCAAAAATAATTGTAAATTGTTTTTTGCCTTAAAATCTAAGTCCTCAGGGAACGCAGCGCAGCAGGTTCAAATTGTCATCTCTCTCCTGCGCGGCGATCCTCAGGATTGGGCTTTTTCCCTGACACCTGGGGATCCTGTTTTGAGTGATGTTGATGCATTTTTTCAGGCCTTGGGGTTATTGTACGATGAGCCTAATGTCACGGATCAAGCTGAGAAAGCCTTGTTGGCATTAAATCAGGGGCTTGATGACGCTGAGTTATACTGTCAGAGATTCCGTAGGTGGGCAGTCCTGACCAAATGGAATGACGACGCTTTGGCGGCCCTTTTCCGGAAGGGTCTGTCAGATAATGTAAAGGATGTTATGGTGGGATTCCCTGTCCCCTCTGGTCTCAATGATTCTATGTCATTAGCGATTCAAATTGACAGATGTTTGCGTGAGCGGAGAAGTATGCGTGGAATAGTGTTGCCTTGTGAACCTGCTTCTGAATCCATGCAGTGTGATAGAGTGGTGTCTGGGGCACAGCGTCATGAGTTTCGAAAGCGCAATGGGTTATGTTTCTACTGTGGTGATGCCTCTCATGCTATTTCAGTCTGCCCTAAGCGGGGAAGACGTTTTGCACGCTCACTTGTCTTGGGTAGTGTTCAGACTAAGTTTTTATTAACTGTCACTCTGATATGCTCTCTGTCCTCATTTTCTGCTCAGGCTTTCGTTGATTCTGGAGCAGCTATTAACCTGATGGATTATGATTTTGCTAAACGTTTTGGGTTTCCCTTGATACCCCTACAGAAGTCTATTCCCCTACTGGGGATCGATTCTACCCCTTTGGCTGAGAATAAACCCCAGTTTTCTACTCAGGTGATAATGAGGGTTGAACCTGATCACCAGGAGTGCTGCAAATTTTTGGTTCTATATAATCTGCATGACATTATCGTGCTGGGTTTCCCTTGGTTACAGTCTCATAATCCTGTTTTGGATTGGAAATCTGTGTCTGTAACCAGTTGGGGCTGCCAATGTGTTAATACCAACACTCCTGTTTTTTCTGCCTCCCCCCAGGCTCAGGATGTTCCTGACTTTTTGTTTGATTTTTCTGATGTGTTTAGCGAAAGTAAATCTGCATCCTTGCCTCCCCATAGGAGCTATGACTGCGCTATTGAATTAGTGCCGGGTAGTAAATTCCCTAAAGGTCGCCTTTTTAACTTGTCTGTACCTGAACATGACGCTATGCGGTCTTATATCAAGGAATCATTGGAGAAGGGTCATATCAGACCATCCTCTTCACCCTTAGGTGCCGGTTTTTTTCTTTGTGGCCAAAAAAGATGGTTCATTAAGGCCGTGTATTGATTATCGTCTCTTGAACAATATTACTGTGAAATATCAATACCCGTTACCCTTGATTTCTGACCTGTTTTCCAGGGTGAAAAACGCTACTTGGTTTACCAAGCTTGACCTCAGGGGGGCGTATAACCTTATTCGCATTAAGCACGGGGATGAATGGAAGACGGCATTCAATACCCCTGAAGGGCATTTTGAGTACCTAGTGATGCCCTTTGGGCTCACTAATGCTCCTTCCGTCTTCCAGTCCTTCATGAATGACATTTTCAGGGATTTTGTGGACAAATTTCTGATTGTTTATTTGGATGATATATTGATTTTTTTCTAATGACTGGGACTCTCATGTGAAACATGTTCGAACTGTATTCCAGATTTTGAGAGAGAATGCTCTGTATGTGAAGGGATCAAAGTGTCTTTTTGGCGTACAGAGGATCTCATTTCTGGGATTCATTTTGTCCCCATCTGTTATTGAAATGGACCCGGTCAAGGTTCAGGCCATCTGTGATTGGGTCCAACCTACTTCATTAAAGGCTCTTCAGAGATTTTTGGGTTTTGCCAATTTTTATCGTAAATTTATTGGTAATTTCTCGGTTATTGTTAAACCATTAACTGATTTGACCAGAAAGGGTTCTGATGTGGTGAATTGGCCTCCTGAGGCAGTCTCTGCATTTCAGGAACTTAAGCAGAGATTCACTTCTGCTCCTGTTCTACGGCAGCCTGATGTTTCTCTGCCATTTCAGGTGGAGGTTGATGCCTCTGAAATTGGGGCAGGTGCCGTTTTGTCCCAAAAAGATCCAGAGACCTCTAAAAGTAACCCTTGTGCCTTTTTCTCTCGAAAATTTTCTCCTACTGAACGTAATTATGACGTGGGTAATCGGGAGTTATTGGCCATGAAGTGGGCTTTTGAAGAGTGGAGACATTGGCTGGAGGGAGCCAAACATCAGGTGGTGGTCCTTACGGACCATAAGAATCTGGTCTATCTGGAATCTGCCAAGCGACTCAATCCTAGACAGGCCAGGTGGGCCTTGTTTTTCACACGTTTTAATTTTGTGGTTTCCTTTCTTCCTGGCACTAAGAATGTTAAGGCGGATGCCCTCTCGAGGAGTTTCCTTGCGGACTCTCCTGAGTTATCTGATCCTTCTGTTATTTTGAAAGAGGGTGTAGTTCTTTCCGCCATCTCGCCCAATTTGAGACTTGCTCTGGAGGGGTGTCAGGAGGATAGGCCCGAGCGCTGCCCTGTTGGAAAATTGTTTGTCCCGGACCAATGGAAAAAGAGTGTGATGTCTGAGATTCATTGTTCCGCATTGGCTGGGCATCCCGGAATTTTTGGTACCAGAGACTTGGTTAGTCGGTCCTTTTGGTGGCCTACCTTGTCTCGTGATGTCAGGGAATTTGTGCAGTCCTGCGGGACTTGCTCTCGCTCCAAGCCTTGCTCTCGCTCTAGTGGTTTGTTGATGCCATTGCCTGTGCCCAAGAGACCATGGACCCATATCTCTATGGATTTCATTTCCGATCTTCCTGTTTCTCAGAGAATGACCACCATCTGGGTAATTTGTGATAGGTTTTACAAAATGATACATCTTGTGCCATTACCTAAGTTGCCTTCCTCCTCTGAATTGGTGCCGTTGTTCCTTCAGCACGTGGTTCGTTTACACGGCATTCCTGAGAACATTGTGTCTGACAGAGGAGTCCAGTTTGTTTCCAGATTTTGGAGGACTTTTTGTTCTAAACTGGGTGTTCAATTGTCTTTCTCCTCGGCATTTCATCCTCAGACCAATGGTCAAACTGAGAGAACAAACCAGACATTGGAGACTTATCTAAGATGCTTTGTGTCTGCTGATCAGGATGACTGGGTCTCTTTTTTGCCTTTGGCTGAGTTTGCTCTTAATAATAGGGCTAGCTCTGCCACTTTGATGTCTCCGTTTTTCTGTAATTCTGGGTTTCACCCTCGATTTTCTTCAGGACAGACGGAGGCTTCTGTCTGTCCAGGTGTTGACTCTGTTGTGGAGCGTATGCAACAGATTTGGGACCAGGTAGTGGAGAGGTTGTCCCTCTCTCAGGAGAAGGCCCAGCGGTTTGCTAACCGGCATAGGACTGATGGTCCTCGGTTTAAAGTGGGGGACTTGGTCTGGTTGTCCTCAAAGAATATTCCTATGAGAGTAGCATCTCCTAAATTTAAGCCTAGGTTCATTGGACCTTATAGGATCATGGAGATTATTAATCCTGTTTCTTTTCGTTTGCTTCTTCCAGGGACATTTAAGATCCATAACGTGTTCCACAAGTCCTTGTTGAAGAGGTTTGTTGAGCCAGTGGTTCCTGCTGCTGTGCCTCCTGACCCTGTTTTGGTTGAGGGCAATCTGGAGTATGTGGTTGAGAAAATATTGGATTCTCGTTTTTCTAGACGGAAACTCCAGTATTTGGTTAAATGGAGAGGTTATGGTCAGGAAGACAATTCTTGGGTGTTTGCTTCGGACATCCATGCTAGGAGACTTATCCGTGCGTATCATAGAACTCATCCTGACCGACCTGGTTGCTCAAATGAGGGTTCGGTGACCCCTCCTCAAGGGGGGGTACTGTTGTGAATGGGTTTGAGATGAGTTCTGAGCAGAGGCTCCCTCTGGTGGTTACAAGCGGTGCTAGTGAAGATTGTGAGGACTGGGAATCAGGTGTTACTGACTGGTCTTATATAAGGGAGTCATTTTCCCATCAGGGTTGCCGGTGATCAATTGTTCTGGTCTGAATCCTTCATTCCAGTTTCCCTTGTAGCCTGCTGTGTCGTGTCTGCATCTCCTGCTAACAGATAAGACTTTTGCTTCTTTTGTGTTTTTGCTATATTTTTGCATTTTGTCCTGCACTTCTTTGGGGCCTTCAGGGTCCCCTCCGGGGCTTCTGCCCTCTCAGTTTAGTTCAGCCACTGAGTTTTGTTCTTTTGCTTTTTCCAGTTTTTTCAGTGGCTGCTGTTTTGATTTTGTTACACCAGAGAACTAATTTAGGTGGTAGAGGTCGTGTGATCTCAGGTGATTTTGAAATTAGTGGAGTTGGTGCTTTTCAGGTTTTCTGGGATTGCAGTAAGTGCCATTCCTATCCTTTTCTATTTAGATAGTTTGGGCCCCAGCGTTTGCTCATACTATTTTCTTTCTGTGTCAGTATTTCCTCTTGTCTAACCGCCATTACATGTTTGGGGCTTTCTATTATCTTTGGGGTTCTGCTCCGGGCAGATAGCTTTCCTATTTCTATCTTTAGGTGTAGTTAGTTTCTCAGGCTGTGACGAGGCATCTAGGACCAACGTAGGAACGCTCCACGGCTGCCTCTAGTTGTGGTGGTTAGTCAGGGTACTGCAATCTCATAGATTCCAACTGCTCTGGTGTATTGCCTTTTTTTACCTGCACTCCTCAGCTACCGAAACATAACAGAAGTCCCAACACAATGGGAGTAGGTAGAACCTCCAACACATAACAAGATAATTGTTCCCTATGTATTGCTCCTACCTGAAGGTCAATGTTATGAACCTCATGAACAAAGCTACCTTGGCCGAGAGGCCTGGCGTCAATGGAAAAAATAGGGATCGGTTTGACCAATACACTCAGATGCATACCTTGAGCCTGAGCAAACTGAGCGTCAACCAGATTGGCGCCGGAACCACTATCCAGAAGAACAGACAATCTCTTCACTCTAGTACCAAACACCACCTCCACTGGTACAAGGAACTGAGAAGAACCGGCGGATGAAATACATACTCCCAGGTTGTCATCCACCACACAACCTGGGATTAGCAGTTTTCCGGCGACTTTTTACTTAACAAGACACGGGATGGACATTCTCCAACAAAATGTCCCTCTTTCCCGCAGAAAAAACACCTTCTAGTCCTGCGGCGTGCCGCCAATCCCCTACTACGAAAAGATCTCCCTCCCAACTGCATAGGCTCATCCGAACAGACAAGGGGAACCTCAACATAAGGGACTTTAGTAGTAGGTGGAGTAACAACAGGGAGTGGAGTTACCTCACCCCTCTCCCGAAGCCGTCTATCAGTACGGATAGCTAGGGCCATAGCAGCCTCCAGAGAAGGAGGAGACTCATACTGAGCCAAAACGTCTTTTAATTTGTCAGAAAGCCCATGACAAAACTGGCTCCTAAGAGCTGGGTCATTCCACTGAGTATCCGTGGCCCATCTACGAAACTCAGAAGCAAATTCCTCCGCAGGACGATCTCCCTGCTGTATCTTACGTAATTTAGTCTCAGCAAGAGAGACCCGATCTGGGTCATCATATACCAATCCCAAAGCAGTAAAAAATTGATCTACAGACTGTAGAGCCGGGGATCCCGGAGGAAGGGAAAATGCCCAGGATTGAGGGTCCCCTTGAAGAAGTGAGATAACAATTCCCACTCTCTGCTCATCACTCCCTGATGATCGCGGCCGAAGCCGAAAATATAATTTACATGCCTCCCGGAAGGTAAAAAATTTGTCTCGCCCACCAGTGAACCTATCTGGAAGAGCTACTTTAGGTTCAACTCTGGTTTGCTCCAGGGGAGACAAAACTTTGGACTTAATGTCCGTCAGCTCCATGGATAATCCCTGCAACTGCAGAGCCAGCTGGGCTACTGGATCCATGGTAACTAGAGATAATTTTTTATGGCCAGTGAAAATGTCACGCTGTCTAATGATATGACTACAATGTCAGTAAACTATTTATACAGGAACCACACTCTATACAACATATAGTTTAGCAACATCAGAATGTAAGTATAAAATAGATTTACCTGACACAATATCAGCAGAACTTAGGGTTAATCTTGAAGACTAGATGTGCAGAAACGATATCAGTTGAACTCAGGGTTAATCTTGGGGACTTGATGAGCTGTAACAGGAAAGAGGAGGACCGGGGTCTAACCTGACCCTACACTGGGGTCCTAACTAATCCCTTACCTTGGAGGTACTGATAATGGTTCAGAGGTCCAAGTCTCCAGCCTAACCCTGTCTCCTATCAGACCCTGAACCCTGTAATCAGTCCTAAGAAGGATCCTGATTACCACCAAAGGGATAGGGGCTGATCTCAGCTAAATACACAGATTAGACATATAAGACAGACAGGATAGCACTCTCTTGCATACACACTCAAACACCGAAGGAACATAAATGGTCTGGGAAATAAACTCTAAGTAAGTTAAGCTTAAAACAACTAAGGAGCTCTCAACTAGAGTCTATACAGATTCATTCCTATCTGTGGTCTGCATGAAGGGTTTCACTGGCAACTCCCAAAGCAGACAACAAGAAACTTAAAGGAAACAAATCAACAAATAATCAATTGCAGCCGGGAGAAACTGCACCCAGTCCCAGCACCGAGCACAGACAGAATTAACTCCCTAGCTGCCAAACACAAAGAAACAGCAACTCAGCTGTGAGAAGTCAAAATGTGCAACCGCGACGATCTTCGTGGCAATGCACACATGACAGGGGGTCTAGCTTCCAAAATGGGGTCACTTGTGGGGGGTTTCCACTGTTTAGGCTCATCTGGGGTACTACAAAAAGAACATGACCCCCATCAATGTTTGCATTCCAAAACGTTACTGCTTCCTTTCCAAGCCCTGCCGTGCGCCCAAACAGTTTCCCCCCCACATATGGGGTATCAGCGTACTCAGGACAAATTGGACAACAACTTTTGGGGTCCAATTTCCTTGGGAAAAATCAAAAATTTGGGACTAAAAAATCATTTTTGTGGAAAATTGTTTTTTTTTTTCCACACCCAGGCATTATAAACTTTTGTGAAACACTTTGGGGTTCAAAGTGCTCACAACAGATCTAGATAAGTTCCTTAGGGGGTCTAGTTTCCAAAATGGTGTCACTTGTGGGGGGTTTCCACTGTTTAGGCGCATCAGGGGCTCTCCAAACACGACATGACGTCCAATCTCAACTCCAGCCAATTTTAGTTTGAAAAAGTCAAACGGCGCTCCTTCCCTTACGAGCTCTGCCGTGTGCCCAAACAGTGGTTTTCCACAACATATAGAGTATTGGCGTACTCAGGAGAAATTGCACAACAACTTTATCTGCCCATTTTCTCCTTTTACCCATGTGAAAATAAAAAAAAGTTTGTAAAAGATCATTTTTGTGGCTAAAAAGTTTAATATTAATTTTTTCCTTCCACGTTGCTTCAGCTCCTGTGAAGCACCTGAAGGGTTAATAAACTTCTTGAATGTGGTTTTGAGTACCTTGAGGGGTGCAGTTTTTAGAATAGTGTCACTTTTGGGTATTTTCTGCTATATAGACCCGTCAAAGTGACTTCAAATGTGAGGTGGTCCCTAAAAAAATGGCTTTGTAAATTTTGTTGTAAAAATGAGAAATCAGTGGTCAACTTTTAACCCTTATAATTTCCTAAGAAAAAAAAATTTTGGTTCCAAAATTGTGCTGATGTAAAGTAGACATGTGGGAAATGTTATTTCTTAACTATTTTGTGTGACATATTTCTCTGTTTTAAGGGAAAAAAAATTCAAAGTTTGAAAATTGCAAAATTTTCAAAATTTTTGCCATATTTGTGTTTTTTTCAAAAATAAACGCAAGGTATATCGAATAAATTTTACCATTATCATGAAGTACAATATGTCACGAGAAAACAATCTCAGAATCGCGAAGATCCGTTGAAGCGTTCCAGAGTTATAACCACATAAAGAGACAGTGGTCAGAATTGTAAAAATTGGCCCGGTCATTAACGTGCAAACCACCCTTGGGTGTTAAGGGGTTAAAATAAGCATTTTTAACATTTTGGAGAGCCAGCCAGTCACACTTGATTTTTAGAGTGTGAATTTTTGAAAACTTGCAAGGGGAGGAATAGAAGCAAAAGAACGTCAGATGTGCAAGTCGTCAAAGAAATCACACTATGATATTTCAGGATCAGAAAAGAACCTATGAATGAGGACTAAGAATTGACTACAGGAATCAGACGTGCTGACGTGCTGATGACAAGAGCATTGTCCAAGAAAGGAACTACAAGCAGAGATATTTCAAGGTAAGAAACATGGATGTCATTACTTCTTTTTCTAAGCAAAGTAGACTGAAATTTATGTCTGTAGATCAGTCTAATTTAGAAGTTTTATGGCTCAGCTTATATGCAGAATGTGAAATGGAAAATCTAAAGCTAGAATCTAAGCTGGTGTCCTTTAATAGAGAAAGAGAGAAATTGAAAAACATTTTACAGTTAGTTGACATATTTCATAAGTTTGTATCAGAAAAATCTAAAAATGACTGTGTAGGAATGGTGTCAGATGATACTAGTGATGTTCCCGAGATTGACTGTAAAGAGAAAATTGAGCAAGATGTGGGACATGTGTCTGTAATGGCTACTCAAGGTGACCTTGTCTCTGATGACGTAAAAAAAGATGGTGGAAATGTGGGAGGAGACTTGAGAACTGATGTAGGAGGGAACATGGGAGGAGACTTGAGAACTGATGTAGGAGGGAACATGGGAGGAGACTTCAGAACTGATGTAGGAGGGAACATGGGAGGAGACTTCAGAACTGATGTAGGAGGGAACATGGGAGGAGACTTGAGAACTGATGCAGGAGGGAACATGGGAGGAGATTTCAGAACAGATGCAGATGACATACGAGGGACGGATGTACAAAGGCCACCAAAAAAAGAAGACAATTCACAGGCCCAACTCCAAATCAAAGTTAGGAAAAATTTGCTAAAATTATGCAAAATCATTCCTGCATATGATAACAAAATCCATGTATGCAGAAATTCTGAAATATTCGAAAGTTCTGTTGAAAAGCTTGATTTAAGTAATGACGAGAAAAATCAATTATTTAAATTGTGGCTTCCTGCAAACTTTTCCAGACGTTTAATATTAAAATTGTCTTGTGATAACGACTTACATGGAGATCTAGATGATAAAGACAGATTGAAAATTCTGATTTTCTGTGCATTAAATGAAAATTGTCCAGATATTGATATTCTTCAAAATTTAAGGATTGGTCGGAAAGAATGTACTTTTACATTCATGTCCATATTTGAAAGGTTGTACAAAACTCTAATTACCAATGTCAAAACACAATCAATGTTAAAGTATTTTGTGGACAAATTTGGATTCCTAAATTCTGTATCTCGTGTTATTGCGTCACAAAAAGATACTTTATTTGAATGTGCGCAATTCCTTGATTTTGCTAGAAAACATGAGAATCGTGAAAGTAAAATAAATCAAACAGATAGAGTAAGATCTTTTCAAAAGCCAGTGTCAAAATCTCCTAAACTGAGTCATCCCCGTAATCAAATCTATGACATACGGAGAAAATTACATATTTGTTATAAACCCTATAAAAAAATCCAAGAGTCCGCTTTGCAGAAAGAGTTAACAATTCAAAGTTCAGACCGCTCTGTAAAGAGACAAATGGCGGACATTGAAAGACAGGAACAGGTGATTTCTCAAAATGATTTCATTGAGTCTTCAGTTTACAGCTCATTATCGGAGCTGCTCAAACAATCATTAAAAAAAGGAATGCTAAAAAAAGCGTTTCAGAACATTTTTGACAAAGAAATAAGATTTGGTTTAGGAATTGACTGAAAATTAAATTATATGTTGTGTAAAAGTATTATACAATATATTATTCAGTTATTTGTAATTATTTTATAAATATAATTCTGTAGTTCACAGTTTTTGTAGATATATATATATTCATACAGTATATATAGTATACTTGTATAAGTAGAGATTGTATAACTGTATATCTATATCTATAGTGATATAATTAAAATAAACTACAGAAATATTTAGAATTACATTAAAGCCAATATATATATATATATATATATATATATATATATATATATATATATATATAATATGACATTGCAATTGTTTTGTTTTTGTATATGATATTTAACCTTATCTCTTATTTATCCTTAGAATTTTCACTTCAAAGTAGGACTTAATCGGGAAAAACTCTCTTACATGGATTTATTCCTTTATTTACACAGGAATTTGTAATAACTGCATGTTTTTATATATTTAACACTTAAAAGGAAATAATATGTAACTAACTGAATCTGAATTTAGTTTTTGTGTGTTGCTAACATTTTGAAGTTATTTATTTGCATGGCAATATGTTCTTACTGCATGACAGTCACACATGTGACATTTAAACTGTTCTAATAATAAGGCTACCATATACCCCTATTTCAGTGGTTGCAACTTAAAGCTCTTGTAGCTTCAGTGAAAAGGAGATTCTTTAGGCCTCTTAAGTTACAGGGTTCAATTTCAGTTGCAAACCTTGCACAAAATATAGATACAGCTCATAACTAATTTTCTTATGAGTCCTTCTATCTATAAATGGTTCACAAAGTTTATTATGTGTATTTGGGGAATATTCAAAGAAATATTAAAATATTAAATTTAGTAGTTTACAATGCGCATTGATAATTAGGAGACAATTATTTGGGTTAATATACATGTATTCCTACCTTTTGAATGAGGAATCTGTGGTGTAAACTTATATGTTTCACAGTCTGAGTGACAGATGACAGATTTGTGTATGAGCAGCTGCTAAGAGTGAATATAACCTAAGAGTATGTGATGTATGAAAGGAGAGGTTTCAAAATTCATGGTATGCGAGAAAAACAACAACTTGTTTTTAAAAGAAATAATACAAATCAGTTCAATTATTAGAATATTAAGATTAGGGTTGAGCATTCCGATACTGCAAATATCGGGTATCGGCCGATATTGGCTGTATCGGAATTCCGATTCCGAGTACCGATATTTTCGTCATATCGGATACCGAATCGGAATTGTCACTGTCAGTGTCCGTCGGTCGGGTCTGTCAGGAGTCAGCGGCACTTACCCGGCAGAAGATCTCCGGCGGTCACATCCCGGACTGCTTAATGGCCGCCATCCTCTTCTCCCCGGCGGTCACATGCAGTTTCTCGCGATAACTGCAGTGACTGCTGGGTAATCGCGGCCGTAAAGCAGTCCGATGATGTCACCGCCGGGGAAGCTGGTAAGCAGCTGTGCTGCGCCGGGATGTCAGGCTCTGCCTGTCATTCCGATGTAGCAGAGCTGGATCGTCGTGGGACTGTCGTTACTATGGACTGCGTCGGACAGGTGGTATACTGTTGGTTTGTTTTTTTTTATTTTTTTACAGGAGATCGATGGCGTCGCAGGAATGAGAGAGTAATAAAAAAAATGAAAACTGTGTTGTCTCTTTTATTTCATTAAAATACTTTTTTCTTGCTGTGTCTTTTTTTTACACATTTAAAAACTTTGGGATTAATAATGGATCGGTGTCTTATTGACACCTCTCCATTATTAACCGGGCTTATTGTCACCGTGCAATCAACGGTGACATTAACCCCTTATTACCCCACTTGCCACCGCTACAGGGCAAGTGGGAAGAGCCGGGTAAAGTGCCACAATTGGCACATCTTTTGATGCGCCAAATGTGGGGCTGCTGTAGCCTGGTATTATCAGGCTGTTGAGGGCCAAAATCCATGGGCCTTGACAGTCTTTTAATACCAGGCCGCAGCAGTCTGCATTTTACTTGGCTGGTTAACAAAAATAGGGGGACCCCTACGCCGTTTTTTTTTCGAGGGGATCCCCTATTTTTGTTAACCAGCCAAGCTAAGCAGACTGCTGTGGCCTGGTATTATCAGGCTTGCAAGGTCCATGGATATTGGATCCTTACCAGCCTGAAAAACCAGGCCTCAGCGGTCTGCTTCATCTGGCTGGTTAACAAAAATGGGGGGGACCCCACGCCAATTTTTTTCGAGGGATCCCCTATTTTTGTTAATCAGCCAAGATATGCAGACTGCTGTGGCCTGGTATTATCAGGCTGGCAAGGTCCATGGATCTTGGCTCCTTAACAGCCTGAAAATCCAGGCCTCAGCGGTCTGCTTCATCTGGCTGGTTAACAAAAATAGGGGGGACCCCACGCCATTTTTTTTTCGAAGGGAACCCCTATTTTTGTTAATCAGTTCCCTCTGACGTCACTGATGGTGTCCCTGGCTGACCTGAAGTGAAAGTGGAAAGCAATCAATTAAGCTTTCCACTTCCTCTCCTGTCAGCCAGGAGAGGAGCTCATTCATTTGGGGGTTTACTGTGAGGCTGCAGCATTAGCTGCGGTCCCTGCAGTAAACATTAACCCTTTCTGAAGGATTACACCGTGGGACCTGACTGTGCATGGGATAGGTAAGAATAATTTTGCTTTATTATTTTATTTTTATTACAGGAAATGGTTTTAGCAGGTAAATAAAATATGGTCAAAAACTGTGTGATTATTTCATTAAACTTCTTTTTTATTAAAGTGTGTGTTTGATTTTTCTTTCATACAATAGGATTAATAATTGATAGTTGTCTAATTGACAGCTCTCAATTATTAACCTGGCTTAAAGTGACCTTTCAATTGCAAGGTCATTTTAACCCCTTATTAACCCATTCGCCACCGCTACAGGGCAATGGGAATAGACGGGCAAAGTGCCAGAAAGGGCAAATCTAATTAGAGATTTGCCCTTTCTGGGGTGTCTGGGGGCAGATGTTAAGTAGCCGGGGGGGGCAAAAAAAATGGTCCCTCTCTGGGCTATTATTATCTGCCCCCACTCACTGGCTTTGTCTGTCTGGTTGCGAAAATAGGGCGGGAGCCCACGCATTTTTTTTCAGCAATTTTACACCTCATATATATATATACATGTCATTGAATTTGTGACACATATATATATATTTATATTTCATACACTTCTACATAGTATAATAGCCGCTAATTCAATTGCCGGCTTTTGTGAAAATGCAGAACCCGACATGAAATGACACTTGGTTTACATAGGGTTAACCATGTCTTTTCATGTAGTTTGATATCTGATTTGCACAAACAATTACATGAGTGTAAGTGTGCAAAATTTCACACCTGTAGGGGTTAATTAAAGGTGTAAATTCGTAGCAAAAAAGTCAGTTTTTTTTACAACGAATTTACACCTTTAATTAAAGGGTATGCCACACTGAACAATATCGCTAACGGGATCGCTAAAAAACGTCACTATTTAGCGATCCCGTTAGCGATGTTGTTCAGTGCGGCAGCTGCCAGCGACGAGCTTCCTGCTGTGATCTCGCTCGTCGCTGGAATCGTTCCGGACCCTATTTTCTCGTCGGCGCTCCCGCTGGGTAAGTATATATCGCTAGTGTGGCACCTTTTCTTAGCAATTTAGCGGTACTTTTGTACCGCTAAAGTCGTTAAGAAGATCGCTAACGGCGATAGCGTCGTTAACTATATCGCTAAATGTGGCCGCACTTAGCGATATAGAAACAATCCCGCTAGCGATCGCATTAGTATGCGTCGTTATCGTGATCGCTAGCGGGATTGTTTAGTGTGGCAGTACCTTAACCCCTACAGGTGTGAAATTTTGCACACATAGACTGATGTAATTGTTTGTGCAAATCAGATAGCAAAGGACATGAAAAGACATGGTTAACCCTATGTACACCAAGTGTCATTTCATGTCGGGTGCTTCTGTCTTTTCACTGAAGCCGGCTTTACCCGGCAATTGAATCAGAGGATATTTTACTATGTAGAAGTGTATAAACTATACATATATGTATATATATATGTCACAATGACATGTATATATATATATGTATTCTATGTGTGTATATTTAGTGTTTACAAGGAAAGAAAGAGGTTTTTTTAGTTGCGATATTTTGTTCCCATAGACTTACATGGGACTGTTCTCGGTATCAATTTGTATCGGGTAATTCGTCCGATATTTATGGTATCGGCAGTACCATTCTGATCCGATACTTTTGGATATCGGAATAGTATCTCAACTAATTAAGATACAAAATAATATTATCTACTCAACTATATTCTTTAGTATTATTAT
Organism: Oophaga sylvatica; assembly: GCA_033576555.1. Taxonomy (NCBI): domain Eukaryota; kingdom Metazoa; phylum Chordata; class Amphibia; order Anura; family Dendrobatidae; genus Oophaga; species Oophaga sylvatica. Next base: position 502,553,620 of record JARQOD010000003.1, on the reverse strand, counting down.
TTTTAGTTAATAGTAGATAAGTGTAATCACACATCAAAATGGTTTATCAAGAAAATTTACATTTAGATTATTATTTTTTCCTTTTCCCAAAAGATAATTTTATGATATTCAATGTTATTTTTATTTTTAATGGTTACATAGATGGTACACATCTTCAGACAAATATATGGTATAAAGCTAAAACAGAAGTTACATAAATAATTTATAAAACAATTATTTTTTTTTCATTTTGGTTTTGATAAATCAATTATTTCACAAAATAATATTTTTTGGTATTAAGGGGGAAATGTGTTTTTGATCTTGAATACATCATCACATTTCATCAATACCTCTTCTTCACACATTGTAAAGAATATAGAAAGGTACAATGGTAGAACTACTAGAGAACATAACTACTCAGCATTTGTCATAAATATATAAAGGCCTTATTTTTATTCTTATTTTCATTGTTATTCTTATTTTTCATTTTTCATTTTTATTCTTCCTTTATCTCTATTTTTGATTCTTAATTTTTATTTTTTATCTCAATCAAGAAACATCAATATTTAATAAAGTAATGTCTAGATAAAGATGGAAACACTTGTTACATGAAAAACACACTGACACCTATGGGTTGAAAAGGTAATTACACCAATGACATAAAAATGTTCTATCTCATGAAGAATATGGTTAATAATGCATTATCATTTATTATTGTTTCACATACAAACATGAATTCCATATTACTATTCTGATAATAATTCTATGGATATTACTGATTGCTATGGTACGCTGTGATATTATAGGTTAGGAAAATTACCAGATTTGGTATAGAATAGGGAATGAAGACTTCAAGCAAGATATTGGAATTACGTTAATAAAGACTTTTCATATTTCTAAATTCAAGTAATTTTAAAAAGTTGCAAGAAGAAAAAGCCGAAGTTCCAGAAGGTAAAAAGGCTATATGATGTCTGAGTAATAAAGAACTGTGTCAATTACAATTCATTTCATCACTGACAACCACAACTGCAGTATCCACCACTGACAACCACAACTGCAGTATCCACCACTGACAACCACAACTGCAGTATTCACGACTGACAACCACAATGGCAGAGGACGATGATCCTATGATGCTAATATGAACTGTGTTATCACGCTTTTATCTCGTTCCAGTGGTTTCCTATCACCTATGAAGCTTCAGTGAAAGCTGGTGAACAATAAGGTAATTGTCAGGAAGCTACAACCCTGACATGAGTCCTGTGCATTAGGACTAAGGACTGGTTATGGTGCTATCTTTAGCAAGGAAGAGTCATTTTAACCCTTGCTTTGCTGACCAAAGACGTCACACCTGTTCCAAGACCATTGCGGATGGCATGGAGGATTCCAGAAATATCCAAGGCGAGCCAATGTAAGCCCAGGTCTTAAAGGTGACTCTGCTCTGATATTAAAGCTTCATTTCATTTATGGACTTTGATGGACACATGACACACGGTCTCCACAATATCTACATGTTATTTCAAAGGAATTATCGTATAAAGACTGTGTTTTAAAAGAATCAAGAACAAGACGTCAAGATGAAGACCAGATGACATCAGATGATGATGACTGGACCGGAGATGCTTCGATTTAGGTTTAGGAAAGTATAAGACATATATTTTATATGAATATTAGTCACGGCTTACCATAACATGAATTCGCATAATTATGTTATTGAGTGTGTATAACAATAATCTGATATTATTATGATTATTATTATTATGGAAATTAAATTTTTGCCAAGAAGAAGAAAAGAATAAAAAAGATCTGATTATCCTAAAGATGAACTTCTCTACTTTGATGGTTCCAATTAATGTCTGTCACCCTCAAAAGGGGGAATTGTTAAATATTAATTATTGGTTATGGATTTATTCTACACTCAATTCTGTACTGAGTACATTGACTTTCAGCTGACATTACAGATGCTATTTCTGTATGGTAAAGTGGCAACTCCATATATAGAGACCACGTGATCTAAGGGACATATATAATAACTACACGAAGGGAGGGGGGCTCTTGCTCTCTCACTCTCTCGTCAGACACATGGAACACTAAGGTGAATGAAGAGCCAGCTGCTATATAACCACGTGTTGCTTCCTTAAGACGCTGCGGAGAAACAGATGTCATTTTTACCATTCAGGACACCAAGGAAAGATGTGTACAAGTTTTGCTATGGACAAATGGACAATCTCTTCGTAACTATTTCACTCATTTTATGTTTTCCTGTAATGATGTTTTATTGATGAACAGTCCAATAAACCACTATATTTTTTTATAAGAAATGTGACATTTTCTTTAGAAGTATCGCATCTGGTAACATGTCCTGGAAAAATATACTTAAAATAAGCATTTTTAACAATATGATTGGAAACAGCACTCTGTGAACAGCCAGCTTATTTAGCAATGACTTTTTGTGGCTTTATCTGCTTGTGGAGTGTGTCAATGACTGCCTTCTGGACATCTGTCAAGTCAGCAGTCTTCGCCATGATTGTGGAGCTACTGAAACAGATAAAGGGACCTTTTTAAATGCTTAGGAATCCTTTGCAGGTGTTTTTTGTTAATTATTCTAATTTACTGAGATTATGACTTTTGGGTCTTCATTGGCTGTAAGCCATAATCATCAACATTAACAGAAATAAACACTTGAAATAGATCACTCTGTTTGTAATGACTCTATATAATATATGAGTTTCACTTTTTGTATTGAATAACTGAAATAAATTAACTTTTAGATGATATTCTAATTTTGTGAGAAACACCTGTATATTTAAGTTCATGAAATCAAGATCTATGACTTAAACCTGTGGTGACGCGCCAGTTTCTTATGTATAGTACCTCTAAAGTATAATATGCTTTTAACAGAGGTAAATTATTTTTTTAAATTCAAATTTGTCAGCTTTCTTATTTTTTTTTTCAAAAACTTTGATTCACTATGAATCCCAATCTCTGAAAAGCATTTGAGCACCCTGGAAAGACATGTAACACTCAGAGGTCTCCTTGGACTGTGTCCATCCACTTTAAGGTCTTTTATGCTAAAACAGCCTTATTAAAGTCTAAGTGATCTCAACATACTGTATATGCCTATGGTTAAACAGATGGTAACTGGTTGTAACTAACAGCCTGTTTAACAACACATTGTGTTGGCAGACTTTTCCTTGCTTGATGCTAAGCATATGCTTCAAAGCCAACAACCAATAAAGCATTCAGCTTACCTTGATTGCGCCATTGGTTCACTTTCTGCATTCACCTATGATGGTTGGTCATCATGGCTAGCATCATAGTCATAATCTATATTAGCATCGACTGTCAGCCTTCTTTCCTGCCTGTGTTTGGATGAATTATTAGGATAAGCTGTGTTCTCTGCTTGGTGAAACTATCGTAGTGCAGATGGCTGCCAATCACATGTTTGACAAGGAAAAAACTCTCTGATCCCAGCATTGTCAATACTTCCCCACGAGTGCGGCCCCTTCACAGAGCTGGGCAAAATTGTTGAAAATTATCAATATCAAAGTAAATGAGATTTTCTTTAACAAAATTCTCAGTTTTTGTCGAGATTCTTAATGATTTTTTGGAATGGTGTGTACTAAAACTACAACAAATAAACAAGGCAGCAGCGATTATAGCATGTATAACATGATGCACCAGATGGTTTACCTGACACTGAGCCATTCTGAGGCACATCAGCAATTGAATTGCATTATCTGAATAGCCAGGTTCAGTCGTACCTGTGTCTTTCTCCAGCGGATGCCTTGAGCTCTGACTTTTGGTTCAACAGATTTGCCATGGCCCAGTTTGCCATGAGCATACACTTACATCCAGCTTCCAGTGTATTGTCAGAGAGGGTGATCAACATGGCTGGTCACTTTGTCACACCAAAGTGGACAAAGTTATCTGCTTCAAACATAGAAAATGCTGCATTTGTCAAAATGAATCGCTCATGGATCAGTGCAGACTTTCATTCACCTATAGCTGATGTCAATGATTAAAGTGGCCATACCATTTGGCTTTATTTGTCTGTCTTCTTTGCAGTTCTGCTGACATCAGGGCCAAAGGCCCATGCTCAACCAGGCATCTACGACCTGTTTATCATTTCATTAATAGATATTTTTCAACTGTGCTGCTGCTGCTGATTCTTCCACTGCTAAGCCATGCCAGCCATCTCCAGGCTGCCCACTGTGTTTTAGAACTATAACATACTGCTGTTGGGAGGTGCACTCTCTTGAGGGTCACAAATAGGGATGAGCAAGCACTTATATGCTCGGATGCTCGTTACTGTAACCGAGTAATTCCTAATGCTCGGGTGCTCGTTTCGAGTAACAAGGATAATGTGAGTCAATGGGAAATCTGTGCATTTTTCTGGCAGACACTACAAGGAGTTCTAGGGGGCAGACAAGATGCTAGTGGTAGGACAGCACAACACATCGAAGGCATTAAGGGACAGCTCAAGTCAGGTGTCCAGCTATGAGACCCAATAGTTGAAGGCCACAGAGGAATTAGGGGGTACACTGGTTTTGTCGGCCATGTATTGCTTGACCATCTTTAAAAACTTTTCCTTCCTTGTCAAAAAAATACCAGGTCATCAGGGAATTAATGCTGGGAGGATGTAATGAAAATGGCTAAGGCCTTTGACAGTGTACCACTGCCTCTGCTGTACTTGATGTGTATCTCCCTTGCCTCTTATCCTTGGTTGGGCAAAGAAGATTGCTATCTGCCGCTAGCGTTGTCGGATGGGAATTTTTTCAACATGTTTTCCACAATGGTTTTCTAGTATCAGACCATTTTAGTAGACCACTCCGCCTCAGGAAGGAGATAAGCAAAGTTCTCTGTAGCATGAGTCTAGCAGGATGAACAATCAGCACTCTCTTTTTTTGCCAAGATGAATGTAACATGAGGGTCCAACTCCAAATCCACCTCCATCTCTTCCTCATCCAATCCACGTAGGAGAAGGGACAAAGCATATGTGGGTCTAGCAAACAGCTCCTGTTCTTCCTCCTTCTCAAACTCCACTTCCTCATTGTTACCCAATCCATTTTGAGCAAATGAGATGAGGCTGGGCTGGGTAGTATCTTCCTGTCTCATGTCTTTATCCATCTCCACCTGTTACACATGCAAAGTTTCAGCCTTAATTGTAAGCATCGACTGTTAAAGTAGGCACACAAGCGGGATCGTTGAAATGATTATGGTGTCATCGCCGCTCTCTATCTTTGTACAGTCCTCAAAGTCTTGGAGAACCGCACAAATGTCAGACATCCATGCACACTCTTCAGTTGTAATGTGTAGAGACTGCCCATGGAGCTGATATTCGACAACTGGCTTCTGCTGCTCACAAAGCCTTGCCAGCAAGTGCAGTGTGGAATTCCAGAATGTGGTGAATGCCACACAGCAGTCATGAGCTGGCACTTGCATGTGCCGATGTAGCGCCACCAGAGCAGCGGCAGCTGTAGCCGATTTGGGAAATGGACACTGACATGGCGTACTTAGACCAGAAGCTCTGGCAAATCTGGATATGTTTTCAGAAACCACTGAACCACCAAGTTTAGCAAGTTGGCCAAGCATGACACTTGTGTGAGCTGGCCAAGCTTCACAGCTGCCACCAGGTTACTGCCATTATCCCACATGACCATGAATGGTGGTAGGTTAAAGGGCGAGAGCCACAGATGTGTCTGGTCTATTATCCCTTTCAATAAATATGCTACAGTGTGCGGTTTGCCTCCTAAACAAATTAGATTCAGCAGAGCCTGCTTCGCTGAGGCATTGCTGCAGAGCTTCCAGCTTCCGTCTGATGTGGATGATGTGCTCTGAGATACCAAATTGGAGATGGAGGATGAGGAAGAGCAAGATGGGGTGCAGGAACTAGTGTAGGAGTTGTAGAAAACCCTGATAGCAGTAAGGTCAGCAATCCATGGCATCGGTAGTACCTAACAAGCCAGGGTGGGACTCGGCCCTAGCCTCCACAATGTTCACAAAGTGTGTCATCAGGGAAATGTAGTGTCCCTGGCCACATGCACTTGTCCATGTGTCAGGCGTTAAGTGTACATTCCCATTAACTGCACTGGTAAGGGCATGGGTGATGTTTCTGCACACATGCTGGTACAAGGTGGGGATGCCACACTGGGAAAAATAGTGGCGGCTGGGGACCGAGTACCGAGAGATGGCTGCTGCCATGAGGCAAGCAGCCTGAAAATGTGCTGTTTGGGCCTGTGGTTGGGTGGGAACTTTCTTTTTCATTCCAAGGCCTGGGGTAGGGTCAGCTGAATACTGTACTGGGACAAAGTTTGCAAGTGCCGGGTGATGGTGCCTCAGAATGTGCAAGGACAGGTGCAGGGTGGGAGGCATCTGTGCCAGTGTCACGGACAGGGAATTGAGAAGAAACTAGCACAGGGAAGAAGCAGTGGTGTCACCAACTGGCACCAATCGTGGACACAGTCATTTGGCCCACCTAGCCGGGTGCTTGGATGGCATGTGCTTGATCATGCTGGTGGTGGTTAGGTTCTTAGTGGTCAAGTCCCTGCTAATCTTGGCATGGCACAGGTTGCAAATGCCCTTATTTTCTGTCTCAGAACTCTATTTAAAAAAGTACCAGACTAAGGAACATCTAACTCTTTGAAGGAGAAATTTACGAGTGTCGGTGCTCTGAAGTCACCCCACTGCCTCTTCTTGCCTGTTTCAGTGTTGCTGATCCCTCCCCCTCAGTGCTGCTGGCCTCGTTCTGCATGCCAGATTTCCAGGTTGGGTCGGTGATTTGAACATCCACCACCTCGTCTTCCATCGTCTCATCAAGGTCCTCCTGACTTGGTGACATAAAGGGAACCTGCCAGCAGGATTGTGCTGGGTAAGGTACAGACACTGTCAGGTTGGCGCCATTATACTGATTGCAATGATTACAATGATACCTTGGTTGATGGTTGATGAAATCCATCTTGTGGTCGTTGTTTAATCTTTAATCTTTATTTTCAGTTTTGAGTTAATGCAATGCTTGTGCTCCAGAGTGGGGCTGTGAGGGGGAGGTCTTCATGTGGTGCTTTGATTAGGTATTCATCAGTATGGGTTCTCAGTGACCTGCCCCTATTTTGCAAAATGAATATTATATATATTTAAAAAAAATCAGCACCACATGAAGACCCCCACAGCACCCCCCACAGGCCGCCCGGATCACGAGCATATCATTAACTCAAAATTGAAAATAAAGATTAATTAAACAACAACCACAAGACGGATTTCATCAACCAAGGTATAATTTTAATCAGTATAACGGTGCCGACCTGACATTGTCTGTAGGTTACTGTGCTTAATTGCTTAATCCTGCTGACAGGTTCTCTTTAAGGATAATCCCCTTAAAGAACCAATTTCTACCATTTCCATAGTTTTATGCGTTTTTGCATCACTTCATGTCCCATGTTCACCAGATCTGGTCTAAGCATTCTCTGCTATCTTTTGACCACATTTCTCATCATTCATTATTTTAACCCCTTCACGACATGCACCATACATGTACTGCACATCTTGTGTCCCTCTCTTTGATGTGGGCTCTGGCCCTGAGCCCAAATCTTTTCCGGCACATATCAGCTGTTTTGAACAGCTTACATGTGCCCCTAACAGCTGCAGGCGAAATCGCGATCCACCTGCGGCTGTTAACCTGTTAAATGCCGCTGTCGCTCTTTGACAGCGGCATTTAATGTGATTGCGCCGAAAGCGCGTCACTAATACAGTCACATGATCGCTGGTCATCGATAGGTCGGCATGACGGCATGACAACCAGAGTTCTCCAGCAGACCTCTTTGATTGTCATAGCCAGATTGCTACGAGCACTGCCCGGTAGTCGGAGCTCATAGCAAGTGAGCATTTCTGCTACACACAGGCGATCTGATCATTGCCTGTGTATAGCAGAGTCGATCGGGTTATCACAGCTTCTAGTCTCCTATGGAGACTATTGAAGCAAGTGGAAAGTAAAAAAAAATGTTTTCTAACCCCTTTACCCCAAGGGTGCTTTGCATGTTAATGACGGGCCAATTTTTACAATTCTGACCACTGTCCATGTATGAGTTAATAACTCTGGAATGCTTCCATGGATCCTGGTAATTCTGACATTATTTTCTCGAGAATATTATACTTCATGATAGTGGTAAAATTTATTTGATATTACTTGCGTTTATTTGTGAAAAAAATGGAAATTTGGTGAAAATTTTGAAAATTTCGCAATTTTACAACTTTGAATTTTCATGCCCTTAATTCACAGACATATGTCACAGAAAATGCTTAATAAGTAACATTTCCCACATGTTTACCTTACATCAGCACAATTTTGTAACCAAAATTTTTTTTTTAGCAAGTTATAAGGGTTAAAGCTGGACCATCAATTTCTCATTTTTACAACACCATATTTTTTAGGGACCACATCACATTTGAAGTCACTTTGAGGGCTCTATATGATAGAAAGTACCCAAAAGTGACACCATTCTAAAAACTGCACCCCGGAAGGTGCTTAAAACCGTATTCAAGAAGTTTATTAACCCTTCATGTGCTTCACAGGAATTTTTGTAATGTTTAAAAAAAAAATGAACAATTAATTTTTTCACCAAAAATTTACTTCAGATCCAATTTGTTTTATTTTATCAAGGGTAACAGGAAAAATTGGACCCCAAAAGTTGCTGCACAATTTGTTCTGAGTATGCTGATACCCCATATGTTGGGGTAAACCACTGTTTGGGCGCATGGCAGAGCTCGGAAGGGAAGGAGCGCCGTTTGACTTTTCAATGCAAAATTGACTGGTATTGAGATTGGACGCCATGTCGCGTTTGGGGCGCTCCTGATGTGCCTAAACAGTGGAAACCCCACCATAAGTGACAACATTTTGGAAAGTAAACCCCCTAAGGAACTTATCTAGATGTGTGGTGAGCACTTTGAATCTCCATGTGCTTCACAGAAGTTTATAACGTAGAACCGTAAAAATAAAAAATCATATTTTTTTCACAAGAATGATATTTTTGCCCATAATTGTTTATTTTCCCAAGGATAACAGGAGAAATTGGACCCCAAAAGTTGTTGTGCAATTTGTCCTGAGTATGCTGATACCCCATATGTGGGGGTAAACCACTGTTTGGGCACATTGCAGAGCTTGGAAGGGAAGGAACACCGTTTGACCTTTTCAATGCAAAATTAGTTGGAATTGAGGTCAGATGCCATTTCGCGTTTGGAGAGCCCCTGAGGTGCCTAAACAGAGGAAACCCCCCAATTCTAACTGCACCCATAACCCCAACACACCCCTAACCCTAATCCCAACCATAACCCTATTCGCAACCCTAACCTCAACTCTAGCCCCAGCCCTAACCCTAACTTTAGCCCCAACCCTAACCCTATCTTTATCCTTAACCCTAACTTTAGCCCCAACCCTAACCCTAATTTTAGCTCCAACCCTAACCTTAACTTTAGCCCCAACCCTAACCCTAATGGGAAAATGGAAATAAATACATTTTCTTTATTTTATTATTTTTCTCTAACTAAGGGGGTGATAAAGGGGGTTCGATTTACTATTAATACCGGGTTTTTACAGCAGGTTTTTATGTTTGCCAGCTGTCACACACTAAAAGATGCTTTTTATTGCAAAAAATAGTTTTTGCATCACCACATTTTAAAAGCTATAATTTTTCCATATTTTGGCCCACAGAGTCATTTAGGGTCTTGTTTTTTGCTGGACGAGTTGACATTTTTATTGGTACCATTTTCGGGCACATGACATTTTTTGATCACGTTCTATTCCGATTTTTGTGAGACTGAATGAGCAAAAACCAGCAATACATGAATTTCATTTGGAGGGGCGTTTACAACGTTCCGCTTGTGGTAAAATTGATAAGGCAGTTTTATTCTTCAGCTCAGTACAATTTCAGTGATACCTCATTTATATATTTTTTTTATGTTTTGGCGCTTTTATATAATAAAAATTGTTTTATTAAAAAATAATTGTTTTTTTCATCACTTTATTCTGACAACTATGACTTTTTTGTTTTTTTTACTGATGACACTGTATGGTGGCTCGTTTTTTGTGGAACAAGATGACGTTCTCAGTGATACCATGTTTATTTATAACTGATGTATGATGATAAAGCATTGTTTTTTGCCTTGTTTTTTTTTATGGTGTTCACTAAAGGGGTTAACTAGTGGAACAGTTTTATAGGTCGGGTCATTACAGACATAGCGATACCAAATAAGTGTACTTTTATTGTTTAGAATTTTTTTTATTCAAATATTTATTTAGTGATAGAATAAATATTGATTTTTTTTATTATTTATTTATTTTTTAAAATATTTTTACAATTATTTAAAACATTTTTTTACTTCATTCTATGTTTTAGACTTTGTCCCACTATGGGACAATCATTTTGTGCAGGCTGATTGCTTCTATAGCATGCAGAAGAAGCAGCCTCTGCATGCTATAGAAGCTGTCAGCGCTGCACTTTTTGCACACTGACCTGAGAGACTTCATGACATGCACTGTGCATGACAGGAAGTTTCTCAGCTCTGGAGACCCGGATGTTGTCATGACATCATCAGGTCTCCACAGCAGCGATCGGGCCCCGTGGAATTTGATTGCAGTGTTCCATGTGTTGGAAGTGTTGTCATGGAAATATATAGCACAGTACAAACATTGCCAGTCATTATATCAGGAGAAGAAAGTGCAGATCTCCCTACACAAAACGCTACATGTAGCCCCCAGACACAGCAGTCCACAGCTAGGGCTTCACAGGGGGGTGGTATAGCTACAGGGCTGCTAGCATGGAACCATGACACTGATCCACCGCAGCCTCAGCAAGGAAGTGGAAATCCCCATGCAGCAAGACAACTTTAAAGCCCAAATCTCACCCAGTGTATGCACCAAGTAGACCATGTCACTTCTTATCTGATGAAGATGAAGATGCAACGTCACACATGCTGCCCAATACTAGGGAAGAAAACACACAAGCACCAATAGAGCAGGGACAGGTAGAGGCACCATCCTATGAGCCCTTCATCCCAAGCCAGGTGATCAGTATGCTGCCAGACCCAGGGATACACCCCATGCCATTTTGCCAAAAAATGCAGCAGATCCAGCGAACGTATGCAGCAGCCTGGACTGATCTCTGGACCGTAATGGAAATAAAAGCAGGTGATGCATTCTGGCCAATTATGAGAGAACACTTCAAGCTTCCAACAGAGTTAGATGCGTATGCCTGGGAGACAGGACCAAAGCTAATTGAGCAACTCAGAGAATGGGCCAAAAGCATACTGACAGGACAAACTCTCAGCCTACATGTCACGAGTCAAGACAAGACAGAGTCTGTGGAAAAGTTCCATGACAGAGTAATGCAAGTGTTTCAAGATTTGGGCCTCATTACCCATGATCAGACACACAGACGGATGTTGGCACAGGCTTTTGTGCATGGACTGAGAGAACCAATCAGGAAACCACTGGTAGCAGCCAGTCCTGAGTACACGTCAATAGCAATGGATACCCTGCTCACAGTAGCAAAAAGGATTGAGTCCCGCCGGGACAGAAGGAATGTCAAGTGTTACAACTGTGGCGAGTTTGGTCATTTCCGGAACAAGTGCAGAACACTGACTTCACCCAGAAAAAGAAGAAACACAGAAAGCAGTGAAGAACCCCGTCCATAGGACAAGAGCACACCAAGTCCACAAGGAACCCCACCAGTGGGACCAATATCCTGAGAGTGGATGGCGTAGTCATATCTTTTCTTGTGGAACTCCGAAACCAGAATCTTCTGCTTCCTGCATGGGAATTGATGGTCAAGTCAGATATTTCCAGATTATGAAGCCCCTGAGCGTGTGGACTCAGCCAGAACACTCCATCATGTCCCAGTTTGTTGTGTAAAAAAACCTGCACCCTCAACCTATTGGGAGTGGACCTACTGCAGAAGCTGAAAGCGACCAGAGTGTTCCAGGAAGATGGGACCATGACACTTTCTTCACCCCTGACCCAAGAAGAAACAGGAACCTCAAACAACCACACTGCAGACCTATCACAGGAGGTGCTGGACATAGTACCAGAAAAGCCACTCCATCACCCAGAGTCAAGATGTCTCTGACCAACTGAAGGTCTAAGTGAACTCGCCTAAGAAAACGGCCTGAGAACTTTGACATTGGCCAGGATATTCAACTCAAGAAGGACTCTACTCGCTTCATGGAATGGCAAACACCTCATCCAGCTCTAACGCCAGAGGTTCATCTTTTGCAAGCACCAGGAGGTGCCCCTGCAATCAACCAGTTCACCCAGGCCACTCAGCTCTTCAAACTTGTGCACAAATACTGACCTGAGATCGAGCTGGAGAAAAAGAAACTACTGATGGCCCGTGCTGAGAAAAAAGCAGCCGTTCAAGGAGACGTCCCAACAAGAAGACCCCCTGTGACCAGAACAGGTGCTAACACAGTATCTGTCTTGGAGGAGAACAAGAAAGCCAGCTGGTCGTCATCTCTCATGATGTGGATCCTAGTAGATGGCTTGTTTTCCCGCCAGCTCTGCACCAGCAGATGGGAGTCCCCTGCCGCATACTGAAGGACAAGGCCAAACTGGGCTGCCTCGCCCATCGGAATCAATCCCAGTTTTCCACAGTGAAGAAAAAGACTGTAAACCCCACTGAGTTCAGAATGGTGCAAGGCCTGGAGGCCGCGAAAGAGGCTACGGTATTTGAAACCCCAACAGTGCTGAACCATCACACTCTGCTCACAAGAGTCCCAGTCACCGCAATGGTATTCACGGTGATCAACCTGGCCAGTACCTTCTTCAGTGTTTCCCCTCCACCTGGAGGCCTGCTTTCACGCATCAGTGCAGTGCATATGGACAATGTTGCCTCAAGGTGCTCAAAACAAGCCCTTTAAGTTTCACCAAGACAATGTCCTCCATCCTCGTCAACTGGATTGCAGAATATGCAAGAGTCACTCTTCTACAACACGTGGATGACTTTCTCTTTTGTGTGGTTGACATCGACACCTGCACAGTCTATTCCTTATCTCTCCTACTCTACCTGGAAGAACAGCAACGCAAGGTCTGGAAGAACAAAGTCCAGTGATGCCAGAAGCAAGTTACATCCCTGGGACACTGTATTGCCCACAAGACGAAACACATGTCAAAAGACTGGAAGACCACTGTGGAGAAGATGGCTCCCCCAACAACTCCAAGAATGCTGCAGGCCTTCCCTGGTCTAGTGTCATATTGCAGAACCTGGATCCCTGATGCCTCAGTCCTAATGCAGCCTCTGTGCGCTTGCATCAATGCAACCCCGCTCCTTCTATCAGACGCAGCCTTCAACCCATTCAGGAGATTGGAAGAACTCCACAGTCTCAGCGCCAATACCAGGCCTACCTGACTATGAAAAGTCTTTCCGTCTACCTGATGGAAGAAAGAAGGTCATGCTACTGGAGTCCTGGCACGGATTCACGGGGGAAAACAGAGACTTTTAGGCTGCCTCTCAGCCCGCTTGGATCCAGTTGCAAGAAGAGCACCCTCCTGCCTGATGGCAGTATCTGCAGCACACACCCTCCTGGACAAGGTTGCTGAAATCACTCTTGGACAGCCACTGGAAACTCTCACTCCACATGACATCTTGGCAATCTTCAATCAAGCTCAACCAACAGTAATCTCTCCACCGCCAGGCATCTTTGTGGCGCCTCTATTGCCTTTGTCTCATAATGTCACCGTCTCCAGACCTACAGTCCTCAGCCCGGCCACTCTACTCCCACTCCCAAGGGGGGATACTTGGATGGCTCCAGATTTGCAGATGATGAAGAAGTTTCAACACAGGAAGTGCAGTGACCAGCAATCAAGAAATCCTGTGGTCCAGAAGTCTGTCACCTAGCCTGTCAGCCCAGGAAGCAGAATTGATAGCGCTGACGAAGGCCTGTCAGATGGCAGAAGGCAAGACTGCAAACATCTACATGGACTACAGGTACTCGCATGGCATAGCACACAACTTTAGACCCATCTGGGCTACAAGGGACTTCATCACAGCAAACGGGACAACCATGAAACATCATGGAGCCTTCAGGGACCTGGTGGGTGTATTCCAACTTCCAAAATGGTGGCAATTTGAAAAATCAAAGTGCATGGAAAACTGAAAACAGAAGAGGCGTGAGGCAATAACATGGCGGACATGGCAGCCAAAGAAGCAGCCAAAGGAAGACAACATGGAGAAGTGGGAGAGGTCGTAGAGCCGGACGGCTACTACATGACGACTGAAGACAAGAAACCTGACAAAGAAACGTCCTGGAATCTGCTCAAGAAGTTACAAGACCAAGCTCCAAAAGGAGAAGAAGAGCTGAATGCGAAAAAAGCAACATGTGAAGAAAGAAGGCTATCAATAATAGACTTCAAACTCTGCCTACCACAAAGTATGCACCCTATGGTGGTCCAATGGGTAGATGGACCCACATCCACATATCAAAGACACAAATGAATGATCTGATTGGTGCTTACTGGTTCGCTTCAGGGATCTCCACCCTAACAGCCAAATTCACCAGCAGCTGTCTGACCTGCGGCAAATGCAAGCCTGGACGTATGGAAGAAAGTCCCCTCACCTCATCTGGAAAGACCACTCTACCAGCTTCAAAGGATCCAGATAGACCACATCCAGATATCGCCAAGTGAAGGATTCAAATACGCCATTGTGGTCAAAAGAAGTATTTTCAAGATGAACAGAAGCTTTTCAAATCAGCAAAGACTACTGCAACGAAGCTACTTTCGGAAAATAGTGTGCAGATACGGGGCTCCAGAAATGATAGAAAGTGATCAGGGACCCGCATTCACAGCAAATCTGACACACGAGACCCGATTAGCAGTAGGGTCAGACCTAGGCCTACACACTCCTTACCACCCCCAGAACAGCAGGAAGGTAGAAAAACTGAACGAAACACTTAAGAATAGAATGCTGAAAAATTGCCCAAGAGACACGCAAACCATGGCATGACACACTCCTAATTGCACTGTTTAGCGAAAGGCACACTCCCAGAGACCCAGAAAAGCTGTTTCGTGCCTACATCTTCTGCTAACAGATAAGACATTTTCTTCTTTTAGTTTTTTTTGGTGCCTGCATTTTGTCCTGCACTTCTGTGGGGGTCTGCTGGGTCCCCTTCGGGGGCTTGTGCTCCTCTCAGTTTAGTTCAGCCACTGTTTGTTCATTTGCCTTTTCCAGTTTTTTTTCAGTGGTTGCTGTTTAGTTTTTGTTACACCAGAGAACTAATTTAGGTGGTAGAGGTCGTGTGATCTCAGGTGTTTTTGTAATTAGTAGAGTTGGTACTTTTCAGGGTTTTTTGGGATTGTAGTAAGTGCCTTTCCTATCCTTTTCTATCTAGACAGATTGGGCCCCAGCGTTTGCTCATTCTATTTTCTGTCTGTGTCTGTATTTCCTCTTGTCTAACCGCCATTACATGTTTGGGGGCTTCCTATGTTCTTTGGGGATCTGCTCCGGGGCAGATAGCTTTCCTTTTTCTATCTTTAGGTGTAGTTAGCTTCTCAGGCTGTGACGAGGCGTCTAGGACCAACGTAGGAACGCTCCACGGCTGCCTTTAGTTGTGGTGGTTAGTCAGGGTACTGCAATCCCATAGATTCCAACCTCTCTGGTGTATTGCCTTTTTTGCCTGCTCTCCTCAGCTACCAAATCATAACACTTATGTAATTGAATTGGTCAAAAACTAATGTCCATTCTCGAGTTTTTCTCTTCACTGCCAGATTTGATGATCCTGTCCAAAAGCCCCAGATGACATCAACCTCTGTGTAACTAGAGGGAAAGCCTGTTTGGATCCACGTATAGCATTGCAAGGAAGCTCCCGTACCAGGAGAGACACCTAAGCCATGAAGGATGTCGTGGATGCTCTGACTGACCAGACAGATGACCAGATGACCTACCTGATGAGTTCAAGGCCAGAGACCAAGTTAAAGCAGGATTTGAGTCACTATTGCCACTAGATAATGGAAAAAAAACTGTTCAGGAGACAATCAATTTGATGCCACTCACCATCTTGGACCTCGCACCAGTCCGGATAGAACTGCCTGGCTTGACCAGATCTCCGAACTACCTCCAGACTGAGAATACACATCCTTGATGAAACATCCTATCAAATAAGGAGATTATGATTGCAAACACATAAACCCCCGACAGGGACAGTCCTCCTGACCGCCCATTTGCGAAAAGTCTGTATTCGGTGGGGGAGACATGCGCTAGGCATATTCTCAACCCGCCGGCAGCACAAAAGAGTTGCAGCGCTTTGGGCCAGGAGCAGGTTTTTAGGGCAAGTGGTATCTAAGGGGGGACTGTCATGGAAAATATATGTATTCCATATATTCAAAGTATATTCACATATATGTATTCACAGTTCACAGTTAGATAGATCTCACTTGCTAAAAAAAACTTGTGCTCACATATTTCTAGGCCAGCTATAATCAGTCGTTTTAAAGAAATCTGGCCTCCATAAGGCCTTCGTAAAGGAACAAATGCATGAAGTACAAAAATTCCTATTAGATATCTGTTGTTTACATTATAGTTATGCAAGACAACTAGGTCACAAGAATATAAACAATAATTCTGCAACTTCAGCTCTTTTAATCATGATTATCATAATTATCATATTTACACTAGAACAGCCAATAATCTAGCAGCTTTTAATTGTATGTTAATTGACTAACCAGCCCCTTTTTGTAAATGTATAAAACCTTGAATGAATAATAAATGTATGTCTTTGACGAACTGTTATACTGACACTTTCGTGTGGACAGTCCTCATTTTGTTCTGAGCGCTCAAGAAGACATTATATAGAGATTTGGACATGGCAAGCAGCAAACACAGAAGTATATTTTTATCCTAATTAAATTTCCATATCAGTGTCGGGAGCGGTCTGTGACCACTCCTGGCTCTTTGTGCTGGGTGTCAGCTGTGGGAATCAGCTGACCCCGGTTGCGATCGGCCGCGCTCCCTTGTGAGCGCGGCCGATCGCCCATGACGTACTATCCTGTCGAAGGGCAGACAGGCCCAGGGCAGATGGACGGGATAGTACGTCAGATGGCAGAAAGGGGTTAAAATGTTAAAAAAATATATAAAAGTTCAAATTACCCCCTATTCGCCCCATTCAAAATAACACAATTTAAGAAAATAAAATATCCACATATTTGGTATCACCGTGTTCAGAATTGCACAATCTATCAAGATATAAATGAATTAATCCGATCGGTAAACGTCGTAGAAAAATACAAGTCAAAACGCCAGAATTACAAATTTTTGGTAGCCACAACATTGCATTAAAATGCAATAACGGGTGATCAAAAGATCGTATCCACACCAAAATAGTATCATTACAAACGTCAGTTCGGCATGCAAGAAATAAGCCCTCAGCTAACCTGAGATCACGAAAAATGGAGACGTTACGGGTCTCAGAAAATGACACAATTTTTTTTTTAAACTAATTTTGGCTTTTTTTTCACAATTGAAATAAAAAAAAACAATCTATACATGTTTAGTATCTACAAACTCATAATGACATGGAGAAACATAATAACAGGTTAGTTTTAGCATTTGGTGAACATGGTAAAAAAAAATCCGAAACACTGTTGTGAAATTGCACTTTTTTTGCAATTTCACCGCACTTTGAATTTTTTTCCCATTATCAAGTAAACGACATGGTAAAACCAATGGTGTCATTCAAATGTACAACTCAACCCGCAAAAAACAAGCCCACACACGGCCATATTGACGGAAAAATAAAAAAGTTATGTCTCTGGGAAGAAGGGGAGCGAAAAACAAACGCAAAAACGAAAAAGGTCTGCGGCGTGAAAGGGTTAAGCTGCGAGCCAACAGTGAGCATAACCCCTGTAATTCCACCTAAACTCCTCCCACAGCATCAGCATAATATCTTCTCCAAGACACTGTTACAGTAAATAGAAGTAATACACAAAGCACCAGAACACCTGCCCGGGCAATAAAGTTTATCTCCAACTGCCCCTCACTGACTAATCATGTTCTACTATAATAGAATGGACGGATAGGAAGATAGGATGGATGGGTAGATATAAATGTATTTATGTTACTGCGAATACACAGCAGGGTGTATATATTTTACACTGGTATAGAGCAATGTGTCCATAATATATATATACCCTGCTGTATACATTCAGATACAAGGAAACATTGTGTATTCTCTGCTGAATGGGAGCTCTGCTCATCCATACTGCAAGCCACATCCAACTACCTGTCAAGTCACGCCAACCCAATAGTTTCCAGTCAGGAACTCAGGGCGAATCTGACGTGACAACACAAGAAGCCAGGAGATTCTCAGCCAAAGACCATGTGCAGCTCAAGTTACAGAAGGATTTTGAATTAAAGGTATTTACAAAACAACTTACCTATTGCAGCTAGTTCACATGAAGGGAAGTGAAGTAGTGGCCAAATATTTTAATTAAAATAAAAGCTGGTGCAAAAACAACGCAAGAGACGTCAAAGAAGGCGCTTCAGGGATAACACCGAAACTGTTTTCCTGAAGTGTCTTCTGCTTCAAAAATAATGCATGTACGCCGACATCTAAAAGACACTGTGTGCACATACTTTTGCTGATTGAACGCTACCCGTACTGAGCTTGGTATTGAATAACCGCGCTTCTATCTTATGAAACTGTACCTCACAGATTACTCATCATCATAAGTGTTATTCCTGACCTTGAACTGGCATTATAATAGGAACATTTTCTAATAGTTTTGTGTGCTAGGAATTCAGTTTTTTTTCGTCTTTGTAAATTCTTTATGAAAAGAATTACATGTATATACTGTATTTTTTACCATAGAATTTTATTTCAGGAAAGTTTTATACTTTTTGATTATAATAATCTTTTTGGAAGTTGCCAAGTTGTCATCAGGTTTTGTAAAGAGAATAAAAGTAACGCTCCGTATTTCAGTTTGACAAAAATTATAGGAACATAATATTTGAAAAAAATTAATGTGCGTCCACTAGGGTTGAGCATTCCGATACTGCAAATATCGGGTATCGGCCGATATTGGCTGTATCGGAATTCCGATTCCGAGTTCCGATATTTTCGTCTTATCGGATACCGGAATCGGGATTGTCACTGTCACTGTCAGTGTCCGTCGGTCGGGTCTGTCAGGAGTCAGCGGCACTTACCTGGCAGAAGATCTCCGGCGGTCACGGCCTGGACTGCTTCATGGCCACCATCTTCTTTCCCCGGCGGTCACATGCAGTTTCTCGCGATAACTGCAGTGACTGCTGGGTAATCCCGGCCGTAAAGCAGTCAGTCCGATGACGTCACCGCCGGGGAAGCAGGTAATCAGCTGTGCTGCGCCGGGATGTCAGGCTCTGCCTGTCATTGCGATGTAGCAGAGTTGGATCGTCGTGGGACTGTCGTTACTATGGACTGCGTCGGACAGGTGGTATACTGTTGGTTTGTTTTTTTTCTTTTTTTACAGGAGATCGATGGCGTCGCAGGAATGAGAGTACAATAAAATTAATGAAAACTGTGTTGTCTCTTTTATTTCATTAAAAGACTTTTTTCTTGCTTTGTCTTTTTTTTAAACATTTAATAACTTTGGGATTAATAATGGTTCAGTGTCTTATTGACGCCTCTCCATTATTAACCGGGCTTATTGTCACCGTGCAATCAACGGTGACATTAACCCCTTATTACCCCGCTTGCCACCGCTACAGGGCAAGTGGGAAGAGCCGGGTAAAGTGCCACAATTGGCACATCTTTTGATGCGCCAAATGTGGGGCTGCTGTAGCCTGGTATTATCAGGCTGTTGAGGGCCAAAATCCATGGGCCTTGACAGTCTTTTAATACCAGGCCGCAGCAGTCTGCATTTTACTTGGCTGGTTAACAAAAATAGGGGGGATCCCCACGCCGTTTTTTTTTCGAGGGGATCCCCCATTTTTGTTAACCAGCCAAGCTAAGCAGACTGCTGTGGCCTGGTATTATCAGGCTGGCAAGGTCCATGGATATTGGATCCTTACCAGCCTGAAAAAACAGGCCTCAGCGGTCTGCTTCATCTGGCTGGTTAACAAAAATAGGGGGGACCCCACGCCAATTTTTTTCGAGGGGATCCCCTATTTTTGTTAATCAGCCAAGATATGCAGACTGCTGTGGCCTGGTATTATCAGGCTGGCAAGGTCCATGGATCTTGGCTCCTTAACAGCCTGAAAATCCAGGCCTCAGCGGTCTGCTTCATCTGGCTGGTTAACAAAAATAGGGGGGACCCCACGCCAATTTTTTTTGAGGGGATCCCCTATTTTTGTTAATCAGCCAAGATATGCAGACTGCTGTGGCCTGGTATTATCAGGCTGGCAAGGTCCATGGATCTTGGCTCCTTAACAGCCTGAAAATCCAGGCCTCAGCGGTCTGCTTCATCTGGCTGGTTAACAAAAATAGGGGGGACCCCACGCCATTTTTTTTTCGAAGGGAACCCCTATTTTTGTTAATCAGTTCCCTCTGACGTCACTGATGGTGTCCCTGGCTGACCTGAAGTGAAAGTGGAAAGCAATCAATTAAGCTTTCCACTTAAGGGCCCGTCTCACATAGCGATATCGCTACCGAGATCGCTGCTGAGTCACTAGTTTTGTGACGCAGCAGCGAGCTCACCAGCGATATCGCTGTGTGTGACATTCAGCGACGATCAGCCCCCCTGCCGGGTATCGCTGATCGTCGCTGAAATGTCAGGACCTTTTTTTGATCGCTGGTTTCCCGCTGACAGGCACACATCGCTGCGTGTGACAGTCGGGAGACCAGCGATCCGCTGGTAACCAAGGTACACAGCGGGTTTCCAGGCGCGGGGCTGTGCCTAGAAACCCGCTGTGTACCTTGGATACCAGCGCCCTGATGCAGGGAGCTGGTATCCAAGGTACACAGCGGGTTTCCAAGCGCTGCGCGGTGCCTGGAAACCCGCTGTGTACCTTGGTTACCAGCGGATCGCTGGTCTCCCGCCTGTCACACGCAGCGATGCGTGCCTGTCAGAGGGAAACCAGCGATCAAAAAAAGGTCCTGACATTTCTGCGACGATCAGCGATACCCGGCAGGGGGGCTGATCGTCGCTGAATGTCACACACAGCGATATCGCTGGTGAGCTCGCTGCTGCGTCACAAAACTAGTGACTCAGCAGCGATCTCGGTAGCGATATCGCTATGTGAGACGGGCCCTTTAAGCGATGTTACCCGCAGTGTCGCTGTCCCAGATCGCTGCCTGAGCTGCCTGTTTGGCAGCTCAGCAGCGATCATGTAGCGATACACCAGCGATCCTGACAAGTGCATATCGTTGTCGGGATCGCTGGTGTATCGTTATGTGACACCCAGCCTTTACTCTCCTGTCAGGCAGGAGAGGAACTCATTCATTTGGGGTTTACTGTGAGGCTGCAGCATTAGCTGCGGTCCCTGCAGTAAACATTAACCCTTTCTGAAGGATTACACCGTGGGACCTGACTGTGCATGGGATAGGTAAGAATAATTTTGCTTTTTTATTTTATTTTTATTACAGGAAATGGTTTTTGCAGTAAAATAAAAGATGGTCAAAAACATGTGTCTTTATTTCATTAAAATGATTTTTAATTAAAGTGTGTGTGTTTTATTTTTATTTCATGCAATAGGATTAATAATTGATAGTTGTCTAATTGACAGCTCTCAATTATTAACCTGGCTTAAGGTCACCTTTCAATAGCAAGGTGGCTTTAACCCATATTAACCCATTCGCCACCGCTACAGGGCAATGGGAATAGACGGGCAAAGTGCCAGAAAGGGCGAATCTAATTATAGATTTGTCTTTCCTGGGGTGTCTGGGGGCAGATGTTAGTAGCCGGGGGGGGGCAAAAATATGGTCCCTCTCTGGGCTATTATTATCTGCCCCCACTCACTGGCTTTGTCTGTCTGGTTGCGAAAATAGGGCGGGAGCCCACGCATTTTATTTCAGCAATTTTACACCTCATATATATATATACATGTCATTGAATTT
Source organism: Oophaga sylvatica (assembly GCA_033576555.1). Taxonomy (NCBI): domain Eukaryota; kingdom Metazoa; phylum Chordata; class Amphibia; order Anura; family Dendrobatidae; genus Oophaga; species Oophaga sylvatica. Next base: position 502,531,630 of record JARQOD010000003.1, on the reverse strand, counting down.
GTGACACATATATATATATATATTTATATTTGTAGTTCATACACTTCTACATAGTATAATAGCCGCTAATTCAATTGCCGGCTTTTGTGAAAATGCAGAACCCGACATGAAATGACACTTGGTGTACATAGGGTTAACCATGTCTTTTCATGTCCTTTGCTATCTAATTTGCACAAACAATTAAATCAGACTATGTGTGCAAAATTTCACACCTGTAGGGGTTAATTAAAGGTGTAAATTCGTAGCAAAAAAGTCCGTTTTTTTTACAACGAATTTACACCTTTAATTAACCCCTACAGGTGTGAAATTTTGCACACATAGACTGATTTAATTGTTTGTGCAAATTAGATAGCAAAGGACATGAAAAGACATGGTTAACCCTATGTACACCAAGTGTCATTTCATGTCGGGTGCTTCTGTCTTTTCACTGAAGCCGGCTTTACCCGGCAATTGAATCAAAGGATATTTTACTATGTAGAAGTGTATAAACTATACATATATGTATATATATATGTCACAATGACATGTATATATATATATATGTATTCTATGTGTGTATATTTAGTGTTTACAAGGAAAGAATGGGGTTTTTTTAGTTGCGATATTTTGTTCCATAGACTTACATGGGACTTCCGGTATCGGTATCGGGTATCGCCGATATTTTAGTGATATCGGCGATACCATTCCGATTCCCGATACTTTAGGATATCGGAAAGTATCGCTCAACTCTAGCGTCCACTTGATGTAGTTTCATTAGTGTTATGCAGGTCCGTTTAATATTCTCTTTCAATCATGTGTAGACACGTTTTAAGTCTCAATTTGCCTGGGACAATAGATAGGGGGTGATAAAGGGGGTTCAATTTACTATTTATATCGGGTTTTTATGTTTGGCAGCTGTCACACACTAAAAGATGCTTTTTATTGCAAAAAATAGTTTTTGCATCACCACATTTTGAAAGCTATAATTTTTCCATATTTTGGCCCACAGAGTCATTTAGGGTCTTGTTTTTTGCTGGACGAGTTGACATTTTTATTGGTACCATTTTCAGGCACATGACATTTTTTGATCACATTCTATTCCGATTTTTGTGAGACTGAATGAGCAAAAACCAGCAATACATGAATTTCATTTGGGGGGGGCGTTTACAACGTTCCGCTTGTGGTAAAATTGATAAGGCAGTTTTATTCTTCAGCTCAGTACAATTACAGTGATACCTCATTTATATATAATTTTTTATGTTTTGGCGCTTTTATATAATAAAAATTGTTTTATTAAAAAATAATTGTTTTTTTCATCACTTTATTCTGACAACTATAACTTTTTTTTTTTACTGATGACACTGTATGGTGGCCCGTTTTTGTGGGACAAGATGACGTTCTCAGTGGTACCATGTTTATTTATAACTGATGTATGATGATAAAGCATTGTTTTTTGCCTTGGTTTTTTATGGTGTTCACTAAAGGGGTTAACTAGTGGAACAGTTTTATAGGTCGGGTCGTTACAGACGTGGCGATACCAAATAAGTGTACTTTTATTGTTTAGAATTTTTTTTATTCAAATATTTATTTAGTGATAGAATAAATATTGATTTTTTTATTATTTATTTATTTTTTAAAATACTTTTACAATTATTTAAAACATTTTTTTACTTCATTCTATGTTTTAGACTTTGTCTCACTATGGGACAATCATTTTCTGCAGGCTGATCGCTTCTATAGCATGCAGATGAAGCAGCCTCTGCATGCTATAGAAGCTGTCAGCGCTGCACTTTTTGCACACTGACCTGAGAGACTTCATGACATGCACTGTGCATGACAGGAAGTTTCTCAGCTCTGGAGACCTGGATGTTGTCATGACATCATCAGGTCTCCACAGCAGCGATCGGGCCCCCCGAGGAATTTGATTGCAGTATTCCATGGGTTGAAGTGCCTGGAGCGGTCTGTGACCACTCCTGGCTCTGTATGCTGGGTGTCAGCTGTGGGAATCAGCTGACACCCGGCTGTGATCGGCCACGCTCCCTTGTGAGCGCGGCTGATCGCCATGACGTACTATCTTGTCGAAGGGCAGACAGGCCCAGGGCACATGGACGGGATAGTACGTCAGATGGCAGAAAGGGGTTAAAATGTTAAAAAAATATATAAAAGTTCAAATTACCCCCTATTCGCCCCATTCAAAATAACACAATTTAAAAAAATAAAATATCCACATATTTGGTATCATCGTGTTCAGAATCGCACAATCTATCAAGGTATAAAAAGAATTAATCCGATCGGTAAACGTCGTAGAAAAATACAAGTCAAAACACCAGAATTACAAATTTTTGGTAGCCACAACATTGCATTAAAATGCAATAATGGGTGATCAAAAGATCGTATCCACACCTATATAGTATCATTACAAACGTCAGTTCGGCATGCAAGAAATAAGCCCTCAACTAACCTGAGATCACGAAAAATGGAGACGCTACGGGTCTCGGAAAATGACACAATTTTTTTTTAAACAAATTTGAGCTTTTTTTCACAATTTAAATAAAAAAAACAATCTATACATGTTTGGTATCTACAAACTCATAATGACATGGAGAAACATAATAACAGGTTAGTTTTAGCATTTGGTAAACATGGTAAAAAAAAATCCGAAACACTGTTGTGGAATTGCACTTTTTTTGCAATTTCACCGCACTTTGAATTTTTTTCCCATTATCAAGTAAACGACATGGTAAAACCAATGGTGTCATTCAAATGTACAACTCAACCCGCAAAAAACAAGCCCACACACGGCCATATTGACGGAAAAATAAAAAAGTTATGTCTCTGGGAAGAAGGGGAGCGAAAAACAAACGCAAAAACGAAAAAGGTCTGCGGCGTGAAAGGGTTAAGCTGCGAGCCAACAGTGAGCATAACCCCTGTAATTCCACCTAAACTCCTCCCACAGCATCAGCATAATATCTTCTCCAAGACACTGTTACAGTAAATAGAAGTAATACACAAAGCACAAGAACACCTGCCCGGGCAATAAAGTTTATCTCCAACTGCCCCTCACTGACTAATCATGTTCTACTATAATAGAATGGACGGATAGGAAGATAGGATGGATGGGTAGATATAAATGTATTTATGTTACTGCGAATACACAGCAGGGTGTATATATTTTACATCTGGTATAGAGCAATGTGTCCATAATATATATATACCCTGCTGTATACATTCAGATACAAGGAAACATTGTGTATTCTCTGCTGAATGGGAGCTCTGCTCATCCATACTGCAAGCCACATCCAACTACCTGTCAAGTAACGCCAACCCAATAGTTTCCAGTCAGGAACTCAGGGCGAATCTGACGTGACAACACAAGAAGCCAGGAGATTCTCAGCCAAAGACCATGTGCAGCTCAAGTTACAGAAGGATTTTGAATTAAAGGTATTTACAAAACAACTTACCTATTGCAGCTAGTTCACATGAAGGGAAGTGAAGTAGTGGCCAAATATTTTAATGAAAATAAAAGCTGGTGCAAAAACAACGCAAGAGACGTCAAAGAAGGCGCTTCAGGGATAACACCGAAACTGTTTTCCTGAAGTGTCTTCTGCTTCAAAAATAATGCATGTACGCCGACATCTAAAAGACACTGTGTGCACATACTTTTGCTGATTGAACGCTACCCGTACTGAGCTTGGTATTGAATAACCGCGCTTCTATCTTATAAAACTGTACCTCACAGATTACTCAGTCATCATAAGTGTTATTCCTGACCTTGAACTGGCATTATAATAGGAACATTTTCTAATAGTTTTTTGTGCTAGAAATTCAGTTTTTTTGTCTTTGTAAATTCTTTATGAAAAGGATTACATGTATATACTGTATTTTTTACCATAGAATTTTATTTCAGGAAAGTTTTATACTTTTTGATTATAATAATCTTTTTGGAAGTTGCCAAGTTGTCATCAGGTTTTGTAAAGAGAATAAAAGTAACGCTCCGTATTTCAGTTTGACAAAAATTATAGGAACATAATATTTGAAAAAAATTCATGTGCGTCCACTTGATGTAGTTTCATTAGTGTTATGCAGGTCCGTTTAATATTCTCTTTCAATCATGTGTAGACACGTTTTAAGTCTCAATTTGCCTGGGACAATAGGTTTTCTGTGTTTAATATTTCTCAACTTCATAAAGAATGCAAATTCCAAGGAAGTAAATTGAGATTCGTCTTTTGACATCACCTCCTCAGGGCTCAAGCATAAGTAAGTCATTTTTTATCATATGAGAAAATTTGTCCAAACAACCCAAGTAGTGCTGACTACTGGGTGGCCACTCTGTTAGATGCATGGCACAAGAGTAAATTTAGCCAGATGTTCCCCCCCGGAAAGGGATGCGCGCATGCTGGAGTATCGTAACACTCTTTTAGACAATAAGAGTGGTTTTCCCCAAGACAGCAGTGAGGTACACAGAGTACATCCCTGTTCTAGACATCCCACCCCGGGAATGTCAAGGCATCATCGCAAACACTTAGCTTTAGCACACAGCATGGGAAGACAAATCTCCAGTAGCAACAACAAACTCCTATTCAGCACCTCATCTCCAAAGAGCGAGGAAACAAACCTTTCACTGGCAAGCGGGAGTCTGACCAGGTTTCACAGGGAGAGGTAATAACCAGATCAGAAGCAGTTGAAAATGGAGTTGCAAGTTTCTGATCAGTATAGAAAGGTTCATTAACCTCTTCGGCATCAAAAGGAAACCAAATCCATTTAATATGGTACACAAACACACAAGCTAAATGAAAGATCTGCAATTCACAATACCCAATTATTCACAATAATAATCTTATACCCCCAGATCTCCCAGGAGGACGTGACACACTTATGACAAAATAATATAGTATATTTCAACTTCAGCAAAGCATTTGATAAAATATCTCATATTATACTTATTGAAAAAATTATGAAGTATGGAATTGACAAGCCTACAGTTAGGTGGATAATGGATTCATAAATGGCTCAGTGATCATACTCAAAGAGTGGTAATGAATGGCTGCATATCCAATTGGAAGAGTGTTTCAAATGGGGTACCACAAGTCTCTGTCTTGGCCTGGTTGCTCAACATTTTTAGAAATGATCTACATAATAGAACTGAAGGTAAACTAATCAAATTTGCAGATGATGCAAAGCTGGGAGGAATAGCACTAGAGAAGACAGAGAAAGGATTCAGAAGGATCTATGTAAGCTTGAACAGTGGGTAGCGACTAATAGAATGGTATTAAACAAGGAGAAATGTGAGATTCTACAACTGGGCAAGAGAAACAAAAATTATATCTACAGAATTGGTGGAATAGAACTAAGCAACAGCACGTGTGAAAAAGATTTGGGTGTTCTAATAGATCATAGACTTCACATGAGTCAACAGTGTGATGCTCCAGCAAAAAAGGCAAACATAGTTCTGGGATGTATTAAGAGAAGCATAGTCTAGATCACGTGAAGTAATTAATCCCCTCTGCTCCTCCTTGGTCAGACCTCATCTGGAATACTGTGTCCAGTTCTGGGCACATTTTTAAAAAACATCGAAAAACTGGAGCAAGTTCTTAGAAGAGCTACCAGGATGGTAAGTGGACTTCAAACTTTGTCCTATGAGGAACGGTTAAAGTATCTGGGAATGTTTAGCTTGCAAAAAAGAAGGCTAATAGGAGACTTAATAGCTGTCTATAAATATCTGAAGGAATGTCACAGAGTAGTAGAGGAATTATCCTTATTCTCATTTGCACATGGAAGCAATGGAATGAAACTGAAAAAGAGAAGATACAGGTTAGACATTAGAAAAAACTTTTTGATAGTGAGGATGACCAATGAGCAGAACAGGCTGTCACAACAGATGGTGAGTTCTTCAATGGAAGTCTTCAAACAGAGGCTGGACTGACATCTGTATGAGATGGTTTAGTGAGCAGGGGGTTGGACATGATGACCTTGGAGGTCCCTTCCAACTCTAACATTCTATGATTCTATGATTCTATAATAAATTCTGCTGTTCTTAGATTAGGTGACAAAAACCTGGCGATCGGGTCTCGTTAAGACTTTAAAGAGGTTGTCAACCTTAATAAACCCAGAAACACACTGATACACTCTGTGGCCCCAGCCTAATGTCTTTATATATTCAAGTAATGCAATGGTATTTTTGCTCAAAACAAAATCCAATTAAATCCAATTGAATTCACTTGTAAACTTGAGAGCATCTCATTAAAATAAATTTGTTTTTCTTCTTTCTTTTCAGCAAAGACTATAATTAAAAAATATTTTGTTAAATTGGTAATTGTTTGAATGGGTTGCTTTCAACAAAGCTCTATGTTCTACATGTATGGGAGAAGATAAATTGCTTTTGCTTACACTAGTAAATGAGTAAACATGATGTCGATGACGATGAGAAAAGTTGTTTAATTTCAAACTTAAAAAGTTCTTTGCATATAAATCCCTTTCTAGATTATGGATTCAAACTTTTTAGATATGATTTCCATATGGCTATGGATTCATACTTTCCAGCTATGCTTTTCTGCCTTTTCAAATTTGCAGCTCTTGAACACATCACATATATCTAAGCAGCAGATAACAGAAAATATGACTTGTAACACCCCAAAAGACTAGGGGTAGCAAATTCCAAATTATTTTACAATGTTCTATCCCATCATGCCTGTAATGTCTGCCTGAGGCCACAGGCTAAAAAAGATGCCTCGGACAGGCATCTTGGTCAGTGCCAAGACAAAAAATTGTCCAAATCAAAGTATACAAAAATTGGCTATGATTAGGATTAAACAAAATGCTTCAATGCAGCTGAGCTGCAAAAAATTCCAAGGACATGAATAGTGTGTCAGGTCAGTGCCATAGTATGATTAAGTATACATCCCAAAAGGAATTAAGGAGCATATGTGCAGGATGTGGAGAGAGCTTGGATGTGCGGTTTGAAGGGCAGTGCAGAGTCAAGGGTTACTCTAAGGTAGCGTACCTCCAGTATGGGGGAAAGAGTGATGTTGTCAATTGTTATAGATAGTTCAGGTAAGGAAGATCTGTGAGATGGGGAAAGATGATCAGTTCAGATTTGTCAACATTCAGTTTGAGGTAGCGGGAGGAGAAGAAAGAGGATATGGCTGATAGACACTCCGGGATTTTGGAGAGCAGAGAGGGGGCGGAAACCAGATTGTAGATTGCCAAAGAGCAGGTTAGATGAGAGATGGGAGGAAAGTTCAGCGTGGACATGCTGCTCCAGGAGTTTGGAAGCAAATGGGAGCAGTGATATTGGGCGATAGCTGGACATAGCGGTTGGGTCGAGGGTTGGCTTTTTGAGGATAGGTGTGACTGTGGCATGTTTGAAAGCAGAAGAGAAGGTACCAGAAGTTAGTGATAGGCTGAAGAGGTGGGTTAGTGATGGGATTAGAGTGGTGGCGAGATTGGGGAGGAGGAGGATGGGATAGGGTCGAGTGCACATGTGGTGAGGTGTGATTTGGAGAGAAGATGAGCAAGCTCCCCTTCTGTGATGTTGGATAAGGAGGTTATGGGGTTTGGGCATTGGTCAGGTATACAAAGGAGTTGTGGTGGTTGACTAATAATAATCTTTATTTTTTTTTATATAGCGCTAACATATTCCGCAGCGCTTTACAGCTTGCACACATTATCGTCGCTGTCCCCGATGGGACTCACAATCTAGATTCCCTATCAGTATGTTTTTTTTTTTTGAGTGTGGGAGGAAACCGGAGAACCCGGAGGAAACCCACGTAAACACAGGGAGAACATACAAACTCCTTGCAGATGTTGTCCTTGGTGGGATTCGAACCCAGGACTCCAGCGCTGCAAGGCTGCAGTGCTAACCACTGACCCACCGTGCTGCCCATAAAGACTTGCCGTGTTTGGTCTATCTTATTTTTGAAGTGCATGGCGAAGTCCTCAGCAGAGATGAGGGAGGTAAGAGGGGGCAGTGGTGGGCGGAGGAGGGAGTAAAAAGTATTGAACAACTGTTTGGGGTTGTGGGATAAGGAAGATACAGGGGATGTAAAGTAGGACTGTTTAGCAGAGGTGAGAGCTGATTTGAATGCAAGTGTTGCTTGTTTGAGTGCAGTGAAGTCGTCTTGTGAATGCGTTTTCTTCCAGTGCTGTTCAGCAATTCTGGATGCTTGCCGAAGCTTTTTAGTAGTGCTATTGTGCCAGGGTTGTCTATTGATTTGTCGCACTCTGTTATGCATGACCGGGCGACCGAGTTGATGGCTGATGCAAGAGTCGCATTGTAGAAACTAGTGGCAGTGTCTGTGTCGTGGAGTGAAGATATAGAGGACAGTGGTAGAATAGAGTCAGAAATTGTGTGAATGTCTAGATGTGCAAGGTTTCTGCGGGAGTGTTGCTGGACATGGGTGACAGGTGAGGAGGACAGGGATGAGAAAGAGAGTAGATGATGGTCAGACAGAGGGAGAGGGTAGGTTGTGAAGTTAGATAGGGAGCAGAGGCGGGTGAAGACCAGGTCTAATGTGTGTCCATCTGTGTGGGTGGCTGAAGAGGACCACTGTGTAAGTCCAAAGGATGAAGTGAGGGCCAGGAGTTTAGAAGCTGCCGACTGGTGGGTGTCAATGGGGATGTTGAAGTCACCCATGATGATGGTGGGAATGTCAACAGAGAGAAAGTGAAGGAGCCATGTAGAGAATTGGTCCATGAAGGCAGTGGTTGGGCCTGGAGGTCGGTATATGACAGCCACTTGGAGGTTGTAGGGAGAGTAGATGCGGGCAGAGTGTATTTCAAAAGATTGGAGGACAAGGGAGGGAAGAGGTGGGATTGGGTTGAAGGTGCAGTTGGGAGAAAGGAGAAGGCCCACTCCTCTACCATGTCTGTTGCCAGGGTGAGGAGTGTGGGTGAAGTGGAGGCAGCCATAGCATAGCGCAGCAGGGGAGGCGGTGTCGGAGAGTGTCAGCCATGTTTCAGTGAGGCCAAGGAAGGAAAAATTTTGAGAGGTAAAGAGGTCATGAATCACATGGAGTTTATTGCAGACGGAGTTATCCAGAGAGAGGGAGCTGAGTGGCGGGCGTCAAGGGCACGTATTTGAGGTTGGAAAGATTCCGGGTGTTTATATTGGATTGGGAGCGATAGAAGGGGATAATAATGGAAGGTATGAGCTGTGGGGGTCCAGGATTTGGGAGATATGTCGCCAGCAGTGAGGAGAAGCAGAGAGAGGCAGAGCAGGTGGGAGAAGGAGAGTGGGCGATTTGTTTTGTGTGTTATTAGGAGGATATTTGATAGTAAACTTGGCACTCAACTTGGTAGAAGAAATAAATCCAATTTTATTGCAGTCAAGGTACAGTTAAGTACAGGTAGGAGACGTTTCGGTCCCAACATGGACCTTCATCAATCCGACTGCTTATGAGAAGAAGTTTAATATGGAAATAGAGGCAATATGCCTTGAAGAGAAGAGGACCATATGAATATACCTTCTTATGCGGTAGAGAAAATAAGGAAAAATGGAACCTGTGGGTAAGTGGGTCCAAATGTAAGTGTTGTAGTCCCAAATAGCTCCTAAGTTTTTAATGGTACATGAAGGAGTCGCTGGTCTCTCCAACCCTGACCTGGTGTCCGCTGCTTGTCAGTCATTAGGAGGATATATGAAACTCTATGAGCCTGAGTGCCGTCCAATAAAAAATCTAGCAGCACATGGACAATTGTTATGAATTAAAGAACATAGGCTAAGGGAGGAAGGTTTTATAAATAACGGAAATATTCTGTCATGCCGGTGACTCACATGGTTTGTAAGCATGGTCCTTCTCACTGCATGCACCGCTCTGCTCCTCCATCTCGCTGAGTTGCTTCAAGCAATCACTTCCAGCACTTTTACATCCTCCTGTTGCTGGAGAGTCTGCACCTGGCTATTGAGAGGTGTGGTCAAATTCTGCAATAATTTAAAACTACCATGTTCTACAGAGTTTTGCTTCCCTGGCCTATCCCGTGCCAGCAGGAAGATATATTAAGCAGTTCCTCCCTTCCCACCTTGCCTGAGCTTAGGTCCTAGCTGAAGCTCATCACTAGTTCCTTGTCTCGTTGCATTTCTGTTTTTACTCTTTTTTTTACTGGCCCAGCTTGTTTACTTGTTTAGTCTCACCTCTCCGTTCCTGACCTGGGCTTCATGTTTTGAACTTGTGCTGCCTGCCCCGTCCTTGGATTGTCTTATCACATCTCTTTATTTGCCCTCTGTGCCTCGTATTAATGCCTTTGACCCTCTGATCAGCTGCTGCAGGTCTGGGCATTGCCCTGGAGTGGGCACCTGGTGATTACCCTAATGGCTCAAGCTTATCTTCACCATCAGTGGCTCTAGTGAAGACCAGTTAGTAACTTAGTTATATGTCTCTAGGGAAAGCCCAGCCAGTAGCGCAGTGGGCCCACACCCACCTTCGTCAGATACTTCATGTAATACAGTATAAGGGTGCAAGCTGTATAACTCATGTGAGGATCCATTGCAATACTCAAACTGACTGTCTGCTCTCATGACCTGAGCTGACAGCTGCATAGAAATACATTACACTGTCAATCTCAGGTCAGGAGATCAGACAGCCAGTCTGTGCACTGCGCTGCTCACACGAGTTATATGGTTGTCTGTCTGCGCCAGTCTTTTTGCAAACTGCTAACAAGACTTCTTATGGATTGCTTTAAAAATGGCTTTCTTCTTGCTACTCTTTGATAAAGGCTAGATTTGTGGAATATATGACTTAATAGTTGTCCTGTGGACAGATTCTCCCACCTGAGCTGTGGATCTCTACAGTTCCTCCAGAGTGACCATTGGTCTCTTGGCTGATTTGCAAATTGGTGCTCTCCTTGCTTGGGATGTTGGTTTAGGTGGACGGCCATGACTAGTTAGGTTTGCAGTTGTGCCATACTCCATCAATGTTTAGATGACAGATTGGACAGTGCTCCGTGAGATGTTCATAGCTTGGGCTGTTTTTTCATAACCTAACCCTGCTTTAATAATAGTAATAATAATAATATAAATTTTATTTATATAGAGTCAACAAATTCCGCAGCACCTTACAATTAAGTGGCGACATGTACAATGAAGTCATCACAAAGTAGCATAGTTCAACAGTTACAGGAGGAGGAGTGAAGGCCCTACTCCCAAGCTTACTATCTATAACGAAATAAGTGGGACATAACAGGTAGAAAGTGCCTGTTATGTATTGTCCAGCCATCAGTATAATAAATAAGGTATTTTAAATAAGCTGCATGATCCAGTCACCAGCCTGTATCTTTCTAGGTACAGTTGCCAAGTACAATTGGGTGCAGGAGGAACTAGACACAGATGAATAGTAGGGAAGAGACTCTGAGTAAAATTTAGAAAGAGGGACAAGGAAGAGTTAGGTTGGTGAATTGAGGTGATAGGCCTGTCTAAAGAGATGTGATTTTAAAGCAAGTTTAAAAATGTGGGTACTAGGTGTTAGTCAGGTCATCTGGGGTAGTGCATTACAGAACACTGGCACTGCATGAGAGAAGTCTTGAAGACGGAGGTGGGAGGATCGGCTTATGGAGGATGTTAATCTTAGATAATTTGTGGAGTGGAGAGCATGGGTTGGGTGATAGATATAGATGAGGGAGGAGATATAGTGTAATTCAGAAGTGTGGAGGTGGGTGAGAGAGATAAGTTTATGTTGTATTCTGCAACAAATGGGCAACCAGTACAATAACTGGCACAGGGTAGAGGCATCATAGCGGCTTGGCAGAAATACAACCCTGGTTGCCAAATTCAGGATGGATTGGAGGGGAGAAAGTTTGGTGAGAGGTAACCCAATCAGGGAGTTGTAGTAGGCCAGATGAGAATAAATAAGAACTACCATAACAATTTTTGCAGTTTCAGAAAAGTTTGGATTCTGGAGATGCTTTTTAAAATGCAAGTAACAAGAGCGAGTGATCGATTGGGAAGTACTCTTGTCCACAACTTTATCGCTGACCTTTCTGGTGTGTTCCTTTGTTTTCATGATGCAGTTTGATCCCTAATATTCTCAAACAAACGTCTGAAGGCCATCACAGATACTGACAACAAATTATACACAGGTGGACTCAATTTACTAATTACTGCATGTTACTTCTGGAGGCAATTGGTCACAAATAGAGTTGAGCGATACTTTCCGATATCCAAAAGTATCGGAATCGGAATGGTATCGGCGATACCCGATACCGATACCGGAAGTCCAATGTAAGTCTATGGGAACAAAATATCGAAATTAAAAAAACCCATTCTTGCCTTGTAGGTTAATTGTACATGAAGGAAAACAACAAAGAGTAATGTAGAATGTATTGGGGGAGGTTGAGGAGACATTAAAGGCATAGATGTTTAACCCAATCCAATGGAATAGCATTAATTTTTTTTTTTTAGGAAATACGTTCGGATTGACGAAGAAATTGACAATGTTGTTAACCTTTTTTCTATTTTGGCAAATATGTATGTTTCACAACTTCCATGCTCTTCACCTTTTTAACTTTTGCCACACTTTCTCCTTCATAATCTTCAGCAGCATCATCTTTGTCATCAAATTATTCTTCATCTTCACCTTCTTTATCTTCTTCTAAAATTTCTTGCTTTTCATCTTTTTGTTAACATTACTCATATTGTTCTTTTTAAACTATTATTCTTCTTCATATTATAGTCCTTCATCTTCTTCATCATATTCTTATTTGTGACATAGATTCCTGTACTTGTAATCTGTAAAAGTATGATTTTTTCATCGTTCCGTTCTTGCTGCCACAAAAGATTTAAATTACAACAGTATTTGTCCGTGTTCAGTTTAGCCTGCAGCATCAGGCATTTACCAGGGGCACCACGAGGAGGAACGGACTCACCCCATACACTGCTTAGTCTTCTTCTGCTTATAATTTAGAGCATATATTTTGTTCTTCATTTTGGTCTTATACTTCATGTTCTTCTGCTTTTAGATCTTCTGCTTATTGTTCTTGTGTCTCTTGTTCTGTATCTTGTATTTGTAGCACAACCTTGTACCAGCTGATGTTACTGGGACACGGTTACTAAGCAGGAGGTATCTGTGCTCCAAAGCACTACCAAGGACCAGCAGACGTTGCTGGAACTCGGATACCGAGATGGAGGCACCTAGGCCAAAGGCACTGCGGAGAACCAGTTGACGGCACTGGAACCCCGACGGGTAGCAGAAGGTACAAGAGCCAATGCAAGTAACGAGGACCAGCTGACTGTGCTGGAACCCGGAGGGGCAGCAGAAGGAAAAGAGCCAATGGCACAACCGAGGACCAGCTGACGTTACTGGGACACGGTTACTAAGCAGGAGGTACCTGTGCTCCAAAGCACTACCAAGGACAAGCAGACATTGCAGGAACTCGGATACCGAGATGGAGGCACCTAGGCCAAAGGCACTGCGGAGAACCAGTTGACGGCACTGGAACCCCGACGGGTAGCAGAAGGTACAAGAGCCAATGCAAGTAACGAGGACCAGCTGACTGTGCTGGAACCCGGAGGGGCAGCAGAAGGAAAAGAGCCAATGGCACAACCGAGGACCAGCTGACGTTACTGGGACACGGTTACTAAGCAGGAGGTACCTGTGCTCCAAAGCACTACCAAGGACAAGCAGACATTGCAGGAACTCGGATACCGAGATGGAGGCACCTAGGCCAAAGGCACTGTGGAGAACCAGCTGACGGTACTGGAACTCGGACGGGTATCATAAGGCACCCATGAAAATGTAAGTTGACAGGCCGCAAGCCGTCTGCAGTTACCAAATCACACAGTCCTACAGTGGGTGCTTGTCCTATTTTCACAACGGAAAGAGCCTTTATTTACATATCCCACAGCACACATAGGAATCACCTAAACTGCAGGCACCATAGAGTCGGATAACCGGAATGCAACATGACAGGACAACTTATTGGAGGCTAATTTACGTTGACACTGCCAGGAAATAGCTGTGGTGCTGTAACCAGGGTGGGCATGAGTCAGTACCCGTGCCAATTACTTCCGAGCAACAACTGGCGGTGTTGGAGCCCAGGGATGAGAGGAGGACAGGGTTGAGGCAGCATGACTTTTTGTCGTACACACAGCAGGGGAACAGCTGCCATTACTCAACCCCAGTAACACAGGAACAAGTGTTGACTGTGCTAACAGCACTTACAGGCAACAACTGGCGGTGTTGGAGCCCAGGGTCCAATGCATCGACTTCAATTGCTTCCACCTCCTCTCAGGAACACAGCACTGTTGATCAACCATCTGTCTCTTCACTGCCTGCCAAATTGCCCAGTCAGTCAGAGAGTTCTGTACAGGAGCCAGCTGAGTCTCTGCTTCTGTTCTCAGAATCTGTTGGTTTGCAAACAGGGGCACAGCCAAGCAGCATTCTGGAATGTGAAGAAGAGGGAGTATGCAGTGATGCGCAACAGCTGTGTCTCTCTGAATCTGAAGAGGCGGGTGAGACAGTGCCGATGGTCAGCACACCGCAGAACGCATCTGATGATGATGAGACTCAGGTGCCAGTTTCTGTTGAGCATGGTGGTGGCCAGACCACCCAACAGCAGCAGGTGTTGGAAGAGGTTAGTGGAGATGATGAGGTCCAAGACCCAACATGGCGTGAGGAACAGGAAGGTGGTGGTAGCAGCTCTGAGGAAGCGATTGCCCCAACGGTACAAACAGGAGGGAGAGTTAGGCTGCATACTCTGTTGCCTGTAGCCTCCATTTTGGCACCTGTTCGGATTTCTCTTACAAAAGTCTAAACGGACGCTCCCAGGACTTGCACTGCGTGGTCCTTTTTTCACACACTTGCAGATGATATTTGCTATGTCAAATGCAAGCTGTGTAATCAAAAAGTAAAAAGAGGTAAAGTGTCAGTAACCTCAATACCACAAATATGTGTAAACATGTGCGGAGAAAACACGTAGTTGAGTTACAAAGACACACTGAAGATGTACAGTCTATAGAGAATCACTGCACAAGTTTAACTGCATATGTCATGGTTAAATTTGAAATTTTTATTGCACACTTGATGTGAAAAAAGAAAATAGCTATGAGACTACTGACTGACGTTTTGGGCAACGCAGTGGCCTTTATCAAATAGTCGCTGGAAGAGATAGAAAAATTTACAGTCAATGACAATGTATAATATATACAATATATACATAGGGTGAAGAATATATATACATAGGAATTAGGCAACATGTTAAACATTTGGGTGATACTGTAGAACACGGAGAATTATCCCTCTAGGGTATGCGGGTGGATAATGTAGTTTTTTGTTGATTTTTGGGAGTGTGTAGAAAACAGGGGTGATGGGGTATTGAATATTAAGGAATGTCATAGTCTTACAGTCTATGGTGATCAATTAACCCCTTCCCGACCCATGACGCCACGTAGGCGTCATGAAAACCTGTGCCAATCCGACCCATGACGCCTATGTGGCGTCATGAAAGGATCTCGTCCCTGCGGGCCGGGAGACCGGGGTCACTCAAAGGTCACCCGACCCGCAGTTACAGGACCCTTTGTGCTTCACCACAGGGGGTTGGCTTAACCCCCCCGTGGCCACGATCGCTCTGATTGGCTGTTAAAAGTGAAACAGCCAATCAGAGCAATGTGTAATATTTCACCAATTTAATTGGTGAAATATTACAATCCAGCCATGGCCGATGCTGCAATAGCATCTGCCATGGCTGGAGACCGAGCCCTGACCCCCCCCACACCGAGTCACGGCGGTGATCGGCCGCCGCCACCGAAAGATGGCAGCGATCGGTCACCGCCGTCACTTACAGCTCCCCTCCTCTTTTGGTCCACTGCCCCCACTTCCTATCCCCCCCCCAGCCTTCCGACCCCCCTACTCACCTCTCCCGATCCACCGATGTCCCACGATCGGGCCCGGCGTCCGCCCGGGCCTCTTCATGGGCGCCGCCATATTGGAAAATGGCGGGCGCATGCGCAGTGCGCCCGCCGGCCGGCGCATGCGCAGTGCGCCCCCCAGTGTTCAAAAATTTATTTTGATCACTGTGATAAACTGTCACAGTGATCAAAATAAAAAAAAGTAAATGAACCCCCCTTTATCATAGGTAGGGACAAATAAAAAAATAAAGAATTTTTTTTTTTTTCCTAGCGGATTTTGCTGCTGATCCGCAGCTGATTTTGCTGCGGATCCGCGGCGGATATCGCCTTGCATTCGTGATCCGCGGCGGATTTCGCTGCTGATCCGCGGCGGATTTCGCTGCTGATCCGCGGCGGATTCGCTGCGATCCGCGGCGGATTCGCTGCTGATCCGCGGCGGACATCGCTGCTGATCCGCGGCGGACTTCGCTGCTGATCGCGGCGGATTTCGCTGCTGATCCGCGGCGGATTTCGCTGCTGATCGCGGCGGATTTCGCTGCTGATCCGCGGCGGATTTCGCTGCTGATCGCGGCGGATTTCGCTGCTGATCGGCGGCGGATTTCGCTGCTGATCGGCGGCGGATTTCGCTGCTGATCGCGGCGGATTTCGCTGCTGATCCGCGGCGGATTTCGCTGCTGATCGCGTTCGCGAGCGGATTTCGCTGCTGATCGGCGGCGGATTTCGCTGCTGATCCGCGGCGGATTTCGCTGCTGATCGGCGGCGGATTTCGCTGCGGATCCGCGACTGATTTCGCTGCGGATCCGCGACTGATTTCGCTGCTGATCCGCGCGGGATTTCGCTGCTGATCCGCGGCGGATTTCGCTGCTGATCCGCGGCGGATTTCGCTGCTGATCCGCGGCGGATTTCGCTGCTGATCCGCGGCGGATTTCGCTGCGGATCCGCGGCTGATTTCGCTGCTGATCCGCGGCGGATTTCGCTGCTGATCCGCGGCGGATTTCGCTGCTGATCCGCGGCGGATTTTGCTGTTGATCCGCGGCGGATTTTGCTGCTGATCCGGGCGGATTTTCTGCTGATTCATCTGCGCTAGCGGGTATAGCATAACGCGATCGCGTTATGCTATACCGTTACCAGCCGGTCAACGCTACGTGTTGAACGGGCTGGTAAAACGCAATGAACCCAGCCTTAGGGTTAGAACTAGGGTTAGGGTTAGCATTAGGGCTAAGGTTAGAATTACGGTTAGGGTTGGAATTTGGGTTAGGGTTGGAATTAGGGTTAGGTTTGGAATTAGGGTTAGGCTTGTAGTTAGGTTTATGGTTAGAGTTGGGATTAGGGTTAGGGGTGTGTTGGGGTTAGGGTTATGATTAGGGTTTGTATTAGGGTTAGGTGTGTGTAGGCGTTAGGGGTGTGTTGGGGTTAGGGTTGGAGTTAGAATTGAGGGGTTTCCACTATTTAGGCACATCAGGGGGTCTCCATACGCGACATGGCGCCACCATTGATTCCTGCAAATTTTGCGTTCAAAAAGTCAAACAGTGCTCCCTTTATTCCAAGCCCCGACGTATGCCCAAACAGTGGTTTATCCCCACATATGAGGTATCAGCGTACTCGGGAAAAATTGCACAACAACTTTGGGGGTTCTAATTTCTCCTGTTAACATTGGGAAAAAAAATTGGGGACTAAAAATTATTTTTGTGGAAAAAAAATGATTTTATATTTTCACGGCTCTGCGTTATAAACTTCTGTGAAGGACTTGGAGATTCAAAGTGCTCACCACACATCTAGAGGAGTTCCTTGGGGGATCTAGTTTCCAAAATGGGGTCACTTGTGGGGAGTTTCTACTGTTTAGGCACATCAGTGACTCTGCAAACGTAACATGACGCCCGAAGACCATTCCATCAAGTGGGCATTTCAAAAGGTCACTACTTCCCATCCGAGCCCCGACGTGTGCCCATACAGTAGTTTTCTCCCACATATGGGATATCAGCATACTCAGGACAAATTGGACAACAACTTTTGGGGTCTAATTTCTCATGTTACCCTTGCGAAATATAAAAAAATTGGGGACTAAAAGATCCTGATTGTGGAAAAAATATGATTTTTTTATTTTCATGCCCTGGGCGTTATAAACTTCTGTGTAGCCCTTGGGGGTTCAAAGTGCTCACCACACATCTAGATAAGTTCTTTGCGGTGTCTAGTTTCCAAAATGGGGTCACTTGTGGGGAGTTTCTACTGTTTAGGCACATCAGGGGCTCTGCAAACGTAACAAGATGCCCGCAGACCATTCCATCAAGTTGGCATTTCAAAGCGTCACTACATCCCTTCCGAGCCCTGACGTGTGCCCAAACAGTGGTTCCCCCCCACATATGGGGTACTAGCGTACTCAGGACAAACTGGACAACAACTTTGGGGTCCAATTTCTCCTGTAACCATTGTGAAAATAAAAAATAGTGGGCTAAAAATCATTTTTTGAGAAAAAAAAATGATATTTTATTTTCACGGCTCTGCGTTATAAACTTCTGTAAAGCACCTGGGGGGTTCAAAGTGCTCACTATGCATCTAGATAAGTTCCTTAGGGCGTCTAGTTTCCAAAATGGGGTCACTTGTGGGGGAGCTCCAATGTTTAGGCACACAGGAACTCTCCAAATGCGACATGGCAACCGCTAAATATTCCAGCATATTTTCATTCAAAAAGTCAAATGGCGCTCCTTCCCTTCTGAGCCCTGCCGTGCGCCCAAACAGTGGTTTATGACACAATATGAGGTATCTGTGTACTCAGGAGAAATTGCCCAACAAATTTTAGGATCCAATTTATACTGTTGCCCATGTGAAAATGAAAAAAACTGAGGCTAAAAGAAAATTTTTGTGAAAAAAAAAGTACTTTCTTTTTTTTACGGATCAATTTGTGAAGCACCTGGGGGTTCAAAGTGCTCACTATGCATCTAGATAAGTTCCTTAGGGGGTCTTGTTTCCAAAATGGGGTCACTTGTGGGGAGCTCCAATGTTTAGGCACACAGGGACTCTCCAAATGCGACATGGCAACCGCTAAATATTCCAGCATATTTTCCATTCAAAAAGTCAAATGGCGCTGCTTCCCTTCTGAGCCCTGCCATGCGCCCAAACAGTGGTTTATGACCACATATGAGGTATCTGTGTACTCAGGAGAAATTGCCCAACAAATTTTAGGATCCAATTTATACTGTTGCCCATGTGAAAATGAAAAAAACTGAGGCTAAAAGAAAATTTTTGTGAAAAAAAAGTACTTTCTTTTTTTTACAGATCAATTTGTGAAGCACCTGGGGGTTCAAATGATCACTATGCATCTAAATAAGTTCCTTAGGGGGTCTAGTTTCCAAAATGGGGTCACTTGTGGGGGAGCTCCAATGTTTAGGCACACAGGGACTCTCCAAATGTGACATGGCAACCGCTAAATATTCCAGCATATTTTCCATTCAAAAAGTCAAATGGCGCTCCTTCCCTTCTGAGCCCTGCCGTGCGCCCATACAGTGGTTTATGACCACATATGAGGTATCTGTGTACTCAGGAGAAATTGCCCAACAAATTTTAGGATCCATTTTATCCTGATGCCCATGTAAAAATGAAAAAATTGATGCTAAAAGAAAATTTTTGTTGGAAAAATTAAAATGTCCATTTTTTCCTTACACGTTGCTTTAGTTCCTGTGAAGCACCTGAAGGGTTAATAATCTTCTTGAATGTAGTTTTGAGTAGCTTGAGGGGTGCAGTTTTTATAAAGGTGTCACTTTTGGGTATTTTCTGCCATATAGACCCCTCAAAGTGACTTCAAATGTGAGGTGGTCCCTAAAAAAAATGGTTTTGTAAATTTTGCTGTAAAAATGAGAAATCGCTGGTCAACTTTTAACCCTTATAACTTCCTAACAAAAAAAATGTTGTTCCCAAGATTGTGCTGATGTAAAGTAGACATGTGGGAAATGTTATTTATTAACTATTTTGTGTCACATAACTCTCTAGTTTAACAGAATAAAAATTAAAAATTTGAAAATTACAAAATTTTCAAAATTTTCACCAAATTTCCATTTTTTTCACAAATAAACGCAAAAATTATCGACTTAAATTTACCACTAACATGAAGCCCAATATGTCACGAAAAAACAATCTCAGAATCGCTAGGATCCGTTGAAGCGTTCCTGAGTTATTACCTCATAAAGGGACACTGGTCAGAATTGCAAAAAATGGCAAGGTCTTTAAGGTCAAAATAGGCTGGGTCATGAAGGGGTTAAAGATGTTTTGTCAGGATACGATCAATTTTTTGACAGATGTAAAATGTAGGGTCACAATTGAGTTGTCTGTAGGTTAGGTTAACTGACAGTTGTCTATGAATTTCGGCAATAGATTGGGTCTTATTCATAATAACGATAGCACCCCCCTTATCTGCTGGTTTAATAATAATGTTGGGGTTATCTTTCAGAGATTTTATGGCTTGTTTATCTGTGGGTGTCAGGTTGTGGCGTATCGGGTGTAGGCCCAATCTCGGCAAACCATCCACGAGCACAGGCTCTGAATGCTGGCATTGCAAAACTCCTGTCCCTTGAAATGCTGTCATTCAGGCTGGTGGAGACTGACAGTTTACGGAACTTAATGGCATTGGCAGTCCCACAATACAATGTGCCTAGCTGATTTTATTTCAGCAGGCAAGCCGTCCCTGGTCTGCAAAAGCATGTTGTTGAGGTTAAAATTAAACATGCGCTACTAAACTCCGTCAGTAGCAATGTCCACCTGACCACCGCTGCGTGGACCAGTACCCATGGCCAGGGACGATACCTTTCCCTTACTGCCCATTGGGTCAATGTTGTGGAGCCGGGTACAGATCTTGCGAGTGGCGCTGTACGTGTTCAGGCAACTACAAGGATTGCGGGAATCAAGTCTGTACACATTGACTCCTCCTTCTCCAGTTCCTCAGAAACATCGTTGCAGGAGCCGTCACGGTCTACCTCCACATGGACCCGTGAACGCTTAATAAGAATCTTTAGTTATATAGCGCCAACAGATTACGCAGCGCTTTACAGTTTAACAGTTTCAGAACACAAGTCATAAGTGACAACGTTAACAATACAATAATTAAAGCAATATAAGCCGCCCCTGCTCGTGAGACCTTACAATCTACAATGAGGAGGGGGAGCTACAAAGTACAGTTGTTTATATACAATGGTGCATTTACAATGATGGTCCAGCCATTTTCAGGGAGTGAGGGATGGATGGAGATAGTGAATGGGCTACACACACACACACAGTTACACATAGAATGACTTTGATTAGTGAATGTGATAGGCCGCTCTGAACAAATGTGTTTTGAGTGTGGAAGTAGGGCTGTTAATGGGGATGTTGAAGTCTCTAAGGATAAGGGTTGGTACTTCTGAGGACATGAAAGTGCGGCAGCCAGGCAGAGAAGTGGTCAAGGAACTGTGTGGGCGAGCCTGGGGTCCGATATATTACCGCTACTCTGAGGGAGAGGGGACGAAAGAGCCTGATGGTGTGGACCTAATAATTTGCAAAATCTTAATATAAAATTTACATGTTACATATTTACATCTAGTATAAAACATTTAACCATTAAGCCTACTTACAGAACAAGGAAGTGTAAAAAAACTTGTGCTTAAAAAAAAAAGTGCAAATAAAATGTGAGAAGGGCAGTGTAACAAATAATTTAGGAAAAAGATAAACTAACATCAAGTGCTGTGTGCTGTGTAAGAGCCAGACACATTAACATGAAATCAGTCTGGAATAGCGGTGATTTTCTCCCCATAACCCGAGTAACATTCTGGGGAGAGGGGTGTAGAGTCAACGATCAGCAACTAGCTACGGTAGATCAAATACCTGAAAAAAAAAAAAAAAGTTATTTAACATTCATAAGATACATTTTATTTTATAAAAAAAAAAAAAAAAATTATTTAACATTCATAAGATACATTGTATTTAAAAAAAAAAAAGAAATTTATTTAACATTCCTAAGATAATTTTTTTTAAAACATAAAAACTATAATACACAGCAGGATCTTTAGTAAAAACCAGACTTACCACTGTAACCTCTTAATCCTTGCAAGCTTCAACACAACGTTGACAAGGTACACAGCAGGGGTGGTCGGTCTCCTAGACAACGAGCAAACTCCTTCATGTTGAGAGAGGCCACCATCTCCTTAGCTTTCTGGTACTTTTCTGTGGGAATGAGCTTGTCTCCAACCAGCCAGGAATATCCATTGAATGGCACACCATGGTTTGGTATTAGCACCCAGTACCAAAAGTGAAGCCAACCACAGTTCCCATTTCTCATGAACTTTATTTGATATACTGGTTGGCCAAACATTAGTTTCTCACAAAGGAGCTGAAGACCCTGAGTGGTAGTAGGTGCAAGTCTCTCCAGCATGACCTGTTGTTAGATATTTGCCGTCTACACCTAAAGAACATCTCTAGAATCCGCCCTTTTCTCACCATGGAAACAACAAAAACCCTCACTGTAGCATTGATCCACTCCCGCCTGGACTACTGCAATGCTCTATTACTTGGCCTCCCCATTACTCGACTATCCCCTCTCCAGTCCATCCTTAATGCAGCAGCCAGGGTCATCAATCTGGCTAATCGGTACTCGGACGCGTCCGCTCCTCGCCAGTCCTTACACTGGCTGCCCATTCATTATAGGATCCAATTCAAAGTACTGGTTCTCACCCACAAAGCTCTCCACAGTGCAGCACCCCCCTACATCTCCTCCCTCATTTCTATCTATCGGCCTAACCGACTGCTGCGCTCTGCAAATGACTTTCGACTAACCTCTGCAGTAATCCGTACCTCCCACTCCCGACTCCAAGACTTCTCCCGCGCTGCGCAAATCCTCTGGAATGCTCTACCACAAGAAATTAGGACTATCCACAATTTGCCTGGTTTCAGGCGCTCCCTCAAAACACATTTGTTCAGAGTGGCCTATCACATTCAATAACCAAAGTCGTTCTATCTTTAAGTGTGTATGTGGAGCCCATTCACTATCTCCATCCATGCCTCACTCCCTCAAGATGGCTGGACCATCATTGGAAATGCACCATTATATATACACACCTGTACTTTGTATCTCCCCCACCTCATTGTAGATTGTAAGCTCTCACGAGCAGGGTCGGCTTATTTTGCTTTAATTATTGTATTGTTAACGTTGTTACCTATGACTTGTGTTTTGAAACTGTTAAAGTGTAAAGCGATGCGGAATATGTTGGCGCTATATAAATAAAGATTATAATTATTATTATTATATCAAAGGGAGAAGAGGATTGGGCCTTGACAAGGTGCCCGATTGCATCTTAAGTCTTATTGAATGTTGGAGCCAGTCCACCGTATAAAAGCAGCCATAGAGTGTCCGGGTACCTGCTTGGATTTCGATCAAAATGAAGACTACTTTGATGTACATGTACACCAATTAGAGAAAAATGACAAGGATGAGGCAGTAAGACACGCTCAGCAGAGTACAAGCAGCATTGCTTGAAGAAGTAACTTGAGCGTGATCAAAATTGAATAAATTAAAATCTCAGACTACAGTGAACACAACTCTTAGCTGTGAAAGGGCTTTTTGTGTCCTTCTACAGTGTTTTCAACCAATGTATTGGATACGGATGGAAGCAAGTCACACTATAATTTCAATTGAATGGAGCAGCAAGAATTACACTAAAGAAAAAAAAAAAAAAAGAGTGTGAGAGTGACATGTGCAGATTAGTGTTGAGCATTCCGATACCGCAAGTATCGGGTATCGGCCGATATTCGCGTTATCGGAATTCCGATACTTAATTCCGATACTTTTTCAATATCGTATACCGGAATCGAAAGTTCCCATAATTCTTTGAGAGGCAATGTGATTTTAGTCAGCCAATGAGGAATCCTACGAAGTGTGGGCACATCCTGTAATGATGCGGTCATCTTAACTAATGGCATGGCTGTGATTGGCTGCTGAAATGATGTCAGAATGCACTATAAAAGGCGCCGCAGCCATTTTAGCGTCACTGTGCTGTGAACTCAGTTAGGGACAGAACGCTGCTGTGCTGACTCTGAGGGACAGTTAGATATTGCGATTTTGTGTACTACTGTGCTTGAGGCAGGCTAGTTTACCAACCGCTGTGTAAAGCTTCATTTTGCCAGTGTTGTTTTAACAGCTCTGTGCAAGGTGTGTGTGTGACAGTGCAGGTGACGCTGCAGTTTGCTCTGCATCCACCGCTGTTTGTAGGCATCTGCACGTGTCACTGACTCTTTTTTTTTTATTTATTTAGTGGAATTGGTGCAGCTCCATTATATTAGAAAAAAATCAAATCTATTAGTGTGACGTGCTTCCATCCGTATACAATACATTGGTTGCAAACACTATAGAAGTACAGAAAGGAGCTTTTCACAGATAGTGAATAGTTGTGTTTCAGTGTTCACTGCAGTCTGTGAGGTTTTGATTTTTTGAGTGCAGATCACGCTCCAGTTAGTTCTTCAACCACTGCTGGTTGTAGTCTGCTGAGCGTGTGTCACTGCCTCATCCTTCACATTTTTCTCTAATTGGTGCTGCTCCATTTTAGTGGAAAAAAATCTAATCTATTAGTGTGACGCGCTTCCATCCGTATACAATACATTGGTTGCAAACACTATAGAAGTACACAAAGGAGTAGCCTTTCACAGATTGTGGACAGTTGTGTTTCAGTGTTCACTTCAGTCTGTGTTTTTTACTTTTTTGAGTGCACATCACGCTCCAGTTACTTGTTCAAGCACTGCTGCTTGTACTCTGCTGAGCGTGTCTCAGTGGCTCATCCTTTTCATTTATCTCCAATTGGTTCTGCTACATTCCATTTAAAATAAATCTAATCTATTAGTGTGACGCGCTTCCATCCGTATACAATACATTGGTTGCAAACACTATAGAAGTACACAAAGGAGTAGCCTTTCACAGATTGTGGACAGTTGTGTTTCAGTGTTCACTTCAGTCTGTGTTTTTTACTTTTTTGAGTGCACATCACGCTCCAGTTACTTGTTCAAGCACTGCTGCTTGTACTCTGCTGAGCGTGTCTCAGTGGCTCATCCTTTTCATTTATCTCCAATTGGTTCTGCTACATTCCATTTAAAATAAATCTAATCTATTAGTGTGACGCGCTTCCATCCGTATACAATACATTGGTTGCAAACACTATAGAAGTACACAAAGGAGTAGCCTTTCACAGATTGTGGACAGTTGTGTTTCAGTGTTCACTTCAGTCTGTGTTTTTTACTTTTTTGAGTGCACATCACGCTCCAGTTACTTGTTCAAGCACTGCTGCTTGTACTCTGCTGAGCGTGTCTCAGTGGCTCATCCTTTTCATTTATCTCCAATTGGTTCTGCTACATTCCATTTAAAATAAATCTAATCTATTAGTGTGACGCGCTTCCATCCGTATACAATACATTGGTTGCAAACACTATAGAAGTACACAAAGGAGTAGCCTTTCACAGATTGTGGACAGTTGTGTTTCAGTGTTCACTTCAGTCTGTGTTTTTAACTTTTTTGAGTGCACATCACGCTCCATTTACTTCTTCAACCACCGCTGCGTGTACTCTGCTGAGTGTCTGTCACTGGCTCATCCTTGTCATTTTTCTAAAATTGGTGCTGCTTTATTCTATTTAAAATAATTCAAATCTATTACAGTGACGTGCTTCCATCCGTATACAATACATTGGTTGCAAACAATATAGAAGTACACAAAGGGCCTTTCACAGCTACTGAACATGGGTTTTTAATTTTTAACTAAAATATGTATTTTTTCAAATGACACAAATATAAGTAATGTTGAAGAGGAATAGTCCTACATCCATTGTTTGCACAATATTACAGGTGTACATCATGTCCCTTAATCAACAATGTATTATTATATTTACTTGTATGCTTTTATTTAAAAGCCAAGAACACAGAAGGATAACCTTCGCACTGCAGCTGTTGTCAAAGTTCAACCCACATTATGCACTTCCAACATTGCAGCATTTGAGGCATGATGTGAGTTGGATTGGTCAAAGTTATGGAGTGAGAAGGTTCACCATCAGTACCCTATAGCATAAGTATGCTTTTGTGTTAGCATTTGTGTTAGACATGTGGATATCTGCCATAATATGTCACAATTATTTAGTTACAGATTTGTTACCAACACTAATCATTGAATGGTTTTAAATTTGACGTTTCACTTGTTTACAGCTTAGAAATAAGGGTGTAGCCTGATATCTATGTGTAGCACTAGCCACTTTAACATGTCATGTTTTTTTAAACATGTGTAGCTAGGTAGCAGTAATTTTTGCCGGACACACAGCAGGGGAACAGCAGGCGTTACTGAACCCCACTATCACTATAGCTTGTGTATTGGTCTGTGGACACGACACTTCTGAGCAGCAACTGGCAGTGTTGTAGCCCAGGGAGTATAGCTCAGGTGGTAGAAAGATGAACATAACAGGAGACATGGAAAACGTTGCCAACCAGTTAGTTAATCTGAAACCGGACAGGCAAATTCAGGCGAGATCCATGCCTAGTTCATTTTCAGAAAAGTAAGCCGTTCTACATTATCGTAGGATAGTCGCATGCAACGGTCTGTTAGTACACCACCTGCAGCAGTAAAGACGCGCTCCGATAATACACTGGCAGCAGATCAAGCCAGCACCTCCAATGCATACTGGCTAAGCTCTGGCCATGTATCCAGCTTAGAGACACAAAACTTGAATGGGGAAGAGCCATCTGAGAGTACACTGAGAGGGCAAGACATGTAGTCTGTCACCATCTTACGGAAATGTTGCCTCCTGCTGACTGGAGCCGTCTCGGATGGTGTAGACATTGGTGGCGCTGCCACAAAACTTCGACACATTTGGAACATACTGTTCTTGCCCTGTGCAGAGGCGCTGCTTGTGCTCCCTCTTGTTGCAGAGCTGTCTCCACTGCCTCGACGCACAGAGCTGCTTTGTAAATCAGTAGCAGCAGCAGTGCTCTCGGCTGGAATGGAGAACATTATGGATTGCACCAGTGTGTCTTGGTACTTCCGCATTTTACGCTCCCGGTTCAACGGTGTGATGAGGCTTTGTAAGTTGTCCCGGTAGCGAGGGTCTAGGAGGGTGTACACCCAATAATCAGACGTGGTGTGAATGTGTTCGATGCGGCGGTCGTTTCTCAGCCACTGCAGCATGAAATCAACCATGTGCTGCAGACTCCCAACTGGCCAAGAAACGTTGTCCCCTGCAAGAGGCGTCATCTCCGCCTGCTGTGCATCACCCCACCCTTGGTCTACATACTGACTAGAGCATTGTCTACCTCCCTCTGGAGCGATGTCTTCCTCCTCCATTGACTCCTCCTCATCCTCCTCACAAAGTCCTTCAAATACATATAAATTTACAAAATTTAAAACTCAAAATTTAAAAACTTTGTATCAAATTCTGTAACATCAGTTTATGGAAACACAATAGCATTACAAAAGGATAGACAAAAAATGTACATTATGTGCTTTGTAAATACATTAAAAGTTTGTAATGGTTATGAAAATATAGACAGCGACTCTGGAGGTTCAATTGTTGATACAGCATGGTACTTTGAAAGTCCTCCAGCCCTTTGTGAGGAACCACGTTGCGCTGACTGTCCAGAAGGTGATGGAATTTGTGACTCCTCATCCTCCACCTCTTCCAAAACCTCATGCCTTAGTGCTTGCAGTGTTTTTTGAAGCAGGCAGATAAGGGGGACAGTCAGGCTGACTAGTGCATCATCTGCACTCGCCATCCGCGTTGACTCATCAAACGCACGCAAAACGTGGCAGATATCCTTCATAGAGTTATTCGCCACTCATTACACTGGCAGTGGCTGCCCATTCATTATAGGATCCAATTCTAATTACTGGTTCTCACCAACAAAGCTCTCCACAGCGCAGCACCCCCCTACATCTCCTCCCTTATTTATATTTATCGGCCTAACCGACTGCTGCACTCTGCAAACGACCTTCGACTAACCTCTGCACTAATCCGTACCTCCCACTCCCAACTCCAAGACTTCACCCGCGCTGCGCCAATCCTCTGGAATGCTCTACCCCAAGAAATTAGGACTATCCGCAATTTGGATGGTTTCAGGCGCTCCCTCAAAACACATTTGTTCACAGTGGCCTATCACATTCACTAATCAAAGTCATTCTATGTGTAATTCTGTGTGTGTAGCCCATTCACTATCTCCATGCATCCCTCACTTCCTTAAAATGGCTGGACCATCATTGTAAAAACACCATTGTATATAAACACCTGTACTTTGTATCTCCCCCACCTCATTGTAGATTGTAAGCTTTCACCAGCAGGGGCGGCTGATTTTGCTTTAATTATTGTATTGTTAACGTTGTTACTTATGACTCGTGTTTTGAAACTGTTAAACTGTAAAGCACTGCGGAATATTATGGCGCTATATAAATAAATAATATTATTATTCTTATTATAGAGGCCCACTCAGTAGTGGTGAAGTGTGAACGGCGCAAATTGCGAGTTGACTGCGCCTGATGCAGCTGATACTCCATTACTGTTGGCTGCTGCTCACACAACCGCTCCAACATATGTAACGAGGAATTCCACCTGGTGGGTACGTCACATATGATGCGATGTTCATGAAGGTGAAATCTGCGTTGCAGAGCTGCAATCAGCGATCTGGCCATGCTGGAACGTCGCAAGTGAGCGCACTCTAGGCGGACCTTGTGCAGCAGTGCATCAAGATCCGGATAGTCCCTCAAAAAACTCTGCACGACCAAGTTGAGCACATATGACAGACATGGTATGTGAGTGAGGTTGCCAAGGCCCAGAGCTGACACCAGATTTCGGCCATTGTCACACACTACCAAGCCTGCCTGTAGATTCTCTTCCAAAAACCACACGTCGCTCTCCTGCTTTATGGCATTACAGAGCTCCTGCGCTGTGTGGCTAAGATTCCCCATGGAAATTAATTTCAGGATGGCCTGTTGACATTTGGACACGGCTGTGCTCATATCGGTCGCAACAGGTAAACGTTCACGGGTCCATGTGGAGGTAGACCGTGACGGCTCCTGCAGCGATGATTCTGAGGAACTGGAATAGGAGGAGGAATCAATGTGTACAGACTTGATTCCTGCAATCCTTGGAGTTGGCAGAACACGTACAGCGCCACTCGCAAGATCAGTACCCGGCTGCACAACATTGACCCAATGGGCAGTGAGGGAAAGGTATTGTCCCTGGCCATGGGTGTTAGAACCCTCTTGTTAGGTTTTGTTTCAGTTTGCTGGTCACATGACCTTTTTTCCCTATTTAGTCTGGCTCCGCCCTTCTGGCTTTGCTTGACTTCATTGTATTATCTACTGTTAAGCTAGCCGGGTGCTTAGGTGCCTTAATCTGTCAGTTTTGCTTGATGTTAGGATCACAAAGTATTTATTTTTCTGTTTAATTATCCATGCTACAATTTATGTTAGGAGGTGTCCACCTTTTCTCACAGTCCCTAGATCTTGTAGGGATTACTCCCTCGCAACTATAGGTCTTCGTTCACACTAGATGAGGACTTTAGCGGGTCTGGTCGCAGGATCAGGTTCCCCGTTACATCGTAGGGATTCAGCTTAGTTGTATTGTAGGGACAGAATTCCCTTCTTTCCTTACTGGTTGTAGCAGATCATAACAATGGGTACTGGTCCACGCATCGGTGGTCAGGTGGACCTTGCTACTGAGGGCTTTTAGTAGCGCATGTTTAATTTTTCCCTCAACATGCTTTTGCAGACCAGGGACGGCTTGCCTGCTGAAATGAAATCGGCTTGGCACATTGTATTGTGGGATTGACAATGATATTCAGTTACGGAAACTGTCTGTCTCCACCAGCCTGAATCACAGCATTTCAAGGGACAGGAGTTTTGCAATGCCAGCATTCAGAGCCTGTGCTCGTGCATGGTTTGCGGAGTATGGCCGTCTTTTATCCCATGCCTGTGCTACCGATGGCTGTTTTGTGGCCTGGGAGTGTGAGGATGACAGGGAACTTGCTGCTGTGTGTGGAATAACAGTTTGTCTCTGGACAACAGTGGCCGAGGTTCTTCCATGGCGATCCTGTGAGGAAGCATAACCAGCTGTGTGTGAGCTCGATGAAGAGGCTTCAACACAACCTGAAGATGTAGGTGCTGCTGTAGGTTGGCCTACATCTCTAGTGTGTCTTTGTAACTCAACTACGTGCTTTGTCCGCACATGTTTCCACATATTTGTGGTATTGAGGTGACTGACACTTTTAGCTATTTTTTAATTTTTGATTACACAGCTTGCATTTCACATAGCAAATATCATGTGCAAGTGTGTGAAAAAAGGACCACGCAGTGCAAGTCCTGGGAGCGCACGTTTTGACTTTTGGAAGACAACTGCTCCGAACAGGTGCCAAACTGGAGGCTACAGGCAACCGAGTCTGCAGCCTAACTCTCCCTCCTGTTTGTACCGTTGGGGCAATGTCTTCCTCTATCTTCCTTCTATCACTAACCATTTCTCTAGGCCTCTCCCAGCTTTCAACCAAAGTACTGGTTCTCAGCCACAAAGCTATCCACAGTGCAGCACCCCTCCTACATCTCCTCCCTCATTTCTATCTATCGGCCTAACCGACTGCTGCGCTCTGCAAACGACTTTCGACTAACCTCTGCACTAATACGTACCTCCCACTCCCGACTCCAAGACTTCTCCTGCTCTACGCCAATCCTCTGGAATGCTGTACCCCAAGAAATTAGGACTATCCACAATTTGCATGGTTTCAGGCGCTCCCTCAAAACACATTTGTTCAGAGCGGCCTATCACATTCACTAATCAAAGTCATTCTATGTATTCTGTGTAACTGTGTGTGTGTCTCTAGCCCATTCACTATCTCCATCCCTCAGTCCCTTAAGATGGCTGGAACATCATTGTAAATGCACCATTGTATATAAACACCTATACTTTGTATCTCCCCATCTCATTGTACATTGTAAGCTGTCACGAGCAGGGGCGACTTATTTAGCTTAAATTATTGTATTGTTAACGTTGTTACTTATGACTTGTGTTCTGAAACTGCTAAACTGTAAAGCGCTGCGGAATATGATGGCGCTATATAAATAAATATTATTATTATTCCTCTGAGCTGCTCCCACCACCTTCCTGTTCCTCATGCCATGTTGGGTCTTGGACCTCATCATCTCCACTACCCTCTTCCAACACCTGCTGTTGGGTGGTCTGGCCAGCACCATGCTCAACAGAAACTGGCACCTGGGTCTCATCATCATCAGATGCGTTCTGCGGTGTGCTGACCATCGGCACTGTCTCACCCGCCTCTTCAGATTCAGAGAGACACAGCTGTTGCGCATCACTGCATACTCCCTCTTCACATTACAGAATGCTGCTTGGCTGGGCCCCTGTTTGCAAGCCAATAGATTCTGAGAACAGAAGCAGACACTCAGCTGGCTCCTGTACAGAACTCTCTGACTGCCTGGGCAATTTGCCAGGCGGTGAAGAGACAGATGGTTGCCCAACAGTGCTGTGGTCCTGAGAGGAGGTGGAAGCAATTGAAGTCGATGCATTGGCTGACATCCAAACAACAACGGCTTCAATTTGTTCTTCCCGCAGCAGGGGGGTACTCGAGCTCCTACAAAAGTGCGCATAAAGGAACGCTCACGGGGAAAACTGGTGGATGCTGTGTCACTGGGGGCCGCAGCAGCCACAGAATCCCCACGTCCTCTCCCTGAAGAAACTCCACGACCACGTGCCTTACTCCCTGCCTTCTTCATCTTGGTAGATTGATAAAGAAAGTCTGAAAAGTTATAAGGTCTAAGTGTGGTTATTCCGCAGAGACTGCAGTGAACACTGCACACAACTGTTCACTACCCAATGCGTCTCAGCAGGAAGGCAGTCTGT
Source organism: Oophaga sylvatica (assembly GCA_033576555.1). Lineage (NCBI taxonomy): Eukaryota > Metazoa > Chordata > Amphibia > Anura > Dendrobatidae > Oophaga > Oophaga sylvatica. The sequence goes on along the minus strand of JARQOD010000003.1, from coordinate 502,499,937 downwards.
GCGTCAAAACAAAGGCACAAGCATACATCCATGTACCCTGTTTATAAAGCTATATAAAAAAAATTATGTAGTAGTGACGCACACTTTATTGAGGTACAGTATTACATCGCAATTCACCATCTGTGGCTATGCAGTCTCATCTATATATACCTTATCTATCTGTTGTCATGCTTCCAAGTCGACAGTCACAGTCAGCCATAAATAGCAATTTTCACTATGCACTATGCACTTTTTAAAGGTTATGTTTGTTAATAAAAATGATTATTGCCACATATTATGAGTATTACATGATGGAAATTGTATAATTTTGTATAAAATATTTAGTGACATTATTCAGCAAATGGAACATTTTAGTAATATCACAGATAACTTGTAATGCTGATGATGTTTTGAAGTCAGACATTCATTGTCTATACAATAAAAATGGTGTACATACTGTTACTTATCCATCATTAATGGATTCAGATATGTACTTGTATGCTTTTATGTACAACCGTATAGCAGATTCCTTAACTAATTTATTTTGTGGTTTGCATTGCTGTTCAACATGTTAATGTATGTGTTTATGTTTGTCAATTCTTTATTTATCTAGATATTAGTTTAAATGAAATCATCATCTTATGGTAGTAAAGGTTATCTTTCTCTTGTTTGAAGTATAGACATTTAAAATTGACAGGTAACAAGGAAATTACTTGATCTAGTATTTAAACATCCTCCTTGACCCTGGGCTCCAACACCGCCAGTTGTTGCTCGGAAGTGCTGTTAGCACAGTCAACACTTGCTCCTGTGTTACTGGGGTTCAGTAACGTCAGCTGGTCCTCGGTTGTGCCATTGGCTCTTTTCCTTCTGCTGCCCCTCCGGGTTACAGCACAGTCAGCTGGTCCTCGTTACTTGCATTGGCTCTTGTACCTTCTGCTACCCGTCCGGGTTCCAGTACCGTCAACTGGTTCTCCGCAGTGCCTTTGGCCTAGGTGCCTCCATCTCGGTATCCGAGTTCCAGCAACGTCTGCTGGTCCTTGGTAGTGCTTTGGAGCACAGGTACCTCCTGCTTAGTAACCGTGTCCCTGTAACGTCAGCTGGTCCTCGGTTGTGCCATTGGCTCTTTTCCTTCTGCTGCCCTTCCGGGTTCCAGCACAGTCAGCTGGTCCTCGTTACTTGCATTGGCTCTTGTACCTTCTGCTACCCGTCCGGGTTCCAGTACCGTCAACTGGTTCTCCGCAGTGCCTTTGGCCTAGGTGCCTCCATCTCGGTATCCGAGTTCCAGCAACGTCTGCTGGTCCTTGGTAGTGCTTTGGAGCACAGGTACCTCCTGCTTAGTAACCGTGTCCCAGTAACATCAGCTGGTACAAGATTGTGCTACAAATACAAGATACGGAACAAGAGACACAAGAACAATAAGCAGAAGATCTAAAAGCAGAAGAACATGAAGTATAAGACCAAAATGAAGAGCAAAATATATGCTCTAAATTCTAAGCAGAAGAAGACTAAGCAGTGTATGGGGGTGAGTCCGTTCCTCCTCGTGGTGCCCCTGGAAAATGCCTGCTGCTGCAGGCTAAACTGAACACGGACAAATACTGTTGTAATTTAAATCTTTTGTGACAGCAAGAACGGAAGGATGAAAAATTCATACTTTGACAGATTACAAGTACAGGATTCTCTGTCACAAATAAGAATATGATGAAGAAGATGAAGCAGAATATGAATAAGAATAATAGTTTAATAAGAAGAATATGAGTAATGTTAACAAAGATGAATAGCAAGAAGTTTAAGAAGAAGATAAAGAAGGTGAAGATGAAGAATAATTTGATGAAAAAGATGATGCTGCAGAAGATTATGAAGGAGAAAGTGTGTGAAAAGTTAAAAAGGTGAAGATGAAGAGCATGGAAGTTGTGTAATATACATATTTGCCAAAATATAAAAACGTTAACATTGTCAATTTCTTCGTCAATCCGAACATCTTTAAAAAAAAAAATATTTATGCTATTCCATTTGATTGGGTTAAACATCTATGCCTTTAATGTCTCCTCAACCTTCCCCAATACATTCTACATTACTCTTTCTTGTTTTCCTTCATGTACAATTAACCAACAAGGCAAGAATGGGGTTTTTTTAATTTCGATATTTTGTTCCCATAGACTTACATGGGACTTCCGGTATCGGTATCGGGTATCGCCGATATTTTAGTGATATCGGCGATACCATTCCGATTCCGATACTTTAGGATATCGGAAAGTATCGCTCAACTCTAGTGCAGATGCCTACATACAGCGTTGTATGCCGAGCAAACTGCAGCGCGTCACCTGCACTCACACACACACCTTGCAGAGCTGTGAAAAAAACACTGCAAGGCAAAAGGAAGATGTACACAGCGGTTGGTAAAGTAGCCTGCCTAAAGCACAGTACACAAAATCGCAATCTCTAACTGTCCCTCAGAGTCAGCAGAGCAGCGTTCTGTCCCAAACTGAATTAACAGCACAGTGACGCTAAAATGGCGGCTTTATCCGGCAACAATACCTTCCTTGTGTCACGGTTAGGGTAGCGTGTGTCTATTATATGAGTGTCTGTAAAATGTAACGTTACGCAGACTTATTCTGCCCTTGGGACGCAAAAAATAAGACAGCAGTAATCATTTACTGTATAAAACTCCACCTATGCGCAACAAAACAAGCACGTTCCCTCTTACGGTTCCTGCGCTGACATGTGAGTAGGGAGTTTGGAGACGTTCCTGAATTTATCCCAGGTATCCAAGCATATCAGGCCGATAGGAGAGCATTAAAACCACCCACGGTGGTGACTTAAATATGGTGAATCGAAGCAGTGAAGAACTGTAGGTCGATGCGAATGAATGTGCGATCACATGACACACGTTTATAATAACCCTTGCTAGACACGAGTAACTTTGTAGACATTTGGACACACCTGAACCCAGATGGCAGTGAATATTCATTCTATTCGGCGCCACATGACTCTTGGTCCAGAATAGATTATATATTGCTAGCACAGGAGCTATTAAGGGGAGTGGAAGAGGCAGATGTGCACAACGTAGCTATATATGACCACGTGCCCGTATCAGTGACCCTGCCAGATATGGTGCAGATGGGGCCAAACCAAACTTGGCGCTTCCCGACCTATTTGTTAATGGATGAGAAGTTTCGACATCACGTGAAGCAATGGTGTTTTTAATATGTAAGGGATAATGGAGATACTAGGGATAGGCCGGAACTTTTATGGGCAGCAGGGAAGGGAGTAATGCGTGGGAAACTAATAGGTTATCAGACAACGCTAAAAAAGAAGATCGCGACAAACTACTCGCAGGCTAGAAGGATATTACGCGATAGGTACACGGCAAACAAGACAAGTTCATCAACACAGGTTAAAAATAGATGTAAGCAGGCTAAGGCTGACTTACACGTATGGGTATATCGACAAGAGACAAGCAGTAATAACAATTATAGAGCCGATGTATATCATTATGGTAGCAAATGAGGGAGACTATTAGCACGACTAGCGAAAGGAAATCACATTCGTCATCAACATATTACAGCGTTAACGAATAAACATGGGATCATGAACACAGACCCTCGAACCATAAACACCATTCTACAAGAATACTACTCAGACTTATATAAGGTGGAACATACGGATAGTGCGGAGGGTAACACCTTTGTAGATGGAATACGGTTACCATCCATCACAAACTATCAGCTTCTCCTTTTAAAAAAACAAATTGAGGTGACGGAAGTGACAGTGGCGATAAGTTACTTTAAATACGGGAAAGCTCCAGGACCTGACGGGTTTACAGCCAAATTATTAAAATTATTGAGTGAGGATATCCCGTCCACATTGGTACGCACCTTCAATCATATATTGGAGACAGGAGGGTTGCCCAGCCATTCAAACATGTCACACATGAAGTTGCTACTAAAACCAAACAAACCTTCACATCTGCCTGGATCCTATCGTACATTCTCACTCATTGACCATTATATCAAAATTTTGTCCAGGATCATGGCAGATCTTTTGAGTAGCATTGTTCCTACGCTGATAGGGTGATCACAAGTGGCCTTTGTTAGCTACTTTGTTGGCTACTATCAGTCTCACTATGCATAACACATGTGTGCAGTGGGCAGTATTACCTTTGCCTTCGGTGGAGTAGGAAAACACCTCTCCTATCGAAGTGTTAGTTGGGGAGATGGAAGATTTGACACCGGGACCTGAATTGTAATACTTAAATGTGACAGGTGACAAATTTGTTAAGGCGCAACTCTGCGGCCCCTACGTTGAGTCTAGCCTGTGAAAATTTACTGGTTGTCAATGGGAAACCCCAACACCCCGGGGCAGCTACAGTATTTAAACAATTAGAGCTGAACCAAGATTTGCTGTATCAGGTTTATAAAATACATGTTGAAATTTTTTAGCAATTGCTGCTACCGCAGTCATATCGGAGGTTGGTAATGGACTTAGCGCATGCGCATGTACTAGGGTGACATTTGTGCCAAAAGAAAACCCTACACAGAATTATACAACGGTTTTACTGGCTGGGGGTCTATCAAGAAGTTAAACGGTATTATAACTCTTGTCGCATGCGCCAGGTACACAGTCCTCAGCCTCATTTAGTGAGTCCCTTGGTGCCATTAAAAATTTTAGAGGTCCAGTTTGAGAGAATACCCATGGATCTGGTGGAGCCGGTTAATAAATCAGCAAGGGTCATCAACAGGGGCAATAAAAAGGGCACTGTGTGGGTCACCAGTTTTGAGCACACCCGAGTTCAAAAGAGAATTCATTGTCCAGACTGATGCGTCAGAGGTAGGTCTGGGTGCCGTGTTGTCTCAAGACTGGAGCTTAACGGGGAGGAGCATCCCATTAGTTTCCTGAGTAGAGTTGAGCGATACTTTCCGATATCCAAAAGTATCGGAATCGGAATGGTATCGCCGATACCATTAAAATATCGGCGATACCCGATACCGATACCGGAAGTCCCATGTAAGTCTATGGGAACAAAATATCGTAACTAAAAAAACCCCATTCTTTCCTTGTAAACACTAAATATACACACATAGAATACATATATATATATATATATACATGTCATTGTGACATGTATATATACATATATGTATAGTTTATACACTTCTACATAGTAAAATATCCTTTGATTCAATTGCCGGGTAAAGCCGGCTTCAGTGAAAAGACAGAAGCACCCGACATGAAATGACACTTGGTGTACATAGGGTTAACCATGTCTTTTCATGTCCTTTGCTATCTAATTTGCACAAACAATTAAATCAGTCTATGTGTGCAAAATTTCACACCTGTAGGGGTTAATTAAAGGTGTAAATTCGTTGTAAAAAAAACGGACTTTTTTGCTACGAATTTACACCTTTAATTAACCCCTACAGGTGTGAAATTTTGCACACATAGACTGATGTAATTGTTTGTGCAAATCAGATAGCAAAGGACATGGTTAACCCTATGTATACCAAGTGTCATTTCATGTCGGGTTCTGCATTTTCACAAAAGCCGGCAATTGAATTAGCGGCTATTATACTATGTAGAAGTGTATGAACTACAAATATAAATATATATATATATATGTGTCACAAATTCAATGACATGTATATATATATATATATGAGGTGTAAAATTGCTGAAAAAAAAAAATGCGTGGGCTCCCGCCCTATTTTCGCAACCAGACAGACAAAGCCAGTGAGTGGGGGCAGATAATAATAGCCCAGAGAGGGACCATTATTTTGGCCCCCCCCCGGCTACTAACATCTGCCCCCAGACACCCCAGGAAAGACAAATCTATAATTAGATTCGCCCTTTCTGGCACTTTGCCCGTCTATTCCCATTGCCCTGTAGCGGTGGCAAATGGGTTAATATGGGGTTAAAGCCACCTTGCTATTGAAAGGTGACCTTAAGCCAGGTTAATAATTGAGAGCTGTCAATTAGACAACTATCAATTATTAATCCTATTGCATGAAATAAAAATAAAACACACACACTTTAATTAAAAATCATTTTAATGAAATAAAGACACATGTTTTTGACCATCTTTTATTTTACTGCAAAAACCATTTCCTGTAATAAAAATAAAATAAAAAAGCAAAATTATTCTTACCTATCCCATGCACAGTCAGGTCCCACGGTGTAATCCTTCAGAAAGGGTTAATGTTTACTGCAGGGACCGCAGCTAATGCTGCAGCCTCACAGTAAACCCCCAAATGAATGAGTTCCTCTCCTGGCTGACAGGAGAGTAAAGGCTGGGTGTCACATAACGATACACCAGCGATCCCGACAACGATATGCACTTGTCAGGATCGCTGGTGTATCGCTACATGATCGCTGCTGAGCTGCCAAACAGGCAGCTCAGGCAGCGATCTGGGACAGCGACACTGCGGGTAACATCGCTTAAGGGCCCGTCTCACATAGCGATATCGCTACCGAGATCGCTGCTGAGTCACTAGTTTTGTGACGCAGCAGCGAGCTCACCAGCGATATCGCTGTGTGTGACATTCAGCGACGATCAGCCCCCCTGCCGGGTATCGCTGATCGTCGCAGAAATGTCAGGACCTTTTTTTGATCGCTGGTTTCCCTCTGACAGGCACGCATCGCTGCGTGTGACAGGCGGGAGACCAGCGATCCGCTGGTAACCAAGGTACACAGCGGGTTTCCAGGCACCGCGCAGCGCTTGGAAACCCGCTGTGTACCTTGGATACCAGCTCCCTGCATCAGGGCGCTGGTATCCAAGGTACACAGTGGGTTTCTAGGCACAGCCCCGCGCCTGGAAACCCTCTGTGTACCTTGGTTACCAGCGGATCGCTGGTCTCCCGCCTGTCACACGCAGCGATGCGTGCCTGTCAGCGGGAAACCAGCGATCAAAAAAAGGTCTTGACATTTCAGCGACGATCAGCGATACCCGGCAGGGGGGCTGATCGTCGCTGAATGTCACACACAGCGATATCGCTGGTGAGCTCGCTGCTGCGTCACAAAACTAGTGACTCAGCAGCGATCTCGGTAGCGATATCGCTATGTGAGACGGGCCCTTAAGTGGAAGGCTTAATTGATTGCTTTCCACTTTCACTTCAGGTCAGCCAGGGACACAATCAGTGACGTCAGAGGGAACTGATTAACAAAAATAGGGGTTCCCTTCGAAAAAAAAAATGGCGTGGGGTCCCCCCTATTTTTGTTAACCAGCCAGATGAAGCAGACCGCTGAGGCCTGGATTTTCAGGCTGTTAAGGAGCCAAGATCCATGGACCTTGCCAGCCTGATAATACCAGGCCACAGCAGTCTGCATATCTTGGCTGATTAACAAAAATAGGGGATCCCCTCGAAAAAAATTGGCGTGGGGTCCCCCCTATTTTTGTTAACCAGCCAGATGAAGCAGACCGCTGAGGCCTGGATTTTCAGGCTGTTAAGGAGTAGTGTTGAGCGATACGATAATGCAAATATCGGCTATCGGCCGATATTAGCTCTATCGGCCTTTCGATAATTCGTTTCGATATTTTCGTCTTATCAAATACCGGAATCGGATTTGTCACTGTCACTGTGAGTGTCCGTCGGTCGGGTCTGTCAGGAGTCAGCGGCACTTACCTGGCAGAAGATCTCCGGCGGTCACGTCCTGGACTGCTTGATGGCCGCCATTATCTTCTCCCTGGCGGTCACATGCAGTTTTTTCGCGATAACTGCAGTGACTGCAGGGTAATCCCGGCCGTAAAGCAGTCAGTCCGATGACGTCACCGCCGGGGAAGCAGGTAATCAGCTGTGCTGCGCCGGGATGACAGGCTCTGCCTGTCATTCTGATGTAGCAGAGCTGGATCGTCGTGGGACACTCGTTACTATGGACTGCATCGGTCAGGTGGTATACTTTTTTTTTTTTTCATTTTTTTACAGGAGATCGATGGCGTCGCAGCAGGATGAGACAGTAATAAAAGAAATGAAAACTGTGTTTTTTTATTTTTTATTAAATTAAAAAAATTTTTTTGGAACATTCACCCGTCCGGGTACATAAACAATTTAACTATTTATTTACATACAGGGACCCTGTCCGGGTTATTTAGACTTCTTTGGCAGGGGTGTTACAGGTACCACCTGGTACTCTTCTGGTGCTTGCCAAACATCCGAGACACCAAGGACCACCAGGACCTGATGACGTCGTGTGGCCTGTACAGTCAAGTCGTGACCCGCTATCTGGGTCTGTGTGGCCACCTCTTTCATCTCTCTCCGGTCTGGAGCCCTATGTCACGGACTGTACGAACCCCAGGGGGCCTAACAGGCGCCGGGTACGGGCCAGCTATACTTATCATGTCCATAGCTGGGGCTGCTGAGGAGACCACTGAGGGAGGCTGGGGAGATTTACGGCGTGGGGTGGGCACTTTTGCAGAGGCCTGGATGTGGGAGGCTGAAGGCTTCGAGGGTCTCACAGGTTCCTGACACACTGGGGAGTAGGGGTCGCACCTGGTAACATTTAGGGCGTACCACCCATTGTAACCCCAGTGTCGGGTGTAAGTCACCAAGTCTCCTGGCAACAGGTCCCTCCCCGGGTGTCCTTCTGGGAGGTGAGCCTCCACGTCCCGCCGGGTCACAAAGACTTCTAAATAAAGTCCAGGCTCCTTGATGAAGCCCCACCCACCTTTCAATTTAAAGCTCCGTACTGCACCCTTACGCCGCGGCTCACTCAGGGTTCCTTTATCCTTTCTCATCCGGTCCTTATCTGCCCGGTCCTTCTCCAGGTGACGTTGGCGAAGTTTTAGGGTTTCTCGCTGCTCCCTTTGTCGCTCTGCTTCCCGCTCCCAACGTCTCCACTCTTCCTCCTGACGCCGGTTGTAATTCTCCTCCACCAGTTGCTCCATGTCTCCACCACTCCACTGCAGCTTACAGTGTCCGGTTTGCGGCAGCTCTCCTGTCGCCCCCCAGTCCTGGCGGCGCTACCCTGCGGAGGAAGCAGACGGCTCTAAATCAGATGACAGTCGGGGCTCCGGTACAGGCAGGTAGTGCTCTGGTGCCTGCGCGGCCTCCTCCATGAGGACGGGTGTCGCTTCTTCTGTCTCAGCGACCGGGGCAGACAGCGGGATCTGGGGTGCTGCTGACGGTGCTGCGGTTTTTGCAGGAACGGGTGCCTCCACTGCGACAACGTCAACCGGATCACATTGCAAGGGCTCCTCTACTATAACGGGTGCCTCACCTTCCGGTACAGACACTTCAGGTAAGAGGGATTGGCGCCGCTCCAAGTTTATTTTTAGGGCACGCCAGCTGGCTTCCATCCTGGCGACCTCCTCCCGGTGCCGGGCCAGGCCTCTCAGGGTATCCTCCGCTTCTTGCAGCGTAGGAGGGTTTACAGGCCGGGTGCCCAACGGTGATTCCGTGGCGATCGGGTCGCTTCCGTGGGGGGAGAGCTCTGACTGCTCCATCCCTTCCCACTTCTGCTCGTCGTGTCCATTAGCCATCTCTGCCAAGTCACATGTGTCATATCTGGAGAGGGCCCCTCTTTTGTAGGGAGGCGGGACCTCCTCACACTGAGGAGGATGAGGAGGCGGAACTCCAGAGCTGTGGGGCATGATGTTACATTGCAGTACCATTTACAGTGGGCGGTCATCGTTTTCACGCCACTGAGTGAGTGACACCCACGAAGAGCACGCCCTTCTTCTTCACCAGTGCCTCGTCGTGACGCAGATATGGCGGAAAAATGGCAAATACATTCTCTGATGATTTTAGCAATTCTCAAGCACAAAACCAGTGCAATTCAGGCACACAGGACTCGCTTATAGCGAGCTACAGAATCCTGTTCGTGACGCCCAAGTTGAGTCGCACAGAGCCAGAGGTTTTCGGGGTACTCGGCACCGAGCCCGTCGACTTCTATGGGGTATGTCACGTCTTTACCCGGCAATTGAATTAGAGTCGATTTTACTATGTAGAAGTGTATAAACTATAAATATATGTATATATATATGTCACAATGACATGTATATATATATATATATATATGTATTCTATGTGTGTATATTTTGTGTTTACAACGAAAGAAAGGGTTTTTTTTGTTGCGATATTTTGTTCCCATAGACTTACATGGGACTTCCGGTATCGAAATCGGATATCGACGATATTTAGTGCTATCGGCGATACAATTTCGATACGATATTTTTAGATATTGAGCAATATCGCTCAACACTATTAAGGAGCCAAGATCCATGGACCTTGCCAGCCTGATAATACCAGGCCACAGCAGTCTGCATATCTTGGCTGATTAACAAAAATAGGGGATCCCCTCGAAAAAAATTGGCGTGGGGTCCCCCCTATTTTTGTTAACCAGCCAGATGAAGCAGACCGCTGAGGCCTGGTTTTTCAGGCTGGTAAGGATCCAATATCCATGGACCTTGCAAGCCTGATAATACCAGGCCACAGCAGTCTGCTTAGCTTGGCTGGTTAACAAAAATAGGGGATCCCCTCGAAAAAAAAACGGCGTGGGGATCCCCCCTATTTTTGTTAACCAGCCAAGTAAAATGCAGACTGCTGCGGCCTGGTATTAAAAGACTGTCAAGGCCCATGGATTTTGGCCCTCAACAGCCTGATAATACCAGGCTACAGCAGCCCCACATTTGGCGCATCAAAAGATGTGCCAATTGTGGCACTTTACCTGGCTCTTCCCACTTGCCCTGTAGCGGTGGCAAGCGGGGTAATAAGGGGTTAATGTCACCGTTGATTGCACGGTGACAATAAGCCCGGTTAATAATGGAGAGGTGTCAATAAGACACCGATCCATTATTAATCCCAAAGTTTTTAAATGTTTAAAAAAAAGACACAGCAAGAGAAAAGTCTTTTAATGAAATAAAAGAGACAACACAGTTTTCATTAATTTTATTATACTCTCATTCCTGCGACGCCATCGATCTCCTGTAAAAAAAGAAAAAAAACAAACCAACAGTATACCACCTGTCCGACGCAGTCCATAACGACAGTCCCACGACGATCCAGCTCTGCTACATCGCAATGACAGGCAGAGCCTGTCATCGCAACGCAGCACAGCTGATTACCTGCTTCCCCGGCGGTGACGTCATCGGACTGACTGCTTTACTGCCAGGATTACCCAGCAGTCACTGCAGTTATCGCGAGAAACTGCATGTGACCGCCGGGGAAAGAAGATTGCGGCCATGAAGCAGTCCAGCCCGTGACCGCCGGAGATCTTCTGCCAGGTAAGTGCCGCTGACTCCTGACAGACCCGACCGACGGACACTGACAGTGACAGTGACAATCCCGATTCCGGTATCCAATATGACGAAAATATCGGAACTCGGAATCGGAATTCCGATACAGCCAATATCGGCCGATACCCGATATTTGCAGTATCGGAATGCTCAACCCTATTCCTGAGTCGAAAACTTACTCCATCAAAAAACAGAGACAGCATTGTAGAGAGAGAGTGCCTGGCGATAAAGTGGGCACTGGAGTCGTTGCGCTACTATTTGTTGGGGATAACATTTTGTTTTGTAAATGATCATTCCCCTGTGACTGGCAGTGTTGTAGCCCAGGGAGTAGAGTTCAGGTGGTAGAAAGATGAACATAACAGGAGACTTGGAAAACGTTGGCAAACAGTTATTTAATCTGAAAACGGACAGGCAAATTCAGGTGAGATCCATGCCTTGTTCATTTTCAGAAAAATAAGCCAGTCTACATTGTCTGAGGATAGTCGCATGCGACAGTCTGTTAGTACACCACCTGCAGCACTAAAGACGCGCTCAGATAATACACTGGCAGCAGGGCAAGCCAGCACCTCCAAGGCATACCACACATCAAATACAAATATAACAGTAATAATAATATTATTAATAAAAAATGAAATTGCACACACAGTACACAGACACAGCTCATATGTGTGTATGAGAGAGTGTTTCTGTGTGTAGTTCATGCCTCTAGCCTAGAAGATCAGTCTTGCTAAAATCTTTAACACTGACCCCTGTTCTGTTCTTAAAATGGTGGATGCTGAACTGCTTCTCAGCCCCCTCATACACAATCATTATGTGGCACTGCTGGGCTCAGTCAGAGGCATCAGATTGAACTAGGCTGTCCTGAGTCATTCTCAATAGAACATTTTGTTCAGCAGTTCATCTAGTTCATTTAGTTCAGAGGTCACATGATGCATTTCCTATCAGCTCCTCACAGGATAGGGTGGAGAAAAACTGAATTAAATGAACTAAATGAACTAATCTTTTGAACTAATCTTTTCAGTGAACTAGTTCATGGTGAACTAATCACCAAAATTAACTAGATTTCCCATCACTATGGTGTACACCTTGGTGGCGCTGTCACAAAACTTTGCCACATTTGTAACATACAGCTCTTGCCCTGTGCAGAGGCGCTGCTTGTGCTCCCTCTTGTTGCAGAGGTGTCTACAATGCCTCGACGCACAGAGCTGCTTTGTAAAGCAGCAGCAGCAGCAGCGCTCTCGGCTGGAATGGAGAACATTATGGATTTCAACAGTGTGTCTTGGTCCTCCAGCATTTTACGGTCCCGGTTCAACGGTGTGATGAGGCTTTGTAAGTTGTCCCGGTAGCGAGGGTCTAGGAGGGTGTACACCCAATAATCTGACGTGGTGAGAATGTGGCCGATGCGGCGGTCGTTTCTCAGGCAGTGCAGCATGAAATCAACCATGTGCTGCAGACTCACAACTGGCCAACAAACGCTGTCCTCTGGAAGAGCGTCACACTAATAGATTTTTGTAAATTTAAAATAGAATAAAGCAGCAGCAATTTTTTAAAAATGACAAGGATGAGCCAGTGACAGACACTCAGCAGAGTACACGCAGCGGTGGTTGAAGTAAGTGGAGCGGGATCTACACTCCTACAAAAAAATTAAACCTCAGACTAGAGTGAACACTGAAACACAACTGTTCACTTGCTGTGAAAGGCCTTTTTGTGGACTTCTATTATGTTTGCAAGCAATGTATTGTATTTTGATGGAAGAGCGTAACACTAATAGATTTTTGTAAATTTAAAATAGAAGAAAGCAGCAGCAATTTTTGAAAAATTCCAAGGATGAGCCAGTGACAGACACTCAGCAGAGTACACGCTGCAGTGGTTGAAGTAAGTGGAGCGGGATCTACACTCCTACAAAAAAATTAAACCTCAGACTAGAGTGAACACTGAAACACAACTGTTCACTTGCTGTGAAAGGCCTTTTTGTGGACTTCTATTATGTTTGCAAGCAATGTATTGTATTTTGATGGAAGAGCGTAACACTAATAGATTTTTGTAAATTTAAAATAGAAGAAAGCAGCAGCAATTTTTTAAAAATTCCAAGGATGAGCCAGTGACAGACACTCAGCAGAGTACACGCTGCAGTGGTTGAAGTAAGTGGAGCGGGATCTACACTCCTACAAAAAAATTAAACCTCAGACTAGAGTGAACACTGAAACACAACTGTTCACTTGCTGTGAAAGGCCTTTTTGTGGACTTCTATTATGTTTGCAAGCAATGTATTGTATTTTGATGGAAGAGCGTCACACTAATAGATTTTTGTAAATTTAAAATAGAAGAAAGCAGCAGCAATTTTTGAAAAATTACAAGGATGAGCCAGTGACAGACACTCAGCAGAGTACACGCTGCGGTGGTTGAAGTGGAGCGGGATCTACACTCCTACAAAAAAATTAAACCTCAGACTACAGTGAACACTGAAACACAACTGTTCACTTGCTGTGAAAGGCCTTTTTGTGGACTTCTATTAAGTTTGCAAGCAATGTATTGTATTTTGATGGAAGAGCTTCACACTAATAGATTTTTGTAAATTTAAAATAGAAGAAAGCAGCAGCAATTTTTGAAAAATTACAAGGATGAGCCAGTGACAGACGCTCAGCAGAGTACACGCAGCATTAGTTGAAGTAACTGGAGCGTGATTTGCACTAAAAAAAAAATAAAAAATCACAGACTGCAGTGAACACTGAAACACAACTGTTCACTTGCTGTGAAAGGCTCCTTTGTGGACTTCTATAGTGTTTGCAACCAAGGTATTGTATACGGATGGAAGCACGTCACACTATTATTTCAATTGCATGGAGCAGCAAGAATTACACTGAAGAAAAAAAAAAGAGTCTGTGAGTGACACGTGCAGATGCCTACAGACAGCGTTGCATACAGAGCAAACTGCAGCGTCACCTGCACTCACACACACCTTGCAGAGCTGTTAAAACAACACTGCAGGCAAAAGGAAGCTTTACACAGCTGGTGGTAAACTAGCCTGCCTAAAGCACAGTACACTAAATCGCAATCTCTAACTGTCCCTCAGAGTCAGCACAGCAGCGTTCTTTCCCTAACTGAGTTCACAGCACAGTGACGCTAAAATGGCGGCGGTGCCTTTTATAGTGCATTCTGACATCATTTCAGCATCCAATCACAGCCATGCCATTAGTTAACATGACCGCAGCAGTACAGGATGTGCCCACACTTCTTAGGATTCCTCATTGGCTGACTAAAATCACATTGCCTCTCAAAGAATTATGGGAACTTCCGATTCCGGTATACGATATATGGAAAATATCGGAACTAAGTATCGGAATTCCGATACAGCGAATATCGGCCGATACCCGATACTTGCGGTATCGGAATGCTCAACACTAGTCACAAATACAAATGCCTGTCACAATTTTCAGATTTATATTTTTAAAATATTTAGAAAACCATGTATAATTTCCTTTATACTTCACAAATACTACTTTTTGATAAAATCCCAATAAAATACATTGAAGTTTGTGGATGTAACGTGAAAAAAATGTTGAAAAGTTCACTTTTCCAAAAGGCACTATAAATAGTACAGATGAACACATGAAAGCCTTTGACAGTTAACATAAAAGTGCCATTAAGGTGACTCACCCGTGATAAGATTGTCCACCAATGTAGTTGGCATGCAGAAGATCCCCACCAGTAAATCGCTTATGGCTAAGTTCAGAATGAACATGTTGGTCACTGTGCGCATCTGCCGATTCTTTAGTACAATGAAGCACACCAACATATTGCCAATCATACACATAAGAAAGATGAAAGTGTACGCCAAGATAAACATTGCTGCAATTGTTGAAGAATGCTGGTAGTAGAAGGAGAATGTCAGATTTTCCCTGGCTATGTGAGTCTGGTTGCCAAATCCTAAGGAACTGATGTTGAAAGGTGGAACAATGGGACCTAAGGAAAGAAATACAAAAGTCAATGCATTGATTCTTACTGACTGATTACCGTATAATAATAAAAGAGCTTTTATAGATTAATCATTTTCAATTTTATTCTCAGTCATGTTTTAGTATAACTACATCTCTTTTGATTTTATAGGTTTAGCTTAATATGGTTTTTATTCTCAAGGAACAAACCTGTGGCAAACACCCTACATGAAAGCATTACCGTATATGAATTCTTTGTGTAGAACACAATCTTACACAGCATTTTGTTTTCCCGTATTTTGTCAGCCATAACATAATATAGCCATAAAAGGTTTTGAGGGATGATAATTGTTCTCATGTGATTTGAAGGTAATTACATACATTACTATGTAATTTACATTTACATTTTGTAAAGTAAAAAAAAACCCACAAGGTGGAAAAAATAGTTGCTTTTATCTCATTCTTTGTTTCCTCTTCTTTTTTGTTTCTGCTTCTTTGGAATCCCATAACGAAGAATAACATTTTGACTTTTCCATAGATGTATATGTTTTCTGGTAGTCAATTTATATTTTTCTATGGTGATATTTTCGGGTACGGGTATGTTTTTTATTTTCTGGGAATGGCTTACTGCAGGAAACAGCAATTCACCTTTTTTTCTTCCATTATTATGATACTGTAAAAAAAAATCAAGTTACCTTCATTCTATGATATTATACAAATAGAGTGATGCAAAATGAGTAGAGTTTTTAATGTTTAACTCCTTCATGACATGCGCCGTACATGTATAGCAGGTGTATAGAGCAGGCTCATGAGGTGAGCTTGCACATACCCTGCAGGTCATGACTGTGTGTTACAGCTAGAACCTGCCTCTAAGGCCGGGGGAACACTTGCGAGTGTGATGCGAGAAACTCGCGCGAGTCTCTCGCATCATTGCAGCCACACACTCCGGTCCGAGTACCGGCGGCAGTGTCGGGTATTGATGCGAGAGACTCACGTGAGTTTCTAGCATCACACTAGCAAGTGTGACCCCGGCCTAACACCTGTAGTTGGAGCGGATCTCTGCTCGCGATTGTTAACCTATTAAATTCCACTGTCAAACTCTGACATCGACATTTAAACTGTGCCAGCATGGGGGCTAGTCATTCTTTGCTCCGATCAGGTCCAAATAGGTTGCTGTGACAACCAGAAGTCCTCCTTTTGCTTGTCGTTATTGCACTCCAAGCATGTGGCCGGGCATCAAAGGAGAGCGTGATTTTTATTTTATACAGTACAGCAATGCTATGGAATTGTGACATTCAGCACAAGCAATCAGACGATTGCAGATTCAAGTCCCCTGAGGGGACTAGCAAGAACAGTGAAAAGTAAAAAAAGCTTTAAAAAATGGGAAAAAAAATAAAAAAATGTAAAAGTTCAAATCACCCCGATTAAGCCTCATTAAAAATAAAGAAAATAAAAAATACACATATGTGGTATGGCCGCATTCAGAAAAGACAAAAAAGAGAAAACATTACATGTCCTGGAAAATAGCGACACAACACTCTAAATTTTGTTTTGCAAACTTCTGATGTTTTTATACCACTAAAATAATAAATAGACTGGACATGTTTGGTATTGCTGTAATCATAGTGATGAGCAGAATCACACTGACAGGTCATTTTTCTTACAAAATGTACAGTTAGTAAAAAAAAATCCCAAAATACAATGTCGCGCGACTTTCTCGCATCACACACGCAAGTGTGACACCGGCCTAATACAAACATGTTTTAAGAAAAAAAAAAGTAACTTTCTTCTTTTCTCATCAACATGTATTTATGTTTATTAGATCTATTTTGGGGTATATATAATGTATTGATTGATTTTTTATTTTTTTTTAGGGGTGTAATGCAAAGACCCCCCAGCAATTTCTCTATTGTTTTGTATTTGTTTTTTTTTCACTGCCTACTGTATGGCAAAAGTAATAAGAATAATGTTACACTACAGGTTATTATGATTATGACCACAAATAGTGAACTGTTAAAAAAAATGTATAAGGGCGAGAAGTTTTTCTTTATTAAATTTACTTTAGTTTTTTGTTTCGTTAGGGCACTTAAAGCAATGTACTTGTCATCACTTCTACAATTCTCTGAAATATGATGTATATTAAAATCTTATTATAGGATCCAGATGGATGAACACATAGGTGGGCTGAGCTGCTGCAGTAAATCAATTCTTCAGAAATGATGAGAATAAGGTTTTTTATTCACAATGGGTTTCAACGGCTTACCGACATCTTGATCAAGTGATAAAACCAAATGAGTTTAGGTGCTTTCACTTGATAAAGATGCCGATACGGTATTGAAACATATTGTGAATAAAAAACCTAATTCTCATCATCATTTCTGAAGAATTCATTTACTCCAGCAGCGCTGCCCAACTATGTGTTCATCTAATTGGATCCAATATCTCCTGGATGATTTATTCACCTGCCATGGAGCAGCAGCAGCTGTTTTTCTTCATAGGCATTGTGCCTGTCACAACTCCACCAGGTGAGGGTAACCAGCGCTCTCCTACTCTCCCTTCATAGGGTATCTATCATCCTATTGTGCGCTCTGATTCCCACTTTTAGATTTCTTCAGAATCTTCTTAAATGCATAGCAAAGTGTTAGGCCTTGACTATGCAGACAGGGTTCTGTTGTCAAGAACATGGTGTCCATTGGAAATCTGCAGCTGTCCACGATCACGTTGCAGTGGGCAACTGTGATGAAAGAGGGTGCCCCATCCTTCTCTCAAACCCCTTAGATGTCAATACTAAGTTAGGGATAGGATTCAGCTGACCTGTTAATAAAATGACTTCCTTTATGCAAAACTGGTGAGAGTCTTTATCCCCATTCTAGTTCTCCTTGGTTCTCTCCATCACTGAGTCCCGAATGTGCCACCCTACGTTATGATCACCCCCAACTGGACTGTCGCTGGACGATAAGACTGTCTTCGGAAGAGAAGAATGCTTGTCATCTCATATCTCACTGCCTGCTCCCACCCACATAGGAGAAGAGACAGCAGCATACATGATGACCTATAGAAATCAAAGAGGTCCAGGCACACACATACTGATGAATTAGGCTTTTAATCGAATAAACACATAAATCTAGCATTGAGCGATACTGCCCGATATCCTAAAATATCGGATCGGATTGGATCGGCCTGATACTCAAAAAGTATCGGGTATCGCCGATCCGATACCGGAAACCCAATGCAAGTCAATGGGACAGAAATATCGGAACTAAAAAAAACCCTTTCTTTCCTTGTAAACACTAAATATACACACATAGAATACATATATATATATATATATACATGTCATTGTGACATATATATACATATATTTATAGTTCATACACTTCTACATAGTAAAATAGCCTCTGATTCAATTGCCGGGTAATGCCGGCTTTTGTGAAAATACAGAAGCACCCGACATGAAATGACACATGGTTTACATAGAGTTAACCATGTCTTTTCATGTAGTTTGATATCTGGTTTTCACAAACAATTACATGAGTGTATGTGTGCAAAATTTCACACCTGTAGGGGTTAATTAAAGGTGTAAATTCGCTGTAAAAAAAACCGTACTTTTTTGCTACGAATTTACACCTTTAATTAACCCCTACATGTGTCAAATTTTGCACACATACACTCATGTAATTGTTAGTGAAAACAATATATCAAACAACTTGAAAAGACATGGTTAACTCTATGTAAACCATGTGTCATTTCATGTCGGCTTCTGTATTTTCACAAAAGCCGGCAATTGAATTAGCGGCTATTATACTATGTAGAAGTGTATGAACTATAAATATAAATATATATATATATGTGTCACAAATTCAATGACATGTATATACATATATGAGGTGTAAAATTGTTGAAAAAAAATGCGTGGGCTCCCGCCCTATTTTCTCAACCAGACAGACAAAGCCAGCGAGTGGGGGCAGATAATAATAGCCCAGAGAGGGACCATTATTTTTGGTCCCCCCCTGGCTACTAACATCTGCCCCCAGACACCCCAGAAAAGGCAAATCTATAATTAGATTTGCCCTTTCTGGCACTTTGCCCGTCTATTCCCATTGCCCTGTAACGGCGGTGAATGTGTTAATAAGGGATTAAAGCCACCTTGCTATTGAAAGGTGAGTTTAAGCCAGGTTAATAATTGAGAGCTGTCAATTAGACAACTATCAATTATTAATCCTATTGTATGAAATAAAAATAAAACACACACACTTTAATTAAAAATCATTTTAATGAAATAAACACACAGTTTTTGACCATATTTAATTTTACTGCCATTCCTTGCGAAGCCCTTGTTCACCTGTAATAAAAATAAAATAATAAAGCAACATTATTCTTACCTATCCGATGTTCAGTCAGGTCCCCCGATGTAATCCTTCTGAAAGGGTTAATGTTTACTGCAGAGACTGCAGCTAATGCTGACAGTCTCACAGTAAACCCCCGACTGAATCATTTCCTCTCCTGGCTGACAGGAGAGGAAGTGGTTAGCATAATTGATTGCTTCCCACTTTCACTTCAGGTCAGCCAGGGACACCCATAGCATCAGTGACGTCAGAGGGAATCCCGGCTGACCTGAAGTGAACTAATTAACAAAAATAGGGGATCCCCTCGAAAAAAAAAATGGCGTGGGGTCTCCCCTATTTTTGTTAACCAGCCTGATAAAGCAGACTACTGAAGCCTGTTTTTTCAGGCTGTTAAGGAGCCAATATCCATGGACCTTGCAAGCCTGATAATACCAGGCCACAGCAGTCTGCTTATCTTGGCTGGTTAACAAAAATAGGGGATCCCCTCGAAAAAAAATGGCGTGGGGTCCCCCCTATTTTTGTTAACCAGCCAGATGAAGCAGACTGCTGAGGCCTGGTTTTTCAGGCTGGTAAGGATCCAATATCCATGGACCTTGCAAGCCTGATAATACCAAGCCACAGCAGTCTGCTTAGCTTGGCTGGTTAACAAAAATAGGGGATCCCCTCGAAAAAAAAACGGCGTGGGGATCCCCCTATTTTTGTTAACCAGCCAAGTAAAATGCAGACTGCAGTGGCCTGGTATTAAAAGACTGTCAAGGCCCGTGGATTTTGGCCCTCAACAGCCTAAAAATACCAGGCTGCAGCAGCCCAACAAATGGCGCATCCAAAGATGCGCCAATTGTGGCACTTTACTCGGCTCTTCCCACTTGCCCTGTAGCGGTGGCAAGCGGGGTAATAAGAGGTTAATGTCACCTTTGATTGATCGGTGACAATAAGCCCGGTTAATAATGGAGAGGCGTCAATAAGACACCGATCCATTATTAATCATAGTTTGTAAATTTAAAAAAAAAAAACACAGCCAGAATAAAGTCTTTTAATGAAATAAAACACCACACAGTTTTCATTAATTTTATTCTTCTCTCATTCCTGCGACACCATCGATATCCTGTAAAAAAACAAAAATAATAAACCAACACAAATACCACCTGTCCGACGCAGTCCATATTAAAGAGTGTCCCACGACGAGTCCAACTCTGCTACATCTGCATGCCAGGCTGAGCCGAGCTGCTTACCGTTGCGGCTTCCTGGCGGTGACGTCATCCGGACTGGTTTACGGCCAGCTGTCGAGAGAGTACAGCTGGCCGAGATTACCCAGTACCCGGCAATCACTGCAGTTATCGCGAGATTCTGCACGTGACCACCAGGGACAGGGTAATGGCGGCATCCAGGAGGACGTGACCACCGGGGAAGGCGATCTTCTGCCAGGTAAGTGCGGACTCTCCTGAGTCCTGACTCCTGACAGACCCGACCGACACTGACTGTGACAGTTTCGGGAAGTTCCTGTGTCACGTACTTCGTTCTGTGACACAGGAACTCCCCATAGACTTACAGGAAAATTCCGATTCCGGTATCCGATATGACAAAAATATCGGAACTCAGAATCGGAATTCTGATACAGCAAATATCGGCCGATACCCGATATTTGCAGTATCGGAATGCTCAACACTACATAAATCCAATTAGGACGCATTTCAGCCCATCCGAGGCTGTAATCAACACGTGCATATATCCTAAGAGTGTACGGAGAATGTCTGCATTGTATTTTGATTGTGAGAGTGAGAAAAGCTTTACTTTAAGGTTCTGTTTATATTTTCAATTTGCATTTGCGTGGAGCTAAGAAAAGGCACTAATATTGTGTGGAGGCATAGAGTAGCACTATTACTGTTTAGAGCCCATATGTCAAAGTCAAGGCCCACGGGCCAGATCCGGCCCGCGAATTGATTATCTATGGCCCCCTGGATGATATTTAATTAGTATTAGAACTGGCCCGCAGGCCACAGCCGCCCGCTGGTGTTTTGCACGCACCAACACTACATTTCCCACAATGCACCGGTAGCCCGCGAAGTCACTGCAGCGCGCACAAGCGGCTTCATTATTCATCAGTAGTCAGAGCAGAGAACAACTTTCTGATACACCCCTCCTCAAAAATGGCTAAACGTAAGGTGGACGCTGAGAACAGGGGTTTCAGGCCAGGTGGGAGGCAGAGTACATGTTTACGGAGGTAAAAGGCAAACCTGTGTGTCTTCTATGTGAAGAAAATGTGGCTGTAATGAAAGAATTTAATATAAGAAGGCATTATCAAATGTCTAAGAAACACACAGACAAAGACAAGAATATGGAATATGAACAAAAGCTACAGAAGGTGGAAGAATTAAAACGAGGCCTTAAGTCCAGACAGGCTATGTTCACATATGCTAAATCACAAAGCAAGGCTGCTGTCAAGGCTAGCTTTATTGTGGCAAAAGAGGTCGCAAAATCAGCCCAGCCCTTTGCAGAAGGAGAGTTTATCAAAAACTGTATGCTTGAAGTTTGTGACGCAGTGTGACCAGACAAAAGACAACTATTCGCAAATGTGAGCCTGAGCAGAAACAACGTTGCTGAGCGCGTAGACCAGCTTTCCACCAACATAAAAGAACAGCTTGTGAGAAAGGGAAAAGATTTCATCACATATTCTCTTGCTGTGGATGAGAGCACGGACACATCAGACATTGCCCAACTGTCAATTTTTGTCCGTGGAGTAGACTCCAGCCTGAGCATAACAGAAGAGTTTTTGGCATTACGTACTATGCATGGCACAACTACAGGACAAGATCTGTATGAAGACGTATCCAGATGTGTAAATGAGATGGGGCTGCCTTGGGAAAAACTCGTGGGATTAACCACAGACGGAGCACCCACAATGTGTGGGCACAGGAGTGGATTGGTGGCAAGGATGCGGGAGAGGATGCGGGAGGAAAACGTCACAGATGAGCTAACAGCGTATCACTGAATCATACACCAGGAGTCGTTGTGTGGCAAAGCCTTGAAAATGGAGCATGTAATGAGCACCATAACGCGAGCATTTAACTTCATCAGAGCCAAAGGTTTAAATCACCGCCAGTTCAAAGCATTTCTGGGGGAGTTAGATACAGAGTATGGTGACTTACCGTATCACACAGAGGTGCGATGGCTAAGCCGGGGAAAGGTGCTTCAAAGATGTTTTGAGCTGTGTGAGGAGATCTGTCTGTTCATGAAAAGCAAGGGGAAAGACAACAGAGCTCAGAGATGAAACTTTCCTGTGTGAAATGGCATTTCTCTGCGACATCACGAGCCATCTGAATGTGATGAATCTGCAGCTGCAGGGACGGGTACGTGTCATCTCTGATGTGTACAGTACAGTGAAGACCTTTAAAACCAAGCTGAGTCTGTGGGAGACACAGATGCGGAAAGAAAACTTAAGCCACTTTTCCAGCTGCCAGACCTTGAAAGAGAAGCTCTCTACCGCTGTGTTCCCGTGTGCACAGTTTGCCAATAGACTCAACATACTTGCCGACGACTTCCGACGCCGATTTGCTGACTTTGAAGCCCAAAAAAGCAGGTTTGAACTGCTCAGCAATCCTTTTGCAGTTGATGTAGAAAGCGCACCACCAAATCTACAAATGGAGTTGATTGAGCTCCAGTGCAATGACACACTGAAGGAAAAATATGAGAGAGTGGGTGCTGCCGAGTTTTCACGTTCCATCCCCGACACAATGCCCCAGTTGCGCATCCAAGCTGCTCGGACGCTCTCTATGTTTGGCAGCACATACCTGTGTGAACAACTGTTCTCTTTGATGAAGCTAAACAAAACATCACAGAGGAGTCTTCTTACTGATAATCACCTTCACTCAATCCTGAGGATTTCCTCAGCTCAGAGCCTAACCCCGAACATTGATGAACTTGTACTAAAGATGAGACACCTCCAAGTATCAGGCTCAGCCTCAGACAAGTGAGCATCACAGAGCAGTAAAGTATTTTCGGTTTTTTAATTCAGTTACATTTTTACATTTGTTTCTACAAGACGTGATTTTTCTTTGAAGGAAGTATTGTTTTGTCTGTGTGCCATAAATTTTTGTATTTTATTTATTTATATTTATTTTTCAGTTGAATGGACTCAGGGAAAATTGCAGATAAGAGCCATGAGAAAGAATACAACTGATTTGATTTATTTTTTCATTTTACTATTTGAAAGCAGTGATCGGTAGATCATAGAGCAGCACAATAATACATTTTCAGTTTATAATGCATGCACTTTTATTTATGCATTTATCTTGATATTGAGAAACACATTTTGTTTTTAAAAACAATATAATTTTTTGCTTTTTGGCTGTTGAAAATGTTTTAACTTGAAGTTACTGACAGAGCCATAACAAAATATTGCCATATTCATTTAATCATTAAATAATGTACACTGTGTTAGGTCTTGGTTCAATAGGCTATGTGCAATCATTTTGATATGTTTTAATAAACATTGAACCAGTCCGGCCCTCGGCTTGTAGCAAATTTGTTTTTTTGGCCCTCGGTGTGTTTGACTTTGACATCCCTGGTTTAGAGGCACAGATGGGGTACTATGGCCATATGAATGCACAGAGGGGCACTAGGTCCATGTGAAGACATAGAGGGGGCAGTAGGGCCATGTGAAAGCACAGGGAGAGCACTAGGGCCATGTGAAGGCACAGGGGGAACTAGGGCCATGTGAAGGCACAGGGAGAGCACTAGGGCCATGTGAAGGCACAGAGGGGGAACTAGGGCCATGTAAAGGCACAGAGAGGGCACTAGGGCCATGTGAAGGCGCAGGGAGAGCACTAGGGCCATGTCAAGGCACAGAGGGGGCACTATGGCCATTTGAGGGTACAGAGGGGGGAACGAGGGCCATGTGAAGGCACAGAGGGGGAACTATGGCCATGTGAAGGCACAGAGAGAGCACTTTAGCCATGTGAGGGCACAGAGGGAGCACTATGGCCATGTGAAGGCACAGAGGGGGAACTATGGCCATGTGAAGGCACAGAGGGGGCATTATGGCCATTTGAAGGCACAGAGGGGGCACTATTACTGTGCAGTGTTGCAAAGGAAGATACTATTACTTCGATGAGTACATAAGGAAGGTACTACTACTGACAATGGGACTGGGGGGCACTATTCCTGCCTGGGTACTTTGGATGGTTAAAGAACTAAGGTTTATGTAGAGGTTGGAGAAAAGTGGGAAGGATGTGGGAACAGCAATACCGAATATGTTTATGTATACCATTTTACAGAGAAACGTCATCATGGCAGTCTGGCCTGAATGGAGCAAAAAGGGAGAAATAAATGATCAGAGAGAACAATACTGGTGACTCACTAGATTTAACTGTACAGTACACACATACAAAGTCTGGAGACTGCCTGTGCATAACTGTCCATAACTGGGTTCTACCACTATAAACCCCTAAAGACACCACCGCACAATGGAGAGGAAGAAAAGAAAAAGAGAAAAACCAAGCAAGTGACCAGCCAATGAAAATAAGATAAATAATTGCCAATGAGTGCACAGTTGCAAAAAAATATATATAAATTTTTATTGAACAATGTTGTACAAAAAATTACATATCAATATAAAAGAATGATAAAAACAGAACATCTGACAATGCACCTTAATAATCACAGGCTCATGTTGATACACCAGGAGTATAATGGATATTTAATAAAAATATGTGAATATACAAAAAACTATATGTGAAGTGAATATATGTATATCAATGCCTATCAAACGTGCAAAACTAGACACAAATATAACCACAAAAGCACTAATGGTGTGAAATAGAAAAAAACATATTGAGATGTGCCATCATTATAAAAAAGTCCACATCCTGTGTTAATCTGAATAGTGCATAAGCTGGTATGAACATAAATCACCGTGACTGATTAGTGAAGTTACCACACATACATACCTGGGGTGCGTTCTGTCAGACCATCTGCATCAATTAATGGCTCCCAGGTAGTGTTTATGCTCATTTAGGTAACGTGGCTTTGTGTTTTAGCTTCATAATATGTGTGGTAACTTCACTAATCAGTCACGGTGATTTATGTTCATACCAGCTTATGCACTATTCAGATTAACACAGGATGTGGACTTTTTTATAATGATGGCACATCTCAATATGGTTTTTTCTATTTCACACCATTAGTGCTTTTGTGGTTATATTTGTGTCTAGTTTTGCACATGTTTGATAGGCATTGATATACATATATTCACTTCACATATAGTTTTTTGTATATTCACATATTTTTATTAAATATCCATTATACTCCTGGTGTATCAACATGAGCCTGTGATTATTAAGGTGCATTGTCAGATGTTCTGTTTTTATCATTCTTTTATATTGATATGTAATTTTTTGTACAACATTGTTCAATAAAAATTTATATATATTTTTTGCAACTGTGCACTCATTGGCAATTATTTATCTTATTTTCATTGGCTGGTCACTTGCTTGGTTTTTCTCTTTTTCTTTTCTTCCTCTCCATTGTGCGGTGGTGTCTTTATCTTCCGGGTGGTCTGCCATCCAGTTTTAGGAATTGTGGTATCACCTGCACCATATTTCTATGTAGCGTATACATTATTTTGGTTATACACATTTGGGTGATTTATTATTCTGCATTCCTTGTTTGTTTTCCACTATAAACCCCTGTAAAGTGGTAATATTTGTGTCACCAAAAACTACAGGAGACATTTACATTACTTATACTCAGGGAAGGAAAGCTATCATCAGGGTTTTGCCACCTAATGTGAGAGCAGCAAGATGTAGAGACAGAGCCTCTGATTCCAGTGATGTGTCACTTACTGGGCTGCTTACTGTTTTTTTGATAAAATCAGATGTTTATTAGCATGAGATTATAACTAGAGGTCTAGCAAAGCTGCTACCAGGCAGTCCTCAATATTCTTGAGCTCTGATTGGCAGTTTTGTGTGTACACTCTACATAAGCAGAAAGCTAAGAACAAGACACAAAAAACAAATATCCAAAATAAAATACAAAAATAAATTGCAAAAAATGCATAAAGATAGTAATTATAATAAGGGTATTTAGTAAACATAATTTTGATCAAAAGAATCTACAAGCCATCCCGCCGCGTCAAGGCAACCCTTGTGAGACAGTCCTAACTCTTGTATTAAAAAACCTTTACACTTGTCAAGTGGCGTAATGTGAACAAGGACCGTGGGACTGAACCACCAATAAAGCATAGGCCAGACAGGATGGATTTCTCAGCTCAGAAACAGGGAAGTCACACCCTTATATGCACAGGATGCACTGCTCCTGCGCCCAGCACTCCCTCCACAATACGTAGCTCTTCCTCCCTTCTATGGGCACTGCTTTCAGGGATCTTCTGCGAGTCACTGTGACCTCCAGTGGGAGTGCCAATAAAGTGCTCTCCCCATTTCCTGCTGGCATAGTCATTGCTAGGAACCATGTGTACATGGTGATGACTCTGCAGGGAGGAAGTGTAGAGAGCACGTTATTGGCACGCACAACCAAGATCATTGGAGTGAAAGTCGCCTGCACCTGTGCAGAAGATCCCTCAATGCAGTGCCCACAGAATGGAGGAAGGGGTATGTATTTCTGAGGGAGTGCAGGGTGCAGGTGCAGGATTCCAGTGTCAGAATTGACGTGTATGGGAGTAGGAAGGTATTACAATGAAGACAGAAGGCAGGGATATCTTCCATGCACCGCACGCCCCGGAGCCTGGAAGAAATAATTAGCATAAAGACAAAATATAAGATTTCTCAACAAGACCGCTAATATGAGGCATACAGGTAGGACTAGTGTAACATTTCTATCACCTGTATGCCCATATTAATAAGCCAAGCCATATACAGTGCCTTGCGAAAGTATTTGGCTTCCTGGAACTTTTCAACCTTTTCCCACATATCATGCATCAAACATAAAGATACCAAATGTTAATTTTTGGTGAAGAATCAACAAGTGGGACACAATTGTGAAGTTGAACGAAATTTATTGGTTAATTTAAATTTTTGTGGAAATACAAAAACTGAAAAGTGGGGCGTACAATATTATTCGGCCCCTTTAACTTAATACCTTGCTGCTCCACCTTTTGCTGTGATTACAGCTGCAAGTCGCTTGGGTATGTCTCTATCAGTTTTGTACATCGAGAGACTGAAATTCTTGCCCATTCTTCCTTGGCAAACAGCTCGAGCTCAGTGAGGTTGGATGGAGATCGTTTGTGAACAGCAGTTTTCAGCTCTTTCCACAGATTCTCGATTGGATTCAGGTCTGGACTTTGACTTGGCCATTCTAACACCTGGATACGTTTATTTGTGAAACATTCCATTGTAGATTTTGCTTTATGTTTGGGATCATTGTCTTGTTGGAAGACAAATCTCCATCCCAGTCTCAGGTCTTTTGCAGACTCCAACAGGTTTTCTTCAAGAATGGTCCTGTATTTAGCTCCATCCATCTTCTCATCAATTTGAACCAGCTTCCCTGTCCCTGCTGAAGAAAAGCAGGCCCAAACGATGATGCTGCCACCACCACGTTTGACAGTGGGGATGGTGTGTTCAGGGTGATGAGCTGTGTTGCCTTTACGCCAAACATATCGTTTGGCATTGTTTCCAAAAAGTTTGATTTTAGTTTCATCTGACCAGAGCACCTTCTTCCACATGTTTGATGTGTCTTCCAGGTGGCTTGCTGCAAACTTTAAACGACACTTTTTATGGATATCTTTGAGAAATGGCTTTCTTCTTGCCACTCTTCCATAAAGACCAGATTTGTGCAGTGTACGACTGATTGTTGTCCTATGGACAGACTGTCCCACCTCAGCTGTAGATCTCTGCAGTTCATCCAGAGTGATCATGGGCCTCTTGGCTGCATCTCTGATCAGTCTTCTCCTTGTTTGAGATGAAAGTTTAGAGGGGCGGCCGGATCTTGGTAGATTTGCAATGGTATGATACTCCTTCCATTTCAATATGATCGCTTGCACAGTGCTCCTTGGGTTGTTTAAAATTTTGGAAATCATTTTGTATCCAAATCTGGCTTTAAATTTCTCCACAACAGTATCATGGACCTGCCTGTTGTGTTCCTTGGTCTTCATGATGCTCTCTGTGCTTCAAACAGAACCCTGAGACTATCACAGAGCAGGTGCATTTATACGGAGACTTGATTACAAACAGGTGGATTATATTTATCATCATTAGTCATTTAGAACAACATTGGATCATTCAGAGATCCACAATGAACTTCTGGAGTGAGTTTGCTGCACTGAAAGTAAAGGGGCCGAATAACAAAAATTTAAAATAACCAATACATTTCGTTCAACTTCATAATTGGGTCCCACTTCTTGTTGATTCTTCACCAAAAATTTACATTTGACATCTTTATGTTTGAAGCATGATATGTGGGAAAAGGTTGAAAAGTTCCAGGGAGCCGAATACTTTTGCAAGGCACTGTATCCTGGGGGTGACAGATTCCCTTTAATATTAGTTTCCATGTAGTTTGTATTGGATTCCATAAATTAGACTTATTCATCTGGAAATAAAACTCACTTGGGGATTAAAGAACTGCATTGTATTGACACATTTTCGTGATTATGTTTGATTGGTTATAAAATATTGGGAAGGTACCTGAACTTAAAAATTTACCAGCTTTGCAGATGTTGAGCTGCCTCCATATGTTATAGGCAATCCTAAATTAGTAGAAGATCCAGCACATAAAACTTTTATTTGTATCCAGTTAAAATCATGTGGCAAAAAGATTGCATAATAAATCAGAGAAAAAGTCCACTAAAAGATTAACAATCAAGGTTGATACATTTCAAAGTGACACTGCTTACCCACAATCAGGGTATGAGTAAGAAGTATCACTTCCAAGCGTATCAACCTTGATTGTTAATCTTTTTTGGGACTTTTTCCTCTGATTGATTATGCTATTTTTTGTCAAATTGTTATAACTGGATGCAAATAAAAGTTTTATATTTTATGGAAGTGATTGATCTACTACTAACTTTGGATTGCCTTAAGATTTTTTGAACACTCTGGATGTAACGAATGGAAGCGGAGGCAGAGGTGGTGAAGTTCACATTCGTTTTTATTTTTTAATGTGGAACCTCGAGACCGCGGTCCGGGGGGCTCCGAAGGGGGCGTAACTAGTGAGCCCCGGGTACCCGTAGTAAGGCCCCTCGAACAGGACCAGAATGGAATACCCGGAGGACACAGGTGCTACCTCCAGTTAGACCCCGGACACGTGGCAGCTGTCCCAGAGGGACCAAAAGGGTAACAGGTATTTACAGAGTCCGTGGAAAGTTCTTGACGGAGAAGGGTAAGGTCCTGGTCCAGAACGGATGGTAGAAGGCTGGCTTCAGTGACCTTGTCACGGTCCACGGGTACGGATTGCTGATGGCGGAACGGGATGACACTTGCGCCAGTAATAGCTGAGATTGTCCAGATTAGCCAGATACGGGTTAGCAATGATCTGAGGAGACAAACAGTATCAGCGAAGCACAGAGACTGCAGATGCAGCGCAGACAGATCAGGCACAGAACCGGATGTAGCAATGATAGAACACGTTGCTCCGGCACTCCCCTAATGGTGGAGTGACCAGATATAGTACTGAGTGCGCAGCCATTGGTTAATTAGCTATTTCAAAAAATGCACGCTGCCCCTTTAAGAGAGACGGTGGGCGCGGCCTCACGTCCTAAGCAGAGTATCTGGAGGCCTGCCAGCAGCGTGCCAGGAAGTGGAGGAGGACACAGGACGCCGAGAAACAGATGGGACAGGTGAGTGAGCAGGACGGAGTGCAGAGGCAGCGCTGGGACCGGGTGTAACACTGGATAGGTGAGCTGATGATTTCTCTTCTATTTCTCCATATGTTATACCTTGCATGAAAATGGCATACATGTAGAGTAAGGCTGGAGTCACACTGGCGACTAAATCGTACCACTAGAAAGCGATGAAATATCGCTTTGCAGTCGACCCAATATTAATCAATGGAGTAGCTCCCAGCATCCGATTTTTTGTGGTCCGATTTAAACGTGCGAGTGCAATCGCAGCATGCTGCGATTGTCACCGATTGTGGGTCGACTATCGCCAATGCAAGTCTATGGGTGCGATGAAAAGTGGGATTACAAACGGACCGCACGTGTGAGTTGCGATGAAATCGCACAACTTTTCCAGGTGACAGGAAACTGCCTTTGAAATTCTCAGGAAGCCTTTACATGCTAATTAGCTAAGCGCATCTTAAAAAAAAACAGGAAGAACGCCTACACGGAGTCCAGAAACATGGCATCTAGCCACATCAATGTGGAACTCCTCATCGTATTGATGCAGGAGAGGCCTGAATTGTGGGACCAGCGCGATCCCAATTACAGCAATCGGACGCGCAAAGAGGCTGCATGGCAAACAATATGTGAACACATTTTTCCAGACTATCATCAGAGATCCAGGGAGGACCAAGAGCGTCTTAGTAAGTACCACATGTAACGTTTTTTTTTTTTTTAAAATTTTATTAGGAAAATAATAATGTATGCTTATGTGTTTAAATGATATTTAAAAAGCAGCATTATCAAACTCTTCCTATTTATAACTACACATTGATGTGTGTGTTCACAAACAATATCCATGTATTTTAACATATCATCGATGCTTTGTCATTTATTCACTACAACATTTTGTACTCCCCTTCATCTCAGATGTAGTTTGTAGGTACTAAAATGCTAAATGATTGAGGCGTTTTGTTAAGGGCCAAGCACTTTTTGAAATGTATGTTACTGCTTATAATATGTATACTTCTGGTTGTATGTTTATGTGTTTTAATATTGTAAATCACATCACACATGAACACTATTTAAATGTTCAGTGTTGCATAATGTTATTTTTTGTTTAATAAATACATATCATATCAGTCATTATAACCGTTATGGCGTTCTTAAATTTGTAGTGACTGATGTGACAAGGCGGTGGCGCAGCTGTCGGGACTGCTACCGGAGGGAGAGGCAGATTAGGGATCGGAGTGGGGCTTCAGCCTCTAAGAAGAGGAAGTACCTCTATTTTGATAGACTAAACTTCCTTGCGCCAGTGATGGATGTGCGACCGTAAGTGCATGTGTGTTCAACCACTTTCATGTCAAACTTTCTAATTAGCTGGCTTTTAATTGTCAAAATTTCTTTCCTTTCTAGGACGGAGTCAAACCTAACTGAGAGGGAGACGGGGTCGGACTCCGAAGTGCTTATCGACCCCGTTGGTGATGGGGCAGAGGAGGCAGGCCCTTCCTCTGCAGCATGTGGGTCCACCCAAGCAGCACCAACAGCAGCTGCAGGAGCTGAGGATTCACAAAGCCAGCATCCGGAACATGAGGACCTACCTCAGAGCAGCAGCCCTAATAGGGGTCAGGATGTGTCTCCTCCTCATTCCCAACGCACAAGGCGAGGCAGGCGGCGACGAGAAGGAGTGGGTTCTGTGACAAGGAGGCAGGTGGACCGAGGAGTTCTGGACTATTTGTCCAGTGTAGCAAATGATGATGGGGAGGAGGGAATTTGCCGCAGTCTGGCCCGTTACCTCCGGGCTATTCCAAGACAGCACAGACTGCGGATCAGAAGCGGACTGCAGATTGTTTTGGATGCTGGAACAGCGCCTAATGATCCAAGCAACCTACTAGATTATCTAGAAAGATGGCTGGTTGGTCCTGAAAATGTGTTAAGGTTGTTTGGACCAAATCCCTCACAATCTGCTTCTGCCTCTGATCCTCCTCCTCATCATCATCCTCCTCCTCCACCTCCTCCTTGTGTCCAACAGAACCCAACTCCTCCTCCTCCTCATCCTACTGCAGCTCCTTCTTTCTTTGGAGCTACACAGCTCCAAGCCATGGGACAGAGTGGCCATGCACACTATGCCCACTCTAACATACCCAATGTTGTTGGCTGGCCACAACATGGATATGTTAGACATGGGCATA
Source organism: Oophaga sylvatica (assembly GCA_033576555.1). NCBI lineage: Eukaryota > Metazoa > Chordata > Amphibia > Anura > Dendrobatidae > Oophaga > Oophaga sylvatica. The sequence goes on along the minus strand of JARQOD010000003.1, from coordinate 502,467,496 downwards.
TTGGGGGTCATTCTGCTAGTGCTCAGTCATATCAATATGACTATGAGCATCAATTCCCTATGTACCCCTACACACAAGCCCCTCAGGATGCAGCCAGTAACCCAGCTGCTACGTTAGGTTCTGCACCAGCTCAGGCTCAAACACAGGTTGCAGATAGTGGAAGGCCTAATACACAACCTGGCCATCCATCACCAACACCACCAAGCTACCATCAATTGTAGCTGAAAGTTTTTTTTTGGTATGGAACTTATATATATTTATTTTTGCATATTGAGAATGTTATACATATTTTATTTTTATGTTTGGACATGTTGGTCCTGTTTTATAAATATATCAGCCTCTAAAAGGCTTACAAACTAAATACACTAATGATTAAAATTAGTGAAGTGCCATTGGTTGTCTGTGATTATTCTTATATGTTATGTCCTGTGTTAAGTAGGAAAAAGTGTACATAAAATAATTACAGTCTTCCATGAATTGATGAATCAAAAGTAAGTTTATGGTATCAGATAACATAAAACACACTACATAGCTATGGCCTCATCTTGCCAAGGAATAGCACCCGCAGGAGAAACAAAATAATTGGTCAATAAGTCACGGACTTTGAGTCCAGAAGGGGGACGATGAGGATGGATGACTGCTCTCATAGGCCTCGTCATATTATCAGACTGAAGGTCAGGCATATCAGCTGATGAGCATTCATGCATTCTTGTAAAATTATGTAGTACCACACATGCTTGCACTACAAGATTAACATTTGATTCACTTAGCTGAATGGCTGATTGGAGTAGCCGCCATTTGGCTGTAAGAATACCAAATGTGCACTCCACCAGGCGTCGTGCACGAGCAAGCCGATAATTAAATATGCGTCGCTGATGGTTCAGATTGCGCCGAGGATATGGCCTCATAACATGACGAGTTAATTGGAAGGCCTCATCCGCTACTACAACATATGGCACTGCATCCACATTTGACTGTGGAAGTTGACATGCTGGTGGTAAGTCCAATTGGTTATTGCGTAGCCGCCGACCCATAATGGAAGAATTGAAGACTCTGGAGTCTCCAGTCCTTCCATAGGCCCCAATGTCTACAATTATGAAGCGGTAGTTACTGTCGACCAAGCCCAACAAAACTATAGAAAAATATTGCTTATAATTGTAGAATTGGGTCCCTGAGTTCGGCGGCTTACGCACACGTATGTGCTTCCCGTCCAGGGCTCCAATACAGTGTGGAAAATTACTGCTTTCTTGAAATCCACGTGCAATCCTCAACCAATCTTCCATTTTGGGCTCTGGCATCACCTCTTTATTTAGTCTTGACCAAATTTGTCCACAAGTAGAGCTGACTATTCCGGAAATGGTGGATTTCCCTATCAAAAACTCTAAATGCAGAGCAGCGTATGAGAGCCCAGTGGAAAGGAACCTGCAATACACAAACAACAACAAACATGTACACATCAGACAAACAAAATAAAAACACTGCATTAACCAAATGTAAACAGTGGACATTTGTTTACTCACCCATTCACTTAATGTAATGACTTACAAACCATTATGACTGCTACACACAAGCATATAGGGAAAACTTAAACATTTTATAATGCCATGGGGTACAGTATGTTAACATGAACAAAGTAAGAAGAATGTGAAAGTTGTTACATTATGCAAAACATCATCAACATATCGTTGACACACATACCTTAATGTTAGAAGAAGCCTTTCCTCAGCAGAAATTGAAGGACGCATCCTGGTGTTCTGAAAGGTGATTCCAGGGTGCAATATGTCAAGCAAAATATCAAAGGTGGCAACACTCATGCGACAATAGGCAAAAAACTTGTCTGGATTCCTACGCAATGTCGAATACAGGCGCTCAAAATGCCCTTTGCTGATCCTTCGCATCACAAGGGGATGCACCCACATCCTTCTGCGGATTCTGTGAGAAACAACTACAGGGTATGGCTCCCCAAAACTTCTGGATAGCAGCCAATAGTACAGAAGACGCTCAGTTCTATTAAACCTTAGTCTGTCACTCATAATTTTCACTTTGCAGCAACACAACAGGAACCACTAAGAAGCCAAACACTCCACGGCAACGTTGGGAGGGTAAGAACAGTCAAACCACGCTTAAATATGGGTCTGGCTCATTATTCAAATGATTTGCAGGCCTCAAAACCGTTAAATGTCCATTTTGCTATGATGCCACTAAAAAACGGTAGTCGCTGGGTAATCGGATGTGAAACTTAAGCGTCCATGCTACAAAATCGCATCAGCTACCAACAATTGGATGCCAGTCGCATCAATGTTCATGAAATTTTAATCCGATTATCGACCGACTAAAACGGTCCAATTTTTTAGACGTTGTGTGTGACTCCAGCCTAAGGCTACACTTAGTGCCTATGGAGTAGAGGAAAATGATTCCAAACAGCATGACGGCTCGGAGCTGCGGGACTAAAGCTGCTGTTTACTTGCTGTCATTAGGGGTCAATTCTGTAATAGCTGCACAATTTGGCCGATAACCTAAAATGTGATTTCACCATGGGAATGATCAGACATTTTGTTGCAGATTTGTTGAATGGATTTCTGTGGCTGAATGTTATTTCTACACCTCTGAATACTGGTGAATAAATTTCTTTCTTCTGCACTTTTACAATCCTACTTAGGTGTCTGGGACAGTCAGAAAAATGGTTGTAAAATGTCTGCCATGTGTGAACTTGGAGAAGCTGCCCAAGGGCCAACTTTCAGCCTCCTTTCACATTCTGCAGTAATCACAGCAAAAAAACCCAGCATGAACGCTAAGATGTCATTCATCCATGAAACAGGGAAGTAACAGAAGGTGAGTACACGGGTGGTAGAAAAAATGTACAAACGACTTCTTGCTAACCAAGATTGGAAACAGACAATAGTGCTTGACTGCTACAAGAGAACAGCCCCCACTTCACTACTGTTGAATAAGCAGGGGCACTGTCAACCAATGCCTCTATGTAACCGATGCCGTCAGCACATTGCCATTAGCACAATGTGAACCTAGCGTTAAATCTATTTAAATGTGTGCTGATATAGTTCTTATTATGCTATAAGAGCGGTTGGATAGCTCGAAATATGTCAGTTTTTATGTTCCATGTATGTGTGTTTATTTTTTCAATTTTTATTGGATCTTCAATAAAACAACTTTTTTATGCTATGGACGGATGGTTGTGCAGAAATTCCTCCACTATTGCCCAATTATCGCTGAAGTCTGCCAGCTGAATACTGCACCCGCCGTGTTGGATCATTTCAGCGGATAATCTCATTAGCAGCGTTGGTGAGCTTTCTACTCTCTTTTTTAAAACACAATTTAATCAATGGCGACACTCTACTTTTTACTATTACAGTTGAGGAAGTTTTCTTCAGATCAATGTCAGAAAATGGCAAACAAAAGCATTGAGCATCTTCTATAGTTTTATTTGCAATTTTCTCATGGATTTCAGTAAGAACTAGGTATGTAATTAGGATGACAGATTGTTTTGTGCAATGCTCAATCTAGTCACTTTAATTTATTGCTATTCATGTAAATGAAACTTCAGATTTGCAACAGCTGACAAAGATCTAAGCTCTCGAGCAAAAACGTATGTATGAATTATGGTAAGAGGTAAAATCAAATGTTTTCTTAACATCAAGTAACTTTTGCTTCAGGGTACTTTGTTTACTCCTTGTCCATTTGTCCATGATGTATCATATATTGTTTTCTGCAGCAAATCCTTAATAGAACTGGATACAAACAAGGTTATTAGGGATGAGCAAATTTATTTGAGTAGAATTGAGTTCTCCTGAAATTTTACAAAAATACACATTCTTCAGAATAGAGATTTTTTTGCAATGTTCTCCACGCGAATTCAACAAAATGGCATCTAGCAGCAGCCACCAGTTTGCTGAAAGGTAGAGGGCGACGCAGATCGTTAAAAAAAACAAAAAAAAAAACAACAATATACCTAACCACTCACCAAACCAACCTGGATTTCAGCATGACCAGTTCTTTGATATGGCTGTGTGCCAGTGCATCATAATGTCCCAATGTTATGTCACGCATGGCGCACCTTGACGTTAAAGGCCTAGTTATGACGAAAGTCCTGGATTGGCATGAAGAGCTCAGAGAGGATCCATGGGATGGGGGGAAGGATGAAAGAAAAGGAGTGGAGGACTGGGTGGTGGACTGCGGAGACAGAGAGACTCCAGAGCATAATAAGGAACATTCAATTTGCAGAGAATAACATCGCTGCAAATTGAGTTCCCCTGTAAAATCCACAAGATTTTCATAATTCAAATCTTGGAAGATCTGCTCATCTCTGCCTACTTATTAATATTAAAAAAAAGAACATGTGGAAACCACAGAAAACAGTGCAATAGTCCAATTGTACACTAAAAATGATTTTATTGGTATCAAAAGTAAACAGAAATTGAAACAGACAACAGGGCTAAGATAGACACATGTAACCACAAAAGCCCAAACGGGCAGGAAAGTAAGAGCCACCAGAGAAATGCCGCACTATGGATTGAAATATAACACACAATAGCAAGATCTCTGAATGAAATGTCCCAATGGGAGTCAATATATCAATAACATATGTGTGGGTATAATGGAACTGTCCACATAATACTTAATAGTTCCCACACTTATATATATATCTCTCATAACCCAAAATGGACCAAGTATGGCAGCAATCAAATACAAGATGATGGTGACATACCAGGTGGCGCTCAAGCTCCCACCCTCCCCGACGCGCGTTTCGGAAATTCCTTCCTCAGGGGGCGTGACCAGAGGAAGGAATTTCCGAAACGCGCGTCAGGGAGGGCGGGAGCTTGAGCGCCACTTGGTATGTCACCATCATCTTGTATTTGATTGCTGCCATACTTGGTCCATTTTGGGTTATGAGAGATATATATATATATATAAGTGTGGGAACTATTAAGTATTATGTGGACAGTTCCATTATACCCACACATATGTTATTGATATATTGACTCCCATTGGGACATTTCATTCAGAGATCTTGTTATTGTGTGTTATATTTCAATCCATAGAGCGGCATTTCTCTGGTGGCTCTTACTTTCCTGCCCGTTTGGGCTTTTGTGGTTACATGTGTCTATCTTAGCCCTGTTGTCTGTTTCAATTTCTGTTTACTTTTGATACCAATAAAATCATTTTTAGTGTACAATTGGACTATTGCACTGTTTTCTGTTGTTTCCACATGTTCTTTGTTCTGCGATGTCAGTGTGTCCTGTTAAATCCTATATATGGACCAGTATAATAGTGCTATATTTATGCTTATCTCCTGATTCATCATGGGTATTTATTCTGGTCATACATGTATATCCCTTTGCTACTTATTAATATTGAAAATTAACAAATACTGTATAAAAATAAGATAAATGCTCCATAAATTAATTACTTTCTGTCTTTCTAACCTGACAGTTCGGATGCCTTTTGTCTTCTACTACTATTTTATTGTAATGGATTTTAGAATCTGAGAATCATTAACTGATGCATTTTGCTAATCTCATTTAAGGTTTTGTGTGTCTTTTTCTGGCTTTTCATTTTCCTAGTTTAATAGGTTTTCCAATCAGAGACACTTCTGGCATGCCAATTGGATGTGGTAAAGAGATCTGAAGATTTTCTTGCCGCTATTTCTGTCCATAATAATGGAGAGTAGCAGTACTTTCATGTCCACTGCTTTAAGGTGAGTCGGGTTACCCTATTTTATGATTTGGTTTGTGCTACTTTTTTACTTATCCATAAAATACTTTCCAATCAAATATCAATATAGTTTATGTATCAAATATGCCATATTATCAAGCTGAATGAACTCAATAGTTTATATACATCACAATGATAAGTTTAGTATTTAAACCCCCAAAGGTAGTGCCTAGTTTAGTACTTAAGAGGACATTTCACCACTTTTTACACGTTAAACTGGCTACTTCATGAAAATGAGGAGATATTGGTTTCTAAAGTTTAGGCAACCTAATATTGAGATCTCTTCAATCCCTGAGCTTTTAATAACAATAAGCACTGGGAGTGAGGAAATCTCAGTGTGTTAAGGTAAGATACACCAGTGTTGCCAGTTCACACAGAAAAAGCTATTTTTGTCCTTCTATGGAGGCATTTACTTTTTTCTCCCGGTATGATGCTTCCTTCTAATGATTGGGTGATGCCATACAGGGGAAAAAGTAAACTCCTCTACAGAAGAATGTCTGTTATTGCCCTGTAAGGAGGAAGAACGGGCTGCGGGTACCTGTACCAAGCCGGGTCCGGAATTGTTGAGGCTGCGTCCCATGTTGCCCAGGGGAAGGAATAGGGGTCCGGAAGGACCCAATGACCTAGAAGGAGGGGTCATGTTTAGAAGAAAAGTGCGTGCAGCGGCAGTGAGTTTCCCGCTAGCAAAGACTGAGGCAGACGAGGTGTGGGTACAGCGCGCTCCAGTTTCCAGGGAGCAGAGCCGCAACGGACTGTGGCCGACATCCCAAGGGCATGACACCGAGACTGTGAGCAAAGGCGGGGCCGTGGGCTCAGTTAAGTTCAATGCTGTGCTAGTGTATAGAAGCATTGGCTGTGTACAGTACCAGGCACTGTGATCCCCTTTCCTGACCAGCATATCGGAGACCTCATGTGATACCGGGGTTTTTGCAGCACCTGTGAATTTGGCTGCATGAATTTAGGACTAGGTTCCCAACGAGTTAGACCAGAGACTGCCCGTTGCCGTCAGAAGCTGGACTGTGAGCTGAGGATCACCCCCCGAGGACATTTCACTGGCAGCTACCGGAACTACAACCCTCAACGGAGCATCTGCGGCTGAGGAAACCACGGAAACGATAAGTGTTATGTTTCGGTAGCTGAGGAGTGCAGGTAAAAAAGGCAATACACCAGAGCAGTTGGAATCTATGAGATTGCAGTACCCTGACTAACCACCACAACTAGAGGCAGACGTGGAGCGTTCCTACGTTGGTCCTAGACGCCTCGTCACAGCCTGAGAAACTAACTACACCTAAAGATAGAAAGAGGAAAGCTATCTGCCCCGGAGCAGATCCCCAAAGAACATAGAAAGCCCCCAAACATGTAATGGCGGTTAGACAAGAAGAAATACTGACACAGACAGAAAATAGTATGAGCAAACGTTGGGGCCCAAACTACCTAAATAGAAAAGGATAGGAAGGGCACTTACTGCAATCCCAAAAAACCCTGAAAAGCACCAACTCTACTAATTTCAAAAACACCTGAGATCACACGACCTCTACCACCTAAATTAGTTCTCTGGTGTAACAAAATCAAAACAGCAGCCACTGAAAAAACTGGAAAAAGCAAATGTACAAACATCAGTGGCTGAACTAAACTGAGAGGGCAAAAGCCCCCGAAGGGGACCCTGAAGGCCCCCACAGAAGTGCAGGACAAAATGCAAAAATCAAGCACAAAAACAAAAAGAAGAAAATGTCTTATCTGTTAGCAGGAGATGCAGACACGACACAGCAGGCTACAAAGGAAGCAGGAATCAAGGATTGAGACCAGAACAATTGATCACCGGCAACCCTGATGGGAAGGCGACTCCCTTATATAAGACCAGTCAGTAACACCTGATTCCCAATCCTCACAATCTTCACTGGACAGTCCAGTACCGCTTGTAACCACCAGAGGGAGCCTCTGCTCAGAACTCATTTCAAGTCCATTCCCAACAGTACCCCCCCCTTGAGGAGGGGTCACCGAACACTCACTTGAGCAACCAGATCGGTCAGGATGAGTTCTATGATACGCACGGATGAGTCTCCTAGCATGGATGTCCGAAGCAAACACCCAAGAATTGTCTTCCTGACCATAACCTCTCCACTTAACCAAATACTGGAGTTTCCGTCTAGAAAAACGAGAATTCAATATTTTCTCAACCACAAACTCCATATTGCCCTCAACCAGAACAGGGTCAGGAGGCAAAGCAGTAGGAACCACAGGCTCAACAAACCTCTTCAACAAGGACTTGTGGAACACGTTATGGATCTTAAATGTCCCTGGAAGAAGCAAACGAAAAGAAACAGGATTAAGAATCTCCATGATCTTATAAGGTCCAATGAACCTAGGCTTAAATTTAGGAGATGCCACTCTCATAGGAATATTTTTTGAGGACAACCAGACCAAGTCCCCCACTTTAAACCGAGGACCATCAGTCCTATGCCGGTTAGCAAACCGCTGGGCCCTCTCCTGAGAGAGGGACAACCTCTCCACTACCTGGTCCCAAATCTGTTGCATACGCTCCACAACAGAGTCAACACCTGGACAGACAGAAGCCTCCGTCTGTCCTGAAGAAAATCGAGGATGAAACCCAGAATTACAGAAAAATGGAGACATCAAAGTGGCAGAGCTAGCCCTATTATTAAGAGCAAACTCAGCCAAAGGCAAAAAAGAGACCCAGTCATCCTGATCAGCAGACACAAAGCATCTTAGATAAGTCTCCAATGTCTGGTTTGTTCTCTCAGTTTGACCATTGGTCTGAGGATGAAACGCCGAGGAGAAAGACAATTGAACACCAAGTTTAGAACAAAAGGTCCTCCAAAATCTGGAAACAAACTGGACACCTCTGTCAGACACAATGTTCTCAGGAATGCCGTGTAAACGAACCATGTGCTGAAGGAACTGTCATGTATAGTGTACAGTTCCTATAGCGTCTTGTGCTTGGGTGCGAGGAAAACACAGGAGACATAGGTTGAAATGAAATGACTTGTATTACTTCATACAAGCATGCTGAAAAGTTCACACAGGTTGCAGGAACAGCGACAGGAGACACAGCAGGCCAGAGTAACTTCAAGCACTACTATAAATCTCCAAAGCAGGTTCAGGATCTCTTCTATGTACCGTAATTCCTCTACAAACATGGATTCACCAAACAGCAGGTTTCCAGAGTCCAAAAGTGTTCCAAGGTTCCTCAGTAGGGAATAGCTGGAGTACAAGTCCAAGGCTTCCAGGAGTCAGGTCATAGACTGACTGAGGCTTGATTCAGGAGCACTGATTGTTCAGCTGAGGCTGCTTAAGAAGCAAGAGGGAAGAATCAGGGCGGGAACATGAAAACTGGAAACTCCATATTAACTGAGGGCAAGAGCTGCAGAAAGACAGAAAGCAAAATGGCCGACGGAAAACTGAGTTTCAAGGAACATGTCAACAGAGACAAAGAACCTTACATTACTTCCCCCTTAGGGACAACCTCCGGATGACCTCAGACCAGGCTTGTCAGGGTACCTCTGATGAAACTGGCGGAGCAGGCGAGGAGCATTTACATTATTGACTGGTTCCCATGAGTTGTCCTCCACTGGGTAGCCCTGCCATTTAATCAAATATTGCAACTGATTTCTGTACAACCTGGAATCTAGAATCCTTTCCACCATAAATTCTTCCTGACCATCGACCAGCACTGGGTCAGGGCAAGGAGAAGAACGTCCAGGAAACGTATTGGGTGTTGCAGCCTTTAGTAGGGATACATGAAAGACAGGGTGGATTCTCATAGTTCTGGGCAGTTGAAGACGACAAGCAACAGCACTTATAATCTTATTGATCTTATAAGGTCCAATGTACTTATGTCCCAATTTAGACGATGGAATCTTTAATTTAAGATTTCTGGTTGACAGCCAGACCAAATTTCCTACCTTGAAAGCTGGTGCAGGTTTACGAAATTTATCTGCTGCTTTCTTGTACCTTTCCTGAGCCAATTCTAGATTTTCCTTTAGAAGATCCATATTCTTTTGTAAAGAAGTGATTCTTTCAGCCACTGCCGGCAAGGGCGTATCTATGGGAAATCGAGGAAGAATGTTAGGATGATAACCTAGATTGGAGTAAAAAGGAGACTGCTTAGTGGAGGCGCTCTGAGAGTTGTTATAAGAGAACTCAGCCAGTGGAAGTAGATCCACCCAATCATCCTGTAGGTGGCAGATAAAAGAGCGGAGATACTGCTCCAGGTCTGATTGGTTCGTTCTGTCTGTCCATTAGTCTGGGGATGAAAAGCAGAAGAAAGGTTTACTTTAATGTCCAATGCTGCACAGAAATTTTGCCAAAACCTTGAAGTGAATTGCACCCCTCGATCCAAAATGACCTCATCAGGTACTCCATGTAAGCGAAACACATTCTTAATCATCAAGTCTGATGTCTGTTTTGCAGTGGGTAAGCCGACACAAGGGATAAAATGAGCTGCCTTTGTTAGACGGTCAACCACCACTAGAATGGTGTTCTTCCCTTGAGAGGTTGGTAACTCCACAATGAAGTCCATAGAAATGGATCCCCACGGGCGGGACGGGGTGGGAAGAGGTTGCAACAGACCAGTTGGTGAGGAGCGAGGTGTTTTGCATCTTGCACAGACTTCACATGAAGTGACATAGTTTAAGACATCTTTCCTGTAAGTGGGCCACCAAAAGAAACGAGAAAGAAATTCTTGTGTCTTTAGAATTCCCCTATGCCCGGCTATCTTGGAATCGTGGATGAGTTGCAATACTCTCAATCTGACTGTTTCAGGTATATACAGACGTTGTCCCTGAATCCACACACCATTCTTAAAGACAAGACTTACGTCCCTTGGGGGTTGAGCCAACAATGAATCCGCATGGTATGCTTCCTTGATGTCCCTAAGTAGGTCTTGATTATGAATCACTCCCAGGAATCTAGAGTCAGGAAGAATAGTCTTAGGAGGAGTAAGTGGACGTGTCTCTGCTGAATGAATCCTAGAGAGTGCATCAGCCTTTCCATTGCGCGATCCTGGTCTATAAGAAATGACAAAATTAAATTGGTTTAGGAAAAGATTCCAGCGAGCCTGGCGAGGAGTCAGGCACTTAGCCGACCTGATAAATTCAAGGTTACGATGGTCTGTCAGGACGACTATTTGCTGTGCAGCTCCCTGAAGAAGGTGTCTCCATTCCTTGAAGGCGGCAATAATGGCCAACAATTCTCTATTGCCCACATCGTAGTTCCTCTCAGCCGAAGACAACTGCTGGGAAAAGAAGGCACAGGGATGCAAGACATTCTTCTCACCTGTTCTCTGAGAGAGTATAGCTCCAACGGCACAGTCTGAAGCATCCACCTCTATTATGAAGGCAAGCTCGGGGTTGGGATGTACTAAGATAGGTGCGGTGGTAAATTTATCCTTTAAACAGGAAAATGCTTCCTGAGCTTGCGGGGTCCAGGAGAACCTAGACTGTTTCCGGGTAAGTTGGGTGATAGGTGACACTACCTCAGAAAAATTCTTAATGAAACGTCTATAGAAGTTGGCAAACCCGATGAAACGCTGCACCTCCTTCACATTTCTAGGAATTGGCCAATCCTTGATGGCTTGGGTCTTGCTTCCATCCATACTAATCCCTTGCGTAGATAGTACATACCCCAGAAATTGAATTTCGGTCCTATGGAATTCACATTTTTCAAGTTTGATGTAGAGATGGTTTTGTCTTAGGCGTTCTAAGACCATTCTCACATGTCCATGATGTTCCTCTGTGGAGTTAGAAAAAATTAGAATATCATCCAGATAAATCACCACAAATGTATCTAGGAGATCCCTGAAGATATCATTCACGAAGTGTTGGAAAGTGGCTGGGGCGGTACTCAGACCAAAAGGCATAACTAGATATTCAAAGTGTCCATAGCGTGACCTGAAAGCAGTCTTCCATTCATCCCCAGGTCTAATACGGACCAAGTTATAGGTCCCACGGAGATCCAGTTTAGAGAATATTTTGGCATGCCGCACTCTCTCCAACAATTCAGGGATTAAAGGCAATGGATAACGGTTTCTAATAGTAACCTTATTGAGTTCCCTATAGTCTATGCAGGGTCTCAGAGATCCATCTTTCTTCTTCACAAAGAAGATGGGTGCACCTGCGGGAGATGAAGAGGGGCGTATGAAGCCCTTGGCTAAATTTTCGTCTATATAATCCTTCAAAGCTTTTAGCTCGGGCCCCGCTAGGGGTAGATCTTACCAAAAGGTATCTCGGCTCCAGGCAATAATTCAATTGGACAATCATATGGACGGTGAGGAGGAAGCTGATCAGCGTTCTTCTTGTCACATAAATCCACATAGTCCTGGTATACAGCTGGTAGTTCAGGGACTGACATGGTTCCTTTAGGAACAGAGCAAGCTGAAACTCCTTGACTCATCTGTTTCTCTGGAAAGTGTAATTCCTTGGTCTCCCAGTTAATCGTAGGATTCTGCGCCTGCAGCCATGGTAGCCCTAGAATAATGGGAAAGTGGGGAGAAGAGATAAGCATAAAATACATTTTCTCCTGATGATCTTTACCCATAAGGACCCTCAAAGGCTCTGTTTCTTGATCCACTGGTCCAGAAGTCAGTAGAGAGCCATCCACAGTCTCCATCTGTACTGGAGTAGCCTTCTTCACTGAACGTATCCCCTGTTTCAGAGCAAAGGAGATATCCATAAAATTTCCACTTGCTCCTGAGTCGATCATAGCAGAGCTAGACACCCAGACTGAGTCAACCCAGAGTTTGATGGAAAGGAAGCAATGAGAATTGTTTCTTTTACAACTCAGCTGGGACACCGCTGAGGAAACTTGAAAAATTGCAGCGTTTATACCGTCATCGTCCCCAGAACTAACAGAGTTTAAGTCCGAGAAATCAAGATCTCTTGCAGCAGATCTCTCTGGAGCCTGAGGCTCGGACATGACAGAGCTCCTCTCGCAACACTCACAGTGAATGACTGCTGCAGTAGTCTTACGAGAACGGCTGGGGCAATTTATAATGAAGTGCCCTGACTTACCACAGTAGAAACATAGATTTTCCTTTATACGATGTTCTTTGCATGCATCACTAACCCGTCTTTGTAAAGAGTCCACCTGCATGGGTTCAGGTTCTGGTTCCCTTGTGATCCTACTCAAAGGTTCCTTAGCTGAGGAGGGAGGTAGTAAAAGGTTAGTGCGATTATTTTCGAACCATCTCTCTTGTCTGCGTTCAGTCAGACGAGCATCAATACGGATACAATAGTTAATAAAGTCACCTAACGCAGTGGGAGGGTCGGCACGAGCAAGTTCATCCTTAATCAGTGGAGACAACCCTTTCCGAAAAATAGATTTTTTAGCGGAAGTGTCCCAAGTGGTATCAAGAGCCCATCTCCTGAAATCCAGGGCATATTCGGCTACTGAACGCTTACCTTGGCGCAAAGTTAACATGGCTGCTTCAGCTGTTGCACCTCGATTGGGGTCATCAAACACCTGCCCCATGGCTGAAATAAAAGCATCAAGGTGATTCAAACAATCATCCTCAGTCTCAATCAGAGGGTTTGCCCACATCAAAGCCTTATTGGTAAGCAACATGATTATAGTAAGCACTTTGGATCGTTCAGTGGGAAATTGTGAAGCATGTGCAGAGAAAAATAAATTGCATTGATTAATAAATCCCCTGAATTTCTCACGTTCATCGCCAAAACGAAAAGGAGGTAATTTGGGGATCCCAGAACTTGGGGTTATGGCAGGAGCCTGGGCTCGTTCCTCTAGAGCCTCAATCCTGGCTCGCAATTCCTGGGTAGTCTGTCCAAACACTTGCAAATTATGATTAGTGAGGTCCTGTAGGCTTGCAAAACGGGTTTTTAAAGTCTGTACATCTGAAAGGATTGTATCAGTCACTCCGCAAAGTTCCTTTATGCGGGCCTCCATCTTCCAGATCTTTTAAGGCAGAAGTGATGGAAGGAGAAGAGGAAAGGAAAAAAAAAACAAAACAATAGTGTTTACCTGTGGTAACACTCCAGAGTAAAATTTTAAGGGAATGCGCTCACCTGGAATGGTTGTGAGAAGTCACAACCACTGTCATCACATAAGGTATTAAACGGACATCTGATATCCACAGTCACAGCAGACACGGCTTTCCCAGACCCAGCAGACACTAAACATTGGCTCCTGAATCTTGTCTTGTATAGTGTACAGTTCCTATAGCGTCTTGTGCTTGGGTGCGAGGAAAACACAGGAGACATAGGTTGAAATGAAATGACTTGTATTACTTCATACAAGCATGCTGAAAAGTTCACACAGTTTGCAGGAACAGCGACAGGAGACACAGCAGGCCAGAGTAACTTCAAGCACTACAATAAATCTCCAAAGCAGGTTCAGGATCTCTTCTCTGTACCGTAATTCCTCTGCAAACATGGATTCACCAAACAGCAGGTTTCCAGAGTCCAAAAGTGTTCCAAGGTTCCTCAGTAGGGAATAGCTGGAGTACAAGTCCAAGGCTTCCAGGAGTCAGGTCACAGACTGACTGAGGCTTGATTCAAGAGCACTGATTGTTCAGCTGAGGCTGCTTAAGAAGCAAGAGGGAAGAATCAGGGCGGGAACATGAAAACTGGAAACTCCATATTAACTGAGGGCAAGAGCTGCAGAAAGACAGAAAGCAAAATGGCCGACGGAAAACTGAGTTTCAAGGAACATGTCAACAGAGACAAAGAACCTTACAGGAACAAAGGCACCAATTCAGAGGAGGAAGGCAACTTAGGTAATGGCACAAGATGTATCATCTTGGAAAACCTATCACAAATCACCCAGATGACGGTCATTCTCTGAGAAACAGGGAGGTCGGAAATGAAATCCATAGAGATATGGGTCCATGGTCTCTTGGGCACAGGCAATGGCATCAACAAACCACTAGAGCGAGAGCAAGGCTTGGAGCGAGAGCAAGTCCCGCAGGACTGCACAAATTCCCTGACATCACGAGACAAGGTAGGCCACCAAAAGGACCGACTAACCAAGTCTCTGGTACCAAAAATTCCGGGATGACCAGCCAACGCGGAACAATGAAACTCAGATATCACACTCTTTTTCCACTGGTCCGGGACAAACAATTTCCCAACAGGCAGCGCTCGGGCCTATCCTCCTGACACCCCTCCAGAGCCAGTCTCAAATTGGGCGAGATGGCGGAAAGAACTACCCCTTCTTTCAAAATAACAGAAGGATCAGATAACTCAGGAGAGTCCGCAAGGAAACTCCTCGAAAGGGCATCCGCCTTAACATTCTTAGTGCCAGGAAGAAAGGAAACCACAAAATTAAAACGTGTGAAAAACAAGGCCCACCTGGCCTGTCTAGGATTGAGTCGCTTGGCAGATTCCAGATAAACCAGATTCTTATGGTCAGTAAGGACCACCACCTGATGTTTGGCTCCCTCCAGCCAATGTCTCCACTCTTCAAAAGCCCACTTCATGGCCAATAACTCCCGATTACCCACGTCATAATTACGTTCAGTAGGAGAAAATTTTCGAGAGAAAAAGGCACAATGGTTACTTTTAGAGGTCTCAGGATCTCTTTGGGACAAAACGGCACCTGCCCCAATTTCAGAGGCATCAACCTCCACCTGAAATGGCAGAGAAACATCAGGCTGCCGTAGAACAGGAGCAGAAGTGAATCTCTGCTTAAGTTCCTGAAATGCAGAGACTGCCTCAGGAGGCCAATTCACCACATCAGAACCCTTTTTGGTCAAATCAGTTAATGGTTTAACAATAACCGAGAAATTACCAATAAATTTACGATAAAAATTGGCAAAACCCAAAAATCTTTGAAGAGCCTTTAATGAAGTAGGTTGGACCCAATCACAGATGGCCTGAACCTTGACCGGGTCCATTTCAATAACAGATGGGGACAAAATGAATCCAAAAATGAGATCCTCTGTACGCCAAAAAGACACTTTGATCCCTTCACATACAGAGCATTCTCTCTCAAAATCTGGAATACAGTTCGAACATGTTTCACATGAGAGTCCCAGTCATTGGAAAAAATCAAGATATCATCCAAATAAACAATCAGAAATTTATCCACAAAATCCCTGAAAATGTCATTCATGAAGGACTGGAAGACAGAAGGAGCATTAGTGAGCCCAAAGGGCATCACAAGGTACTCAAAATGCCCCTCAGGGGTGTTAAATGCCGTCTTCCATTCATCCCCGTGCTTAATGCGAATAAGGTTATATGCCCCCCTGAGGTCAAGCTTGGTAAACCAAGTAGCGTTTTTCACCCTGGAAAACAGGTCGGAAATCAAGGGTAAAGGGTATTGATATTTCACAGTAATATTGTTCAAAAGACGATAATCAATACACGGCCTTAATGAACCATCCTTTTTGGCCACAAAGAAAAAACCGGCACCTAAGGGTGAAGAGGATGGTCTGATATGACCCTTCTCCAATGACTCCTTGATATAAGACCGCATAGCGTCATGTTCAGGTACAGACAAGTTAAAAAGGCGACCTTTAGGGAATTTACTACCAGGCACTAATTCAATAGCGCAGTCATAGCTCCTATGGGGAGGCAAGGATGCAGATTTACTTTCGCTAAACACATTAGAAAAATCAATCAAAAAGTCAGGCACATCCTAAGCCTGGGGGAGGCAGAAAAAACAGGAGTGTTGGTATTAACACATTGGCAGCCCCAACTGGTTACAGACACAGATTTCCAATCCAAAACAGGATTATGAGACTGTAACCAAGGGAAACCCAGCACGATAATGTCATGCAGATTATACAGAACCAAAAATTTGCAGCTCTCCTGATGATCAGGTTCAACCCTCATTATCACCTGAGTAGAGAACTGAGGTTTATTCTCAGCCAAAGGGGTAGAATCGATTCCCAGTAGGGGAATAGACTTCTGTAGGGGTATCAAGGGAAACCCACAATGTTTAGCAAAATCAAAATCCATCAGGTTAATAGCTGCTCCTGAATCAACGAAAGCCTGAGCAGAAAATGAGGACAGAGAGCATATCAGAGTAACAGTTAATAAAAACTTAGTCTGAACACTACCCAAGACAACTGAGCGTGCAAAACGTCTTCCCCGCTTAGGGCAGACTGAAATAGCATGAGAGGCATCACCACAGTAGAAACATAACCCATTGCGCTTTCGAAACTCATGACGCTGTGCCCCAGAAACCACTCTATCACACTGCATGGATTCAGAAGCAGGTTCACAAGGCAACACTATATCACGCATACTTCTCCGCTCACGCAAACGTCTGTCAATTTGAATCGCTAATGACATAGAATCATTAAGACCAGAGGGGACAGGGAATCCCACCATAACATCCTTTACATTATCTGACAGACCCTTCCGAAAAAGGGCTGCCAAAGCGTCGTCATTCCATTTGGTCAGGACTGCCCACCTACGGAATCTCTGACAGTATAACTCAGCGTCATCAAGCCCCTGATTTAATGCCAACAAGGCTTTTTCAGCTTGATCAGTGACATTAGGCTCATCGTACAATAACCCCAAGGCCTGAAAAAATGCATCAACATCACTCAAACAGGATCCCCAGGTGTCAGGGAAAAAGCCCAATCCTGAGGATCGCCACGCAGGAGAGAGATGACAATTTGAACCTGCTGCGCTGCGTTCCCTGAGGACTTAGATTTTAAGGCAAAAAACAATTTACAATTATTTTTGAAATTCAGAAACTTGGCTCGATCCCCCAAAAACAAATCTGGCATAGGAATCCTAGGTTCCACAACAGGCAACCTAGCAAGATAGGTAGCAATACTCTGAACCTCAGTGGCAAGCTGATCCACACGTCCAGACAACTGTGCAAACTCCATTGAGAGAAAAAATCCTCCCCAGCACCCAGAGATACAGAGGGAAAAAAAAAAATGCAACAAACCGAAAAATATCTCTGACAACTCTGACAACCGTTTTTCTTTTACAATATTTTTCCCTTCTGTGAGTACCATACAATTTTCAATTTTTTGGCCGGTGATACTGTTATGTTTCGGTAGCTGAGGAGTGCAGGTAAAAAAGGCAATACACCAGAGCAGTTGGAATCTATGAGATTGCAGTACCCTGATTAACCACCACAACTAGAGGCAGACGTGGAGCGTTCCTACATTGGTCCTAGACGCCTCGTCACAGCCTAGAAAACTAACTACACCTAAAGATAGAAAGAGGAAAGCTATCTGCCCCGGAGCAGATCCCCAAAGAACATAGAAAGCCCCCAAACATGTAATGGCGGTTAGACAAGAAGAAATACTGACACAGACAGAAAATAGTATGAGCAAACGTTGGGGCCCAAACTACCTAAATAGAAAAGGATAGGAAGGGCACTTACTGCAATCCCAAAAAACCCTGAAAAGCACCAACTCTACTAATTTCAAAAACACCTGAGATCACACGACCTCTACCACCTAAATTAGTTCTCTGGTGTAACAAAATCAAAACAGCAGCCACTGAAAAAACTGGAAAAAGCAAATGTACAAACATCAGTGGCTGAACTAAACTGAGAGGGCAAAAGCCCCCAAAGGGGACCCTGAAGGCCCCCACAGAAGTGCAGGACAAAATGCAAAAATCAAGCACAAAAACAAAAAGAAGAAAATGTCTTATCTGTTAGCAGGAGATGCAGACACGACACAGCAGGCTACAAAGGAAGCAGGAATCAAGGATTGAGACCAGAACAATTGATCACCGGCAACCCTGATGGGAAGGCGACTCCCTTATATAAGACCAGTCAGTAACACCTGATTCCCAATCCTCACAATCTTCACTGGACAGTCCAGTACTGCTTGTAACCACCAGAGGGAGCCTCTGCTCAGAACTCATTTCAAGTCCATTCACAACAGATAAGTTTGCTAAATGAAGTGTTGGTACGTTGCCATCTTCCTTTAACCATTCCCAGTTTAACCATTTATCTCCCTGTGAGGAGTATCTTTACTGTTCAATTAAATTGTTAACCCTTGTTCTGCCTTCCTTGTGTCACTCCATATTGCAACCTGCTTACAGCCCCCTTGTTGGAGGTGAAATTATCATATTAGGCACAGATAGGAGAAATAAACAAGGCCAAGTACATTATATTCAGATTTTCAGCCACTTTATCATTAGGTAGCTAGTTTAACATGTAAAAAAGTGATGAAAGGTCATCTTTAAGGAGCCAGCATTTTTTTTCATTTTCGCATCCCACCGTCTAAGGGCCATCCTTTGTTTTCACCGATCTAGTAATGTGAGAGCATGTTTTTTGCCAGACAAATTGAATATATTAATGGCATCATTTTGTATTGGAAAAACAGTTCTATCATGTGGGTCTAACTGATGGCAATCACTAGACTTTTCGAGCAGCAGAATATATGAATGATCAGTGCTCTGCTCATGGCTGCGGTCTTGCAACTGTTGGGAACAAGGGATCCACAATTAGGACATGCACAAATCAATCTAACAGTTTTAAGCTAACATATTTGTACTGGAATACCCCGTTAATAAAAAAATGTGTCAAGAAGGCAACACATTTTCTATATTTTTGTGCTACAAGAGACCTACAAATCCTTGCCACTTTCTATTATTTAAATAAAATGTTCAGATCACATGTAAACATGTATATTTTATTCTTTTGCATCCTTTACTAATATTCACCTTATTCTTATTTTGAGCATTTTTTTTTCAGAAAGCAAACTGATTACAATTGCTGTTTTCTGCAGTATTCTAAAATACCGTATGCGACACATTGTGGTAATCCTAATTTATGCCATTATTATGTGGTAATGCACAACTAACTCCTTTTTATGACATATAAATAACCTTATGGTAATGTATTTGTGATGTCAAATTGATAAAATACATAGCTGCTAAAGTAGACCGAATCTTTTGAAAATCAAAATCGCAGGGTTCAAAAAATATCCCAATAAAATTCAAATTATAGTAAATCAATTGACCACAAATTTCAATACTGCAAAGCTTCTAAATTACCCAGAAAAATTAGTGTAACACTCTGAGGTTTCCTCTTAATATATTGATCTCCTTTCAAGCTATTTAACCCCTTCATGACAAATATTGTATATTTACATCATATGTCATGTCCACACATTGATGCGGACTCCGGAGCTGAGCCCACATTTTTCTCCATACATGACAGCTGATATGAGCAACACAGGGAGGACTGTTTTCAGCATTCTATAGCCTGTATGCCCATAGTAATAGTTTAGATAGGTCAAACTCAAAACTGGTGACAGATTCCCTTTAAATCCTGCTGTCAATCTCTGACAGCTGGATTTAACACGCTCTGGCCCAGAAGCACGTGATGTAGAAGAGCCCCATGTCTATCATTATACCAGCTCATGGCCGGCGTTCATAGGAGATCATCATTTCTGCCATACATAGCAGTGCTAAAGCTGTGTTATGTATAGCACAGGCGATCGGACAACCACAGCTTAAAGTCTCCTAAAGGGATTATTAAATTTAGCAAAAAGTAAAAAAAAATGTTTTTACAAATATGAAAAAAAAGTTCAGATCATCCCTTTTGACCTATTGAAAATAAAACAATAAAAAACACATATTTGGTATAACTGCAGTCATAAATGTCAACTCTATCAAAACATAAAATAAATTAATCTGATCGGTAAACTGTAAAAAGAAAAAAAAAAACAAAACTCCAGAATTACGTTTTTTTTGGCGCTGCAACATTGCAACCAAATGCAATAACAGGTGATTAAAATATTGTATCTACTCCAAAATGATAATCAATAAAAACAACAGCTCAGGGCACAAAAAATAAGCCCTGACACCGTCCCAAATCTTGAAAAATGAAAACACTGTGGGTCTCGGAAAATGGCTTTTAAACGCATAATCTTTTTTCATGCAAATCTTAGGTTGCAATTCAGTACTTTATTCTGCACCCAAGTTTAATTTTTTTTGTTCAGTCTTGTTAACTGTCCACAAAGGGATTGCTTCATAAGAAAATAACCTACCGTTTAAATCAGGTTTTCATGCTAAATGTGTTTTTTTAACACGGATAATGATTTTTTGTTATATTATTTTTCATATAACGATCTGTATTGAAAAAAAAAAAAAGAAATCTTGCAATTTTCACACTGCCCACTGGGACTATTCTAGACTCATATTTCCTGTTCTTTCAAGAAATTCACTTGGATGTCTAATGAGGATTATCAGCTGTGTACAGAGGTGTTACCTGTCATTGTTATCCTGCCTGTGATGATAATGAGATTTCTAAAAAGCAGAAAGTATGAGTCTAAAATATCCACAGTTGCCAGTTTGAAAATTGTAAGCGTTCTATTTTTTAAGAAAAATATTTAGAGTTGAGAGTCCTCAGTGGTTGATACCTTTTAATGTCTAACTGAAAAGATGGTAACAAATTGCAAGGTTTCGAGACTACTCAGGTCTCTTCATCAGGCAAAGACTAATACAACATCTGTATGTCTCGAAAGCTTGAAAAAGGTTCACACCTTGAACCGAAACATTGCATCAATGGGCTCAATAAAGTAGCTCTTTTTTCACCCATCTGAATGAAGTGCTGTTCCTTTCTTTGGACTGTT
>JARQOD010000003.1:502397718-502446134 GCA_033576555.1 Oophaga sylvatica | reverse complement strand
TTTACAAAAAAGTGTGAAACAACTGAAAATATGTCTTATATTCTAGGTTCTTCAAAGTAACCACCTTTTGCTTTGATTACTGCTTTGCACGCAGAAAAGGTGAACAGATGGACTCTACATGCCTGGATCCCACCATGAAGCATGGAGGAGGTGGTGTGATGGTGTGGGGGTGCTTTGCTGGTGACACTGTTGGGGATTTATTCAAAATTGAAGCGGTGAGCGGTCCAGCTCACCCCAAACCATCTCGATTGGGTTCAGGTCTGGTGACTGTGGAGGCCAGGTCATCTGGCGTAGCACCCCAACACTCTCCTTCTTGGTCAAATAGCCCTTACACAGCCTGGAGGTGTGTTTGGGGTCATTGTCCTGTTGAAAAATAAATGATGGTCCAACCAAACACAAACCAAATGGAATAGCATGCTGCTGCAAGATGCTGTGGTAGCCATGCTGGTTCAGTATGCCTTCAATTTTGAATAAATCCCCAACAGTGTCACCTGCAAAGCACCCCACACCATCACACCACCTCCTCCATGCTTCACTGTGGGAACCAGGCATGTAGAGTCCATCCGTTCACCTTTTCTGCGTGCAAAGCAGTAATCAAAGCAAAAGGTGGCTACTTTGAAGAACCTGGAATATAAGACATATTTTCAGTTGTTTCACACTTTTTTGTAAAGTGTAATGTATAATTCCACATGTGTTAATTCATAGTTTTGATGCCTTCAGTGTGATTCTACAATTTTCATAGTCATGAAAATACAGAAAAATCATTGAATGAGAAGGTGTGTCCAAACTTTTGGTCTGTACTGTACTTGTTAATATACATAGTATGGCATCCCAGGGACGGCCTTGTATATGCTCTAGGCTCAGCTGTGATGTCAGTGATCACAGCTACTCACTGCTCCAGGGCTGATATATCGCCATTGCAGTTGTATTGTGGCCCAGAGGTGGAGGGGCACACAGACACCAGTTAATTTCAGCTGGATGTGCATCCTCAGAGGCACATTCAGCTGAAACATATTGTGGTGCAAAGGACCCGCCGGCTCCCTGCGCTGTAATATGGCAAACAATCAGAGGCGTGTTGCTGACTAGGGACACATGACAGCGACATCATGCACCATGGCGGGGATGCTGAAGTCAGCTGCCTGCTTCTGCCACAGCTGTAGAAGTGAACCCCATGCAGCGTGGGGGAAGGTGAGGAGAATCTTTTTTTATGTACTGGAGAACAAAACAAGGCATATTATCCCAGGAAGGGGCACATTTTACAAGGAATGGTCCCAGTATGGGGGACATTATCTAAGGAAGGGGCGTCCCTTATTACGTGCCATCCTCTCTAATTATGTATGGGACGGTCCCCTATGATGTAGTGTCCTCTGTTCTGTACAGTGTTGTACCATTATTAGAAAGTATTTTGTCTTCTTATATATAGCACCATCCCTTACATACTGCTTTCTCATTATTTTTGTTAATCACAGCGATTTCTATTTACTACAGCGTGTCCTCTCTCATTAGATATAAAATGACTGGTGGAACAACATCTGACCAGTCCATCATACTCCGCCATCAGAAAAGTAGCTTTACCAGATTCCATCAGCAATTATTTCAGTTTTTATATAACAAGAGTGGATACCATGTAATAAAAACAGGATGTAATTCCAATATGTAAGGGATGGTGCTGTATATAAGAGGGCACTATGTACGCTATGTTCCAAATTATTATGCAAATCGGTTTTAAGTGTCTTAGCGTTTTTTGTTTTTTTTTGTAAATTAAACCCATTGATGGTATTGTGTCTCAGGGATCTTTGGATAACTGAAATCAATCTCAGATACCTGTGATAATTAGTTTGGCATGTGAGCCCAATAAAAGGAAAACTGGATGTTACACACTATTAAGCAAGCCAGAGTTTTCAAGTAATATGGGAAAGAAAAAGGATCTCTCTGCTGCTGAAAAGCATCAAATAGTGCAATGCCTTGGTCAAGGGATGAAAACATTAGATATTTCCCGAAAACTTAAGCTTGATCATCGTACTGTTAAGAGATTTGTGGCTGATTCTGAGCACAGACATGTTTGTGCTGATAAAGACAGAATGAGGAAGGTTTCTGCCAGACAAGTTCATCGGATTAAGAGAGCAGCTGCTACAAAGCCATTACAAACCAGCAAACAGATATTTGAAGCTGCTGGTGCCTCGAGTCCCTCGAACCTCAAGGTGTAGGATCCTTCGGCTTGCTGTGGTGCATAAACCTACTATTCAGCCACCCCTAAACAGTGCTCACAAGCAGAAATGGTTGCAGTGGGCCCAGACATACAGTACAGACCAAAAGTTTGGACACACCTTCTCATTCAAAGATTTTTCTGTATTTTCATGACTATGAAAATTGTAGAATCACACTGAAGGCATCAAAATTATGAATTGACACATGTGGAATTATACATTACACTTTACAAAAAAGTGTGAAACAACTGAAAATATGTCTCATATTCTAGGTTCTTCAAAGTAGCCACCTTTTGCTTTAATTACTGCTTTGCACGCAGAAAAGGTGAACGGATGGACTCTACATGCCTGGTTCCCACTGTTAAGCATGCGTGGTCTGATGGTGTGGGGGTGCTGTCATGCTGTTACTGCATACATGAGGTCCGGGGTCTATGCTGACCCTAAGCTGGGGTCCTGACTAATCCCTCTACCTGGAGGTACTGTTGATGGTACAGAGGTCCAGGCCGCCAGCGTAATCCCTACCTCCTGAAGATCCCTGAACCTCAGTGATCTAGTCCTGAGAAGGACCCTGATCACAACACCAGAGACTGGAAGGTATATGCCTAGACACAGTAATAGACGAACAAGACAGTACAAGGGGTAAACTAAAATCCGCCTTGCATACCAAACTCTCACCACAAAAAACAGAGGGAACACCAACGGGTACGGAGATAATTGATAAAGCGAGGAGGGGAGAAAAGACCACACCAGGTACTCTTCAATTCAGACTTCACAACACCACGATCCGCTCTGCTGGTCTGCATGAATGCTTTCACCGACATTTCCCTAGCAGACTGGCAGGTATTTGAAGGAATCCAATTACAGCAACATTAATTGCAGCTGGGCGAGGCTGGCTTTGTCTAGCACAGAGAGAGGGAGAATTAACTCCCTCACTGCCGAAAAAACACCAGCACCAGAAACTCAGCTGTGAGAAGTCAGGGTGTGCAATCGCGACGATCTTCGTAGCGACACACCCGTGACAGTACCCCCCCTTCTACGAGGGGCCTCCGGACCCTCAGGGCCGGGTCTATCTGGGTGAGTAGTGTGGAAGGCCCGAACTAATCGGTCTGCGTTAAT
Organism: Oophaga sylvatica; assembly: GCA_033576555.1. Taxonomy (NCBI): domain Eukaryota; kingdom Metazoa; phylum Chordata; class Amphibia; order Anura; family Dendrobatidae; genus Oophaga; species Oophaga sylvatica. Next base: position 502,442,811 of record JARQOD010000003.1, on the reverse strand, counting down.
ATCCGACGCAGAAACCCACGTCCTCTCCTCAGGACCATACCCCCTCCAATGAACAAGGTACTGAAGGGACCGGCGATTCAGACGTGAATCGATGATTCTCGACACCTGGAACTCCAAGTTACCATTGACCACCACAGGAGGAGGAGGTAAAGGTGAAGGTATCACCGGCGCCACATACCTCTTAAGCAACGATCTGTGGAACACATTATGAATTTTAAATGTAGGAGGGAGGTCAAAACGGAATGCCACCGGATTAATTATAGAACTGATCTTGTATGGCCCGATGAACCTGGGACCCAGTTTCCAGGAGGGAACCTTAAGTTTTATATTCTTGGTAGACAACCATACCAGATCGTTCACACTTAGGTCCGGACCAGACACTCTCCTCCTATCAGCCATACGTTTGAATCAGTTCCCCATAGTACTCAGATTATTAAGCACTCCTCTCCACACTGAAGCAAGTGACGACGAAAATCGATCCTCCTCAGGAACCCCAGAAGAGCCCCCCCTATTGAAAGTACAAAACTGGGGGTGAAAACCATATGCCCCAAAAAACGGGAACTTACCAGTGGACTCGCTCTGCCTATTATTTAGAGCAAACTCCGCCAGAGGCAAGAAAGAAGCCCAGTCCTCCTGGTTCTCTGACACAAAACACCGGAGATATGTCTCCAAGCTCTGGTTCAGACACTCTGTCTGACCATTGGTCTGCGGATGAAAAGCCGATGAAAATGACAACTGCATCCCCCGCCGTGTACAAAATGCCTTCCAGAATTTGGACACAAACTGAGACCCCCGATCCGACACCACATCGGAGGGTACCCCGTGAAGCCTTACAATCTCCCCAATGAACACCTGCGCAAGAGTTTTAGCATTAGGAAGAGCGGGAAGAGCGATAAAATGTGCCATCTTGCTGAACCTGTCCACCACAACGAGTATGACTGTTTTACCCGAAGATGGCGGGAGGTCCGTAATGAAGTCCATAGACAAATGAGTCCACGGACGCTCCAGAATCTTCAAAGGTAAGAGGGCCCCAGACGGACGGGGGGCGCACAAACCTCGCAGGACGCGACAAAAGTTACCACCTCCCTATGTAAGTTAGGCCACCAAAACCGACGCGAAAGGAGATCCTCAGTTGCTTTACTCCCTGGGTGTCCTGCTAAAGCTGAATTATGGTGTGCCTCGATCACCTTTTGTCGCAACTGATTTGGAACAAACAGTCTCCCTGGAGGTCCTACAGGGGCGTCCCCCTGAGCCTCCAATACCTCCTCCTCAAGCTCAGAGCATACTGCCGACACCACCACCCCCTCCTGAAGGATAGGAACCGGGTCCTCCGTATTCCCGGCCCCAGGGAAACTACGAGATAAGGCATCCGCCTTTACATTTTTTGACCCAGGACGATATGTGACGACAAAATTAAACCTGGTAAAAAATAATGACCACCTAGCTTGTCTAGGATTCAGACGTTTTGCAGACTCCAGATATAGCAGGTTCTTGTGATCGGTGATGACAGTGACCGGATGGACTGCCCCCTCCAAAAAATGGCACCACTCCTCAAAAGCCAACTTAATGGCCAATAGTTCCCTATTGCCTACATCGTAATTCCTCTCAGCAGACGACAGTTTTTTAGAGAAAAATGCGCACGGATGCCATTTACCAGGGGACGGACCTTGTGACAATACTGCTCCCACCCCTACCTCGGAAGCGTCTACCTCTACAATGAACGGCTGTGACGCATCAGGTTGAATAGGTATGGGTGCCGAGGCAAAGCATTTTTTCAAGGAGGAGAATGCTTGACAAGCCTTGTCAGACCACCTAGAAAAATCTGTCCCCTTTTTTGTCATGTCTGTGAGAGGTTTAACCATGGACGAGAAATTACGAATAAATTTCCGGTAATAATTAGCAAACCCCAGGAAATGTTGTAGAGCCTTAAGATTCTCTGGCAGATCCCACTCAAGAACTGCCCGTACTTTCCCAGGGTCCATACGAAAACCGGACGCTGAAACCAGAAAGCCTAAAAACTGGAGTTCCTGTACGGCGAATACACACTTTTCCCATTTGGCGTACAGTTTATTATCCCGCAAGATCTGCAACACCTGCCTAACATGCTCCTGATGAGACACAAGATCCGGCGAGTAAATTAAGATATCAACCAGATATATGACCACAAACTGTCCCACCAGGTGGCGAAAAAATGTCATTTACAAAGTGTTGGAACACCGCCGGGGCATTAGTCAGACCGAATGGCATGACAAGGTTCTCATAATGCCCCTCTGGAGTGTTAAACGCCGTCTTCCACTCGTCCCCCTCCTTCATCCTAATCAGATTGTACGCCCCCTGAGATCCAACTTAGAGAACCATTTGGCGCCCACGATCTGATTGAAGAGATCGGGAATAAGTGGGAGCGGATACGGATCTCGGACCGTAATCCGATTAAGTTCACGGAAATCCAGGCAAGGGCGTAGGCCTCCATCTTTCTTCTTCACAAAGAAGAACCCCACGGCCACCGGGGAAGATGAAGGTCTAATATACCCTTTTGCCAGACTTTCAGCAATATAATCCTTCATGGCCTGCCTCTCAGGACCAGATAGGTTATACAACCTAGATTTAGGTAACTTGGCCTCAGGGAGCAGTTTTACAGAACAGTCATACACGCGATGAGGAGGTAGTTCCTGACACCCTTTCTCCGAGAATACATCCTCAAAGTCCGCCAGAAATGGAGGTAAAACCCTAGGAGTGACCGCACCGATAACCGTATTCATGCAGTTTTTATTACAGAATTCACTCCATTGGCTTATCTCTCTGGATTGCCAATCAATAACTGGGTTATGCTTAGTTAACCAAGGAAGACCCAACACTATAGGAGTGGGAAGACCCTCCAACACGTAACAAGACAACAGTTCTTTATGTATCGCCCCCACTTGAAGTTTTACGTTATGCACCGCTTGCAAAAAACTTCCCTGACCGAGAGGTCTGGCGTCGATCGAGAATATTGGGATGGGTTTAGCCAACACACTCAATTGCATACCTTGAACCCGGGCAAACTGAGCGTCCACCAGATTAGCCCCGGCCCCACTATCCAGAAGAACAGATATCCTCTCAGTTCTCGTACCCACCACCACCTCCGCCGGTACGAGAAACTGAGACGAACTTAGGGACGAAATACTTACTCCCAGATTGCCGTCCACCACACAACCTGGGATCAATAGTTTTCCGACGACCCTTTACTCTGCAAAGGACGGGATGGACACCCCCCAATAAAATGTCCCTTTTTCCCACAGAAGAAACAACTTCTAGTCTTGTGGCGCCCCGCCGGTCCCCTCCCCCGAAATGATGTCCCTCCTAATTGCATAGGCTCCTCGGGACTGACCAGGGAACCTCCATATAAGGGACCCTTGAGGAAGGTGGAGTCATCACAGGGAGCGGAATTACCCCGCACCTCTCCCGAAGCCGTCTGTCAATACGAATAGCAAGGGCCATAGCGGCTTCCAATGACGCGGGAGGGTCATACTGTGCCAATACATCCTTTAATTTGTCAGATAAACCTTTACAAAACTGGCTCCTAAGAGCCGGGTCATTCCACTGGGTGTCCGTGGCCCACCTACGGAACTCCGAACAGAATTCCTCCGCCGGACGATCTCCCTGCTGGATCCTACGTAACTTAGATTCAGCAAGGGAGATCCGATCCGGGTCATCATATACAAGACCCAGAGCTGCAAAAAACCTATCCACTGACTGGAGAGCCGGGGAGCCCGGGGAAGGGAGAACGCCCATGATTGTGGGTCCCCTTGTAGGAGCGAGATGACAATTCCCACCCTTTGCTCATCACTCCCCGATGACAGTGGCCGCAGCCGAAAGTACAATTTACATGCCTCCCGGAAAACAAAAAACTTGTCTCGCCCCCCAGTGAACCTGTCAGGGAGAGCTACTTTAGGTTCTGGTCCGGCTTGCTCCTGGGGGTACAAAACCTTGGACTTAACGTCTGCCAGCTCCATGGACAAACTCTGCAACTGCCGAGCAAGACTGGCTACTGGATCCATGGTAGCTGGAGAATTTTTTTTTTTTTTTATGGTCGGTGAAAATGTCACGCTGTTACTGCATACATGAGGTCCGGGGTCTATGCTGACCCTAAGCTGGGGTCCTGACTAATCCCTCTACCTGGAGGTACTGTTGATGGTACAGAGGTCCAGGCCGCCAGCGTAATCCCTACCTCCTGAAGATCCCTGAACCTCAGTGATCTAGTCCTGAGAAGGACCCTGATCATAACACCGGAGACTGGAAGGTATATGCCTAGACACAGTAATAGACGAACAAGACAGTACAAGGGGTAAACTAAAATCCACCTTGCATACCAAACTCTCACCACAAAAAACAGAGGGAACACCAACGGGTACGGAGATAAATGATAAAGCGAGGAGGCGAGAAAAGACCACACCAGGTACTCTTCAATTCAGACTTCACAACACCACGATCCACTCTGCTGGTCTGCATGAATGCTTTCACCGACATTTCCCTAGCAGACTGGCAGGTATTTGAAGGAATCCAATTACAGCAACATTAATTACAGCTGGGCGAGGCTGGCTTTGTCTAGCACAGAGAGAGGGAGAATTAACTCCCTCACTGCCGAAAAACACCCAGCACCAGAAACTCAGCTGTGAGAAGTCAGGGTGTGCAATCGCGACGATCTTCGTAGCGACACACCCATGACAGGTGCTTTGCTGGTGACACTGTTGGGGATTTATTCAAAATTGAAGCGGTGAGCGGTCCAGCTCACCCCAAACCATCTCAATTGGGTTCAGGTCTGGTGACTGTGGAGGCCAGGTCATCTGGCGTAGCACCCCAGCACTCTCTTTCTTGGTCAAATAGCCCTTACACAGCCTGGAGGTGTGTTTGGGGTCATTGTCCTGTTGAAAAATAAATGATGGTCCAACTAAACGCAAACCGGATGGAATAGCATGCTGCTGCAAGATGCTGTAGTAGCAATTCTGATTCACTATGCCTTCAATTTTGAATAAATCCCCAACTGTGTCACCAGCAAAGCATCCCCACATCATCACACCACCTCCTCCATGCTTCACGGTGGGAACCAGGCATGTAGAGTCCATCCGTTCACCTTTTCTGCGTGCAAAGCAGTAATCAAAGCAAAAGGTGACTACTTTGAAGAACCTAGAATATAAGACATATTTTCAGTTGTTTCACACTTTTTTGTAAAGTGTAATGTATAATTCCACATGTGTTAATTCATAGTTTTGATGCCTTCAGTGTGATTCTACAATTTTCATAGCCATGAACATACAGAAAAATCTTTGAATGAGAAGGTGTGTCCAAATTTTTGGTCTGTACTGTACATGAAGACTAATTTTCAAACAGTCTTGTTTACTGATGAGTGTTGAGCAACCCTAGATGGTCCAGATGGATGGAGTAGTGGATGGTTGGTGGATGGCCACCATGTCCCAACAAGCCTGCTACGTTAGCAAGGAGGTGGAGGAGTCATGCTTTGGGCCGGACTCATGGGGAAACAGCTGGTAGGGCCCTTTAAGCTTCCTGAAGGTGTGAAAATGACCTCTGCAAAGTATATAGAGTTTCTGACTGACAACTTTCTTCCATGGTATAAAAAGCAGAAACGTGTCTTCAGGAGCAAAATCATCTTCATTCATGACAATGCAACATCTCATGCTGCAAAGAATACCTTGGAGTCATTGGCGGCTGCTATGGGCATAGAAGGATATAAACTCCCCTGACCTCAACCCTATAGAGAACCTTTGGAGTATCATCAAGCAAAAGATCTGAGAGGGTGGGAGGCAGTTCACATCAAAACCGCAGCTCTGGGAGGCTATTCTGACTTCATGCAAAGAAATACAAGCAGAAACTGTCCAAAAACTCACAAGTTCAATGGATGCAAGAATTGTGAAGGTGATATCAAAGAAGGGTTCCTATGTTAACATGTAACTTGGCCTGTTATGATGTTTTGGAGTTAAGTAGCTTTTTTGGTTCAGTGAATGTGACCTCCTAATGCTGCACATTCCACAAATGAGCATTTTCAGTTCTTTAAAACAGATCAAATGTTCAGAAATTCTACTGTGCCTAATAATTTGGAACAGTGCATTTTGAGTTTTTTCCATTTTGGAGATTATACTGTTATCATTGGGAGGTTTCTTCAATAAAATTCGATGTATACTCTAACGGGTGATGACTTTTATTAGACTAACTGTCATTTGCACCGACTACTTAGGAAAATCAGAGAAAAATATCATTTGCATAATAATTTGGAACATAGTTTATTAGGGGATGATAATATTCATATTGAGAGGAGACATATCTTAAGGTTATCTGTAGCTTGGTTGCCATAAACAGAGGTGGGCCCAAACATTTCTTACACAGGGGCCCCAAGCTGTCAGTGTCCACCCCTGCACTGACTAATTTGCACCTGCTCTCTTCTCTCCATCTAGCTGTGTGGTGCCATATTGGATCAGGGAGTTTCCCTCAATCTGTGCTTGTCTACTGCACTCAGTTATATGTAACTGCCATATTGGAGTGGGGAATGCCCACACTCCCACACAGGCTGTACAAGCTTGTAGATAATTTGAAGATTCCTCTGGTTTCTCAATAGTAAAATCTATACAAAAGGAATTACAGATATCTATAATATAACACTAGGAGTGTCACTCTGTCTGAAGCCTTTATAGACTGCGCAAGAGCGACGCGCCTGCGCAGTCTGGCTCCAGACAAAAGACGGCATCCAGCGGTGAAGATTCTGTATGGCGCCGGAGATCATGGTACGCGTAGACACTGGATGCATACCGCGATCTCCGGCGCCATACCTACATACTTACCTGACCAGGAGGAGCGTTGCCGCGCGCTTCTCTTGTCGGAGAAGGGCCGGAGTGTGCGTCGGAGTCGCATGCGCGTACTCTGGCACCACACTCCTCCCCCAGCCTCCGGCAGAACGGGACAGTGCTGAAGCACGGGGAAGAAAGGTGAGTATAAATGTTTTTTTTTCGTATGTGTGCAGTTTAATAGGGGTGAAGGGGACCATACATACCAGTATACGGGGGTGAGAGGTAGCATGCATACCAGGATTAGGGGGAGGGACCATGCATATCAGGATAGGGGACTGAGGGGGCCATGCATATCAGGACTGGGGGGTGAGGGGGCCATGCATATCAGGATTGGGAGGTGAGGGGACCATGCATTCCAGGATTGGGGGATGATGGGACCATGCATTCCAGGATTGGGGGGTGAGGGGACCATGCACACCAGGATTGGGGGATGAGGGGACCATGCATTCCAGGATTGGGGTGAGAGGACCATGCATTCCAGGATAGCGGGATGAGGGAACCATGCATACCAGGCTTGGGGGTGAGGGGACCATCCATTCCAGGATTGGGGGGTGAGAGAACCATGCCTTCTAGGATAGGGGGGTGAGTGAACCATGCATATCAGGATTGGGGTTGAGGGGCCATGCATACCAGGATAGGGGGGTGAGAGGACCATGCATACCAGGGTAGGGTTGTGAGGGGACCATGCATGCCAGGATAGGTTTGTGAGGGGACCATGCATGCCAGGATAGGGTAGTGAGGGGACCATGCATACCAGGATAGGGGGTGATAGGACCATGCATACCAGTATAGGGGATGAGGGGACCATGCATACCAAGATTGGGGGGTGAGGGGGTACCAAACATCCTATGATAGGGATGAGGGGGACCATGCATGCCAGGATTGGGGGGTGAGGAGACCATGCATACAAGGATTGGGGGGTGAGGGGACCATGAATACCAGGATTCCAGGATTGGGGTGAGGGGACCATGCATTCCAAGATTGGGGAGTGAGGAGACCATGCATACCAGGATAGGGGGGTGATAGAACCATGCATACCAGGATAGGGGGGTGAGAGAACTGTTATGTTTCGGTAGCTGAGGAGAAACCGCAAAAAATAGCCTAAGTAGCAATACACCAGAGAGGCTGGAAACTATTGGATTGCAGTAACCTGAACTAACCGCCACACTAGAAGCAGCCGTGGAGCGTACCTATGGTGATCCTAGATGCCTCGTCACAGCCGGAGAGATAGCTACACCTAAAGGCAGAAAGATGAATGCTATCTGCCCCGGAGCAGAATCCCCAAAGAAATAGGAAACCCCCAAACATGTAATGGTGGTTAGACAAGAAGAAAACACAGACAGAAAATAGAATGAGCAAACGCTGGGGCCCAATCTGTCTAGATAGAAAAGTATAGGAAAGAATTCTGACTGCAATCCAAAAAAACCCTGACAAAAATATCAATACTTCTGATTAACAAAAAAAACCGAGATCACACGATCTCACCACCTAAATCAGATCTCTGGTGTAACACACAGCAACACAGCAAATAAAAAGTGACAAAGGAACAAAGCAAAAATGCAAACAAACAATGAGCACAATTACAGCGCAAGACCCCAAAAGGGGACCAGGCTGCAGTCCACTGCAAGCAGCAAACCAGCAGTGAAAATCCAACAGAGGAAAAAAAAAGCAAAACACTTATCTGAATGAGAGCAGGAAGCAAGATGTGCTCCAAGCAAGAGCAGGAGGAACAATTGATTACCGGCAAGGCTGCTGGGAACTCAGGACACTTATATCATACCTTTCAGAGCCAGCTGAAGGCCATTCAGTAATTAGTTCATTACCCTCAGCAACCACCGGAGGGAGCCCCAGCTCAGAAGTCACCTCCAAGGTATTCACAACAGTACCCCCCTTGAGGAGGGGTCACCGAACCCTCACCTGCGCAACCAGGCCGATCAGGATGAGCTCGATGATAGGCATGGATAAGTCTCCCAGCATGGATGTCCAAAACAAACACCCAAGAATTGTCCTCCTGACCATAACCTCTCCACTTAACCAAATACTGGAGTTTCCGTCTAGCAAAACGAGAATCCAATATTTTCTCAACCACATACTCCAAATTGCCCTCAACCAAAACAGGATCAGGAGGCGCAGCCACAGGAACCACTGGCTCGATAAATCTCTTCAATAAGGACTTGTGGAACACGTTATGGATCTTAAATGTCCCTGGAAGAAGCAAACGGAAGGAAACAGGATTAATAATTTCCATGATCTTATAAGGTCCAATGAACCTTGGCTTAAATTTTGGAGATGCAACCTTCATAGGGATATTTCTTGAGGACAACCAAACCAAGTCCCCCACTTTAAAACGAGGACCATCAGTCCTATGCCGGTTGGCAAACCGCTTGGCCTTCTCTTGAGAGAGAGACAACCTCTCCACTACCTGGTCCCAAATCTGCTGCATACGCTGCACAATAGAATCAACCCCCGGACAGACAGAAGCCTCTGCCTGTCCTGAAGAGAATCAAGGTGAAACCCAGAATTGCAGAAAAATGGAGACATCAAGGTGGCAGAGCTAGCCCTATTATTAAGAGCAAACTCAGCCAAAGGCAAAAAAAGAGACCCAGTCATCTTGATCAGCAGACACAAAACATCTCAAATAAGTCTCCAAGGTCTGGTTTGTTTTCTCGGTTTGTCCATTGGTCTGAGGGTGAAATGCAGAGGAGAAACATAATTGAACACCAAGTTTAGAACAAAATGTCCTCCAAAATCTGGAAACAAACTGGACACCTCTGTCAGACACAATATTCTCAGGAATGCCATGTAACCGAACCACGTGCTGAAAGAACAAAGGCACCAATTCGGAGGAGGAAGGTAACTTAGGTAATGGCACAAGATGTATCATCTTGGAAAACCTATCACAGATTACCCAGATAACGGTCATTCTCTGAGAGACAGGAAGGTCGGAAATAAAATCTATAGAAATATGGGTCCATGGCCTCTTGGGTACAGGTAATGGCATGAACAAACCACTAGAACGAGAGCAAGGCTTGGAACGAGAGCAAGTCCCACAGGACTGCACAAAGTACCTGACGTCAAGAGACAAAGTAGGCCACCAAATGAACCGACTCACCAAGTCTCTGGTACCAAAAATCCCAGGATGACCAGCCAACGCACAACAATGAATCTCAGACATCACACTCTTTTTCCACTGGTCTGGGACAAACAATTTCCCAACAGGGCAGCGCTCAGGTTTATCCTCCTGACACCCCTCCAGAGCCAGTCTCAAATTGGACGAGATGGCGGAAAGAACTACACCCTCTTTCAAAATAACAGCAGGATCAGATAACTCAGGAGAATCCGCAAAGAAACTCCTTGAGAGGGCATCCACCTTAACATTCTTAGTGCCCGGAAGAAAAGAAACCACAAAATTAAAACGTGTGAAAAACAAGGCCCACCTGGCCTGTCTAGGATTAAGTCGCTTGGCTGACTCGAGATAAACCAGGTTCTTATGGCCGTGAGGACCACCACCCGATGTCTGGTACCTTCCAGCCAATGTCTACACTCTTCAAAGGCCCACTTCATGGCCAATAACTCCCGATTACCCACGTCATAATTACGTTCAGTTGGAGAAAATTTTTGAGAGAAAAAAGGCACAAGGGTTACTCTTAGAGGTGTCTGGATCCCTTTGGGACAAAACGGCACCTGCCCAAATCTCAGAGGCAACAACCTCCACCTGAAACGGCAGAGAAACATCAGGCTGCCGTAGAACAGGAGCAGAAATGAATCTCTGCTTAAGTTCCTGAAACGCATAAACTGCCTCAGGAGGCCAATTAACCACATCGGAACCCTTTTTGGTCAAATCAGTCAATGGTTTAACAATACCGGAGAAATTACCAATAAATTTGTGATAAAAATTGGCAAAACCCAAAAATCTTTGAAGAACCTTCAATGAAGTAGGTTGAACCCAATCACAGATGGCCTGAACCTTGACAGGGTCCATTTTAATAACAGACGGAGACAAAATTAATCCCAGAAATGAGACCTTCTGTACGCCAAAAAGACACTTTGATCCCTTCACATACAGTGCATTCTCTCTCAAAATCTGGAACACAGTCCGAACATGTTTCACATGAGAGTCCCAGTCGTTGGAAAAAATCAAGATATCATCCAAATAAACAATCAGAAATTTATCCACAAAATCCCTGAAAATTTCATTCATGAAGGATTGGAAGACGGAAGGGGCATTAGTAAGCCCAAAAGGCATCACTAGGTACTCAAAATGCCCCTCTGGGGTATTAAACGCCGTCTTCCATTCATCCCCGTGCTTAATGCGAATAAGGTTATACGCCCCCCTGAGGTCAAGCTTGGTAAACCAACCAGCACTTTTCAGTCTGGAAAATAGGTGAGAAATCAAAGGTAACGGATATTGATATTTAACAGTGATCTTATTCAGGGGGCAATAATCAATACACGGCCTCAATGAACTATCCTTTTTGGCCACAATGAAAAACACTGCGCCCAAGGGTGAGTAGGATGGTCTGATATGACCCTTCTCCAATGACTCCTTGATATAAGATCGCATAGCATCGTGTTCAGGTACAGATAAATTAAAAAGGTGACCTTTAGGAAATTTACCACCAGGCACTAACTCAATAGCGCAATCATAGCTCCTGTGAGGAGGTAAGGATGCAGATTTACTTTCACTAAACACATCAGATTAATCAGTCAAAAAGTCAGGGACATCTTGAGACTGGGGAGAGGCAGAAAAAACAGGAGTGTCAGTATTAACACATTGGCAACCCCAACTGGTCACAGACACAGATTTCCAATCCAAAACAGGATTATGAGTCTGTAACCAAGGGAAATCCAGTAAAATAATGTCATGCAGATTATGCAACACCAGAAATTTGCAACTCTCCTGATGATCTGGTTCAACCCTCATTATCACCTGAGTAGAAAACTGGGGTTTATTCTCCGCCAAAGGGGTAGAATCAATGCCCAGTAAAGGAATAGACTTCCGCAGGGGTATCATGGGAAACCCACAACGTTTGGCAAAGTCAAAATCCATCAGGTTAATAGCTGCTCCTGAATCAACAAAAGCCTGAGCCGAAAATGTGGACAGGGAGCAAACCAGGGTAACAGTCAACAGAAATTTAGTCTGAACACTACCCAAGACAACTGAGCGCGCAAAACGTCTTCCCCGCTTAGGGCAGACGGAAATAGCATGGGAAGTGTCACCACAGTAGAAACATAACCCATTGCGCTTGCGAAACTAATGACGCTGTGCCCCAGAAGTCACTCCATCACACTGCATGGGCTCAGGAGCTGGCTCACAAGGCAACACTATCTCACGCATACCTCTGCACTCCCGCAAACGTCTGTCAATTTGAATAGCCAAAGACATAGAATCATTGAGACCAGATGGAACAGGGAATCCCACCATAACGTCCTTTACATTTTCTGACAGACCCTTCCGAAAAAGGGCTGCCAAAGCATCATCATTCCATTTGGTCAGGACTGCCCATTTTCAAAATTTCTGACAGTACAGATCAGCGTCTTCACGACCCTGATTTAATGCCAACAAGGTCTTTTCAGCTTGATCAGTGACATTAGGTTCATCGTACAATAACCCCAGAGCCTGAAAAAATACATCAACATCATTCAAAACAGGATCCCCAAGTGTCAGGGAAAAAGCCCAATCCTGAGGGTCGCCGTGCAGCAGAGAGATGACAATTTGAACCTGCTGTGCTTTGTTCCCTGAGGACTTAGGCTTTAAAGCAAAAAACAACTTACAGTTATTTTTGAAATTCAGAAATTTATACCGATCCCCCAAAAATAAATCTGGCATGGGGATCCTAGGTTCCACAACCGGCAACCCAGCAAGACAGGCAGCGGCAAGCTGCTCCACATGGCCAGACAACTGTGCAAACTCCATTGAGAGAAAAAAAATTCCTCCTCAGCACCCAGAGAAATAGAGGGAAAAAATATATATATAACAAACTTTTTCCACTTTACTATTTTTCCCTTCTGTGAGCACCATATAATTTTCAGTCGGGCCGGTAATACTGTTATGTTTCGGTAGCTGAGGAATCGATGTGAATACTTCTCCGTCCAATTATGACAAGAGCATTCTTAAAGTGATACCTTTATTGGCTAACCAGAAAATTATATGTTCGCAAGCTTTCAGAGCGCAGAGGCTCCTTCTTCAGGCAAGATTACATTTGGAATAATAAGAAAGACACATTAGATGCTTACTATAGTAGGAAATTTGTTCAAGACCTGGGAGGTGTGATGCCTTCAAAAGATAAGCAAAGGAAATCGAATTAGCATTTTCTTACAAATGGAGAGCTAGTAGGAATGTGTTCTTAGCTATCTGGAGTCCTTCTGGTGAAGGTGTGAACTGTGTCTATGTAGTGGACCATAAAACCGGGTGTTAAGTTGAGTCCTAGTGTCAAAGTATTGAACATCCTAATAAGTTTGAATTCCCATATTTTTCTCTCCCTGTCATCCTTAAAATGACCTTTTAGTATTAAGACTTTTAAGTCTGTCATACAATGTCCAGTTCCAGAGAAATGTTTTCCCACAGGCGTGTCCATTTCATTCCTGATCGTATGTCTGTGTAGATTCATCCTTGTTTGTAGTTTTTGCATGGTTTCCCCAATATAGATAGCTCCAGGGCACCTTGTACATTGTATCATGTACACCACATTGGAGGATGTACATGAAAAGGAACCCATGACCTTATAGTCCTGATTTGTGTTTGGTACACGGACTGTATTTGTTGGTAATATGTGGGTACAAGTTTTGCATTTTTTGTTGTTACATGGGAATGTGCCAGTCACTGATGGTGACGAGAGGACACTTCTGACAAGGAGATTCCTTAAGTTAGGTAGCTGAGGAGAAATCGCAAAAAATAGCCAAAGTAGCAATACACCAGAGAGGCTGGAAACTATTGGATTGCAGTAACCTGAACTAACTGCCACACTAGAAGCAGCCGTGGAGCGTATCTACGGTGATCCTAGACGCCTCGTCACTGCCAGAGAGATAGCTACACCTAAAGGCAGAAAGATGAATGCTATCTGCCCCGGAGCAGAATCCCCAAAGAAATAGGAAACCCCCGAACATGTAATGGCGGTTAGACAAGAAGAAAACACAGACAGAAAATAGAATGAGCAAATGCTGGGGCCCAATCTGTATAGGAAAGAATTCTGACTGCAATCCAAAAAACCATGTCAAAAATACCAACACTTCTGATTAACAAAAAAACCTGAGATCACACGATCTCACCACCTAAATCAGATCTCTGGTGTAACACACAGCAACACAGCAAATAAAAAGTGACAAAGGAACAAAGCAAAAATGCAAACAAACAATGAGCACAATTACAGCGCAAGACCCCAAAAGGGGACCAGGCTGCAGTCCACTGCAAGCAGCAAACCAGCAGTGAAAATCCAACAGAGGAAAAAAAAAGCAAAACACTTATCTGAATGAGAGCAGGAAGCAAGATGTGCTCCAAGCAAGAGCAGGAGGAACAATTGATTACCGGCAAGGCTGCTGGGAACTCAGGACACTTATATCATACCATTCAGAGCCAGCTGAAGGCCATTCAGTAATTAGTTCATTACCCTCAGCAACCACCGGAGGGAGCCCCAGCTCAGAAGTCACATCCAAGGTATTCACAACAGAGAACCATGCATACCAGGATTGGGGGTGAGAGGACCATGCATATTAGGATTAGGGGTGAAGGGACCATGCATATCAGGATTGGGGGTGAGGGGTACCATGCATACCAGGATAGGGGGGTGAGGGGATCATGCATACCAGGATGGGGGGTGAGAGGACCATGCATACCAGGATTGGGGGGTGAGGGGACCATGCATACAAGGATAGGGGTGTGAGGGGACCATGCATACCAGGATAGGGGGGTGAGGGGACCATGCATAACAGGATGGGGGTATGAGGACCATGCATACCAGGATTGGGGGGTGAGGGGACCATGCAAACCAGGATGAGTGGTGAGGGGACCATGCATACCAGGATTGGGGAGTGAGGAGACCATGCATACCAGGATAGGGGGGTGATAGAGTCATGGATACCCGGATAAGGGGGTGAGAGAACCATGCATACCAGGATTGGGGGTGAGAGGACCATGCATATTAGGATTAGGTGTGAGGGAACCATGCATATCAGGATTGGGGGTGAGGGGTACCATGCATACCAGGATAGGGGGGTGAGGGGATCATGCATACCAGGATGGGGGTGAGAGGACCATGCATACCAGGATTGGGGGGTGAGGGGACCATGCATATCAGGATAGGGGTGTGAGGGGACCATGCATACCAGAATAGGGGGGTGAGGGGACCATGCATACCAGGATAGGGGGGTGAGGGGACCATGCATACCAGGATGGGCGGTGAGAGGACCATGCATACCAGGATTGGGGAGGTGAGGGGACCATGCATACCAGGATAGGGGGGTGAAGGGATCACGCATACCAGGATGGGGGGTGAGAGGACCATGCATACCAGGATTTGGGGGTGAGGGGACCATGCATATCAGGATAGGGGTGTGAAGGGACCATGCATACCAGGATAGGGGGTGAGGGGACCATGCATACCAGGATGGGGGGTGAAAGGACCATGCATACCAGGATTGGGGAGTGAGGGGACCATGCATTCCAGGATTGGTGGATGAGGGGTACCATGCATACCATGATAGAGGGGTGAGGGGCACCATGTATACCAGGATTGAGGATGAAGGGACCATGCATACCAGAATTGGGGGGGTGAGGGGGTACCATACATCCTACGATAGGGATGAGGGTGGACCATGTATACCAGGATTGGGGGTGAGGGGACTATGCATACCAGGATTGGAGGGTGAGGGCACCATGCATACCTGGATTGGAGGGTGAGGGCACCATGCATACCTGGATTGGGAGGTGAGGGCACCATGCATTCCGGGATTGGGGGGTGAGGGTACCATGCATACCTGGATTGGGGGGTGAGGGTACCATGCATTCCAGGATTGGGTTGGAGGGGACCATGCATATCAGGATAGGGGGTGAGGAGACCATGCATACCAGGATAGGGGGGTTAGGGGACCATGCATACTGGGATTGGGTGGTGAGGGGATCATGCATTCCAGGATTGGGGGGAGGGAACCATGCATACCATGATTGGGGGTGAGGGGACCATGCATACCAGGATATGGATGAGCAGGTACCATGCATACCAGGATAGGGATGAGGGGATACCTTGCATAACAGGATTGGGGGGTGAGGGGACCATGCATACCAGGATGAGGAATTGGGTGCCATGCATACCAGGATTGGGTGGGGTGAGGGGCCATGCATATCAGGATAGGAGGGTGACAGCACATACCAGGATGGGAGACCATATACCAATAAAAATGCTTGCCACCCTGGCGTAGAATGAGTTCATTGCTGGTATCTAGTATATAAAAAGGTTGGCATGGTAGTAATAAATAGTATAGGAAGATAGGAAGCAGCAGAGGTGTATCTAGGTTTCTGGCACCCGGGGCAAGAATTCGGTTCGGCGCCCCTCCCCACCCCAAGCACACATGCGATTTGCACACTTAGGCTAAGTGCACACGTCAGGAATTTGTGCAGAATTTTCCTGAGCAAAACCTGACTTTTTCCGCGGTAAAAACGCGTGTTTATTTTTTCACGTTTTTGGTGCGTTTTTTGCATGGATTTTGCGCATTTTTACAGCGATTTTTTCCTGAACTTTCTAGGTCAATAATATAGCGGGAAAAACGCTAGAATTCCGCGAAATTAATGAACATGTTGGTTCTTTTTCCGAGATGCGTTTTTTTGGGGAAAAAAACGCACCATGTGCACAAAAATTGCAGAATTCATTCTAAATGATAGGATGCTTAATTCATGCGTTTATACCCCGCCTTGGTATACTGTCCCCTACCGGGTTGTACCCTTACACTGTCCCCCATGCTACGCCCCCACTACTCAGTCTCGATTCTGTGCCCACTCACTTTTCTCCCCCCATACTGTCACCTCACACTATTCCCCTCCCTCCTTATACTGTCTCCTCTCACACACCATACTGTCTCCTCATATATTTACCCCCTCACTCTCTATATTGACTCCTCACACATACCTCTGACTCCCCATACTTTGTCTGCATACATCCCATCACCCTCACTCCCATATTGTGTCCACATACATTTTACCCATCATTACTCATACTGTGTCCACATGCATTCCTCTGTTCGCTCCCCATGCTGTCTGCACCAATCCCCACTCACCATACTCTGTCTGCACCCATCCGCCATACGGTTTCCTCATATATGCCCTCATACATACATGCTCCTCATATCTCCCCACACACATTAAATCCCCCCATCCCTTCTCCAAATCTCCCACACACATTAAATCCCCCCATCCCCACTCCAAATCTCCCCACACACATTAAATCTCCCCCACCCCCACTCCAAATTTCCCCACACACACATTAAATCCACCATCCCCACTCCAAATCTCCCCACACATTAAATAACCCCCATCCACACTCCAAATCCCCCCACACATTAAGTACCCCCAGTCCCTACTCCAAATCTCCCCCACACATTTAATAACCCCCATCCCACTCCAAATCCCCCCACACATTAAATAACCCCCCATCCCCACTCCAAATCCCCCCACACATTATCTACTCCCCTTAATCTTCAGTGCTTTCTTCAGCTCCAGAGTGGAGCACGTACCAAGTTACTACCGATGCTCTTCACGCTTCTGGGCACCGGCGAGTGACGTCAGCAGTGTGATCACATGATCTGATCATGCTGCTGGCGTCGTTTTGACCCTGTGGTCAGAGCTTCAATTGTACTCACGTCTGTACAATTGATCCTTGGGAGCCGGCGCTCTGCAGGCTGTGTGTGCCGGCTAACAGCTTGACAGCCGATACAGAGAACGGCTGACTTCCAGTCCGGGGGGTGGCAGTGTTATGATCTGCTACAAGCACTAAGGAAAGACGGGAACTCTGTTCCTACAATAGAACTGAGCTGGATCCCTACGATGTAACGTTAGGCAGAATGCAGCCGCCGGGGGAGACCACATTAGGCGGCCCGACTGCGCCCCCCTGTTGTCTGTGCCCAGGGCACATGCCCGGCTGCCACCTCAAGATACGCCTCTGGGAAGCAGAACCACATTGTTTGAACACGGACCTATATGAACCAAGGGCAATGGCCACATCTAACCTATTATATGTATTACCACTTAGTGCCATCTACCAAATTGACAGACACCCATCTATGGGTCTTTTGACATTTGAAGGATACTATGATGGTAACTCTGAGTCTTTCACCTATTTGCAATATCATTTTTATATAGTGCTGCTTTCTTTAGAGAATACTTATATTGATAGATCTCTATGTGTAGGAGTGCAGAAATACTAATATATATTATATACACAAACATACTGTAGGGTTTCACACCCAGGTAGGTATTAAGTAGCATTCACACAGGCACCGGATTCTTAGGAAACAATGTGACAATCTTATCCACAGGTTGTACAGCACCAAAAACAAAACCATAATTATAAAATCCCTAGCCTTGTCCAGGTGCTGACTACACAATATAGACCCTGGCTACTCAGACACGGCTGAGCTAGTCCCAGTTCAGTCAAACAAAAGAGGTATTGTCCACAGCAACCAGTGATACTTGCAGTTCGGTGCACATGGCCTGAGAAGACTCTCTTCAGCTCCAATATCACCCACTCTGGTCAGTATCCCCCCAGCAGGCTGACTAATGTGAGCACCTAGCCTGATTATATACAGAGCAGCCAAGTGCTAATAATCAGAACCTGCAGAGCTTTAACCCTGTCCTACCTGGCTTTGCTACAATACTCACTGTAAGTAAATATAGATCTATATCATATTATTACATTAGTCTTAGATGCAAATTAAGAACACCTCAGCTGCTGCAAAACCTCACAACACACATCTCAGCTGCTGCAGAACCTCACAATACACACCTCAGCTGCTGCAGAAAAGCATAATAAACACCTCAGGTACAAAGCCGAAAAAACAGGGAAATATAGGATATGGTAATAATAATGTTATTATTATTATTCATTTTTATAGCGCCATTTATTCCATGGCGCTTTACATGTTAGAGGGGGCGAATATAGACAAGTACAATTAATATGAGCAATACAGGACACACATAAGTACAGAAGGAGAGAGGACCCTGCCCGCGAAGGCTCACAATCTACAGGGGATGGGTGAGGATACACTAGGAGAGGGTAGAACTGGTCGTGCGGCAGTATAAAAGACCAATGCCCATAACGCATAACCTTCCTTCCCACCATCACTAAAGGAAAGTTTACTCATTTTCTCTTCAAATAACACCTCACTTTTAGAGATGAATGAACGTGCTCGAATAACTTGTTATCTGAACAAGATCGGGTGCCAACAGAGTATCTTCAGCGTGCTCGAATACCCTGCATGAGTCGCCGCAGCTGCATGTCTCCCAGCTGTTCAACAGTGACTCGAACATAGCATTTGAGCATGCCGAAGACACTCCTCTAGCACCCGAGTATGCTCGAATAACGCCTTATCCGAGCACGTTCACTAATCACTACTCACAATTGTGCACTTGATCCCATCCCGCTAACCTTACTGCCACTGTGGCTCTAATCCATCTCTTCAACTTATCATAAACTTCTGGTGTCTTCCCTTCTTCAAACATGCAATAATCACACCTATCCTGAAGAAGCCATTCAGTGACCTGATCTGTACTTCTAGTTAGTGCCAAATCTCGCTACTCGTTTGCCTCTAAACTCCTCGAACAGCAGGTCCACACAGAACTTTCCTCTCACCTCTCATCTAATTAATTCTTCGACAACATACAATCTGGCTTCCGTCCCCACCATTTCACTGAAACCTGTTGTGAATACCTTGGAGGTGACTTCTGAGCTGGGGCTCCCTCCGGTGGTTGCTGAGGGTAATGAACTAATTGCTGAATGGCCTTCAGCTGGCTCTGAATGGTACGATATGAGTGATATAAGCAACGACCAGCCAAGTGAGTATTCCCCATCCAGAGATAGTGGAGACACATTACAGTTGATGCTAGACTGCGGGCATTGGTCCAGGAGGTACATGGGAGAACGACAGCAGGTGTTTGCTGTGGATCAGCGGGTCCACAAACTCCGGGCGGCTTGCTGTGGATCGGCGGGTCCACGAACTCCGGACAGCTTGCTATGGATGAGTAGGTCCACGAAATCTGCAGAGCGAAGCCTGGCAGAGCCATGCAGAGAGGTGCGGAGCCGTGCGGTGCCTTGAGGAGCTGTGCAGAGACTTGCGGAGCCGCAGGAGACCCTGTAGCGGACTTGGTGACAAAGAGTCAGACCAGACAGAAGGTATGAGTGTCAGGAAATCACAACACCGTACTGACCGCCGGGGATGGGAGTGGTACGACAAAGGGGCAACTCTATCAGATGAGGTGACGGTGTCGAATGATGGATGATTCCAAAAGGGCTAAGTGACAGGGCCTGACTTTGACAAACGGTTTGACTGTCAGAGACGACCGAGAAGGGTCTCTGGTTGGGTAATAGAAAGTGCCAAGCCCCATGGCTTTAGGCAGAGGGAGAGGTATGTGGTATGGCGACAGCCCATCTGGTTAATGGTATGTATCACATAGGTGTGTGGCCCTGTGATGGAAGCCTGGGCTTGTTTTGGCTCAGCAGATCTACTGCTGAGGTTACTATACATTGGGAAGGCTTCCAGGTGACTTGGAGAGATGGGTGGGTCCAGTCACCTACATACCCCACCCAAGGGGGTGTGTCTCAACACCCAAGATGGAGCCTGTGTGTTTGTGCGTGGGCAGCAGTGCTGGCTAGTCTAAGCCAGGGTGAGAAGGCCTGTGATATACCTCCGTGGAGGACGCCTCTGGGGATAAGAGGTATCCGGGAACCTGTGCGGTCATTACGGACGGTTAATGGACACTAATCTGTATTAGGCACACTGGAGCTGAGCGAGGATCGTGGGTTCTATAAAGCCAAATGGTGGCCGGATGGCGCACGGGGTGCCGCATGTTACCAAGTACCTGAGATTCGGTTTATGCTTGTATTAATAAACCAAAATGACTTTTTAACCCTGAGTGTCCCAGCGTATTTCTCAATGTCCAGCCAAGTGAGTACTCCCCGTCCAAAGATATTGGAAACACGTTACAGTATATATAGTGGGTATCAAGGATTAAGAAAGGCATGGTAATGGTGAAAATATATATGGTGTCATACCGGTCATCATATCATATCATATCACAAGGGCGCATTTCCTAGGAAGCGTCTCCTGTCTGCTGTCATCCACTAATGTGTAAGCGTGACCTTATGATATATACATCCTCACTAGAGCTGGGCAGACACCTGGATGTTCGGGTCCGGCGGGTTTGGCTGAACAGTTACAAAAATTTCGGGTTCGGCTACCAGAACAGTACCCGGACACAAACCCACACCCCGACCCCATTCACTTGAATGGGGGGACTGTTATGTTTCGGTAGCTGAGGAGGACAGGAAAAACAGCAGGGCAGCCGAATATCTGAGATGTTGGTAACTGATGGGTTGCAGATTCCTAAACTAACGACACAACTAGAGGTAGCCGTGGAGCGTTCCTACGTTGATCCTAGATGCCTCGTCACAGCCTGAGAGATAACTACACCTAAAGGCAGAAAGATGAAAGCTATCTGCCCTGGAGCAGATCCCCAAAGAAAATAGGAAGCCCCCAAACATATAATGGCGGTTAGACAAGATGAAAATACAAACATAGGCAGAAAATAGACTGAGCAAACGCTGGGGCCACAAGCTGACTAAATAGGATAGGACAGGAGAGATTATTTTCTGCAACCCAGAAAACCCTACAAAAATCCAACAATTCTGATTACAAAAATACTGAGATCACACGATCTCGCCACCCACTAAATGAGGTCTCAGTGTGAACAAAAATCAAGCCGCAGCCGCTGAAAACACAGGAAAAAGCAAATGAGCAAATAACAGTGGCTGCAGATAAACTGTGAGGAGCTCAGGCCCCAGGAGGGGACCTGGCTGACCTCCACAAAAGTGCAGAAAACAATGCAAAGAGCAAGCACAAAAAGAAAAGCAAAAAATATCTTATCCGAAAGCAGGAGATGCAGGCAAGACTTCAGCAAACTTCCAAATGAACCAGGAACCACAATTGAGACAAGAACAATTGATCACCGGCAACCATCATGGGAGGGAACCTCCCTTATATCAGACCAGTCAGTGAACCCAGATTGCCACTCCTCGCTGAAAGGTTCAGTACTGTCTGTAACCACCAGAGGGAGCCTCTGCTCAGAAACCATCTCTAGCTCATTCATAACAGGGGACAGAACATCCAGTGTTTGCCACACTGTCATGTGCATGACAGCGCGGCAACCACCGCTTGTGATTGGTGGTGAAATCATCTCCACTGGTCAGAGAGCCGCGGTTCCCACGCTGTCAAGAGACAGCGTGAGCGTTCAGCTATGATTGGAGGTATAAATTTTACCTCCGCTTGCTGGTATCAGTGGATGAGACTATTGCTCCCATCAACTGACACCTGCTGTCGCTAATAACAGCGAGAGCAGGTGTGGCTGATGGGAGTATTCATTAACCGACTGTAAATAAATAATTTAAACAAAAACTGTGGGTTCCCCTCAGCTGTCAGCTTCAACAAGGCTGGTTATTAAGAATAGTGGGGTCCCCATATTTTTTAATTATTTAAACAAGTAATTTTAAAAAATGACATGAGGTCCATCCCATTGTTGACCAGCCTTGCTAACTCAGACAGCTGGATGCTGGTATTCTTAGGCTGATAAGGGACCATGGATATTGGCCCCCCGCCCAAAAATAACAGTCTGCAGCTGCCCAGAAAAGGCGCATCTATTACATGTGCCAATTATGGCACTTTGCCAGGCTCTTCCCACTTGCCCTGTAGCAGTGGCAAGTGGGGTTAATATTTGTGGTGTTGATGTTACCTTAGTATTGTCAGGTGACATCAAGCCCATGGCTTAGTAATGGAGAGGCGTCTATAAAACACCTATCCATTACTAATCCTATAGTTGTATGGTAAATAAAGACAAAGCCAGAATAAAGTCCTTTATTACAAATAAAACAAAACCCACTTTTAATTTTTTATTTATAAATAACAAACACAGTTATACTCACCTAACGCCTATTCCACCGAAGCCCTCGTCTTCTGTAAGGAAACAAAATAAAAAACAACAATATCCCTCAACTACCCTTCGTTCTGTCCCACGCCGTAATCCATATCTGGGGGAAAAACAGTTTTCAACCTGGACGGTGCCAAAATGCGACCGTCCTGGCTGAGAACCACTGTTGACTGAACTGCTGCGAGAGCAGCATCAGTGACCAGCGATGACGTCATCAAGGTTACCTCCGGTCACTGAGGCTGCATTCCCAGCCGGGCTGAACTGCCGTGACCTCGGTGAGATCCCCGCTAGCATCATGAGAAAAAATTTCTTACTAAGGCATTGTCTTAGTAAGTAACCTTATTTCCACTGTCCACAGCCAGTATATATGTGCAGAGCAGGCTGTCAAAGTGCCGGTGAGTGATTACGGCAGCACTCACGGTGTAGCTCCCTGCACTGCCCCGATGACTGAAGGTGAGTGATTGCATGGAGAATAAAAATAATTTTCTCTTTTTGGAGGATTGACAGTTAGGACTTTATTTTGGCTTTTTTTAAATAAAACATTCAGCTTTTAGGTAATAAAAAATAGAACATAATAAATCTTTCAAGTTAGAGCTATTTTTTCATCAATTGAAGAAACTACTATACTTAGAAATACAGACTCTATATTTTTGTATCCTGGTGCTGGTGCTTAGGATATAGTTTGGTGGTCCTTATTATGATACTTATTAAAGGGTAATTCCCACCGCTTTGCAGCTACCACAGGAGGCCAAAACTCCAGAAACAGCATAAACATGTCAGTTACAGAAATAGTGTAGCTTTCTGTAACTTTCTGAAAATCTTTTTCACTTGTATGAGTGATAAAAAAACAAAGTAGGCACACTTACTAAGCTGCTTACTTGACTCTCACTGCTTGTTGTTAGCGCCTACGGCCAGAAGTTTCCATCTCAGCAATGAGTGGCTGAAAGCGGAATACAACTTTATTGGATTTTTCTACTGCAACATTTTTCTACTGCAAATGAAATCACTACAAAAAAAAAAATCCCAATTACAAGGAAAAAAGTCCCTGATAATATGATTAGCTTGGTAATGTAGCCAATCACAATTTTTACCTCGGTCATGAAGCTAATCACAATTTTTACCTCTAAGTCTAAGTTCACACTGTGGATTTTTGCTGAGTTTTTTTAATGCGTTTTTCATACTAATTTTGCAGCTGCATTTTACAGTACCAGCAAAGTCTATGAGATTTCTGAAATCTCATTCCACACATTATTTTTTTTGTCATCAGTATTTTGTGCTTTGCAAGTTTTTTTGGAAATAGAGCATGTCACTTCTTTCAGCATTTTTTCAGCCTTTTCTCAGTGTTTTTCACCCACTGACTTGAATGAGTAGTGAAAAAATGCTGAAAAAATGCAGATGTCTTGTTTTGCACCGTTTTTTTTATGCCAAAACCTGATTCCATGTAATAGGACTTTTCTTTTAAACACTAAGCTTTATCAGCATGTACAAGAGACAATTTAAGCATGCCAAAACAGCCGCAAAAAAATGCAAGAAATAACAAGGAAAACATGCTTTTTTTCTGCAGCTTCTTTCCTGCCAAGAGATCAGGTTTTGTTGCAGAAAAAAAACGCTGAAAAAATGCCTAGTGTGAACTTACTTCTAATAGTGGAGAAAAGAGTACTCATTTTGTGTCTGTCTTTTCTAAAACATCATTAAGGCCTCTTTCACATGTACCTGTCTTGAGTATGTGTGGTTACAGTTTTCACATGTACCGGAGACACTTACACACACGTAGACCCATTCACTTGGTTATTGTGCACATGTCAGTGTGTTTACACAACCATGTGTCCACACAACCGTGTGTCCTTGGGCAAAATATGCTGACATGGACATTTTTTACCAGCAGCACGGGCCTCAAAACGTCCCGCACATGTGCACACGGATGACACACATGGATGTCATCCATGTGACTCTTACTGGCGCCTAAGAATCAGTGGTACAGTAAGTGCTGTTCTCCGGTGCTGGGTGCTGAAGACCACTCTCATCATTCTCCCCTGCTCTGCCAGCGATCAGCGGGACAGAGGAGAATGATGAGAGTTATTTTCAAATAATAACAGCAACAGCAGATGGCGGCTGATGGGAGTATTACTCCTATCAGCTTACAACTGCTGTCGCTAAGAACAGTAAGAGCAGGCTGTGGCTGATGAGAGTATTCATCACCCGCCGCCTGCGCTATAAATAAATAAGTAAAAAATCCAGCGTGGATTCCCCTGTATTTTCTATAACCAGCCAGGGAAAACTCACAGCTGGGGGCTGCAACCCTCAGCTGTCAGCTTCAGCAAGGCTAGTTATCAAGAATAGAGGGGTCCCCACGCCATATTTAGAATTTATTTATTGATAGCACAGGCGGCGGGTGATGAATCCTTCCATCAGCCAGCGCCTGCTCTCACTGTTGTTATTGGCAGTAGGTGTAGGCTGATGGCAGCCGTAGTCCCATCAGTTGTCTCCTGCTGTCGCTGTTATCAGTTGAATATAACTCTCATCGTTCTTCCCTGCTCTCGCTGATTGCCGGCAGGGCAGGAGAGAACGATGAGAGTGGTCTTCAGCACCCGTCACGTGGGAACAGCACTAACTGTACAGCTGCTTCCCAGGGGCCAATGCATGTGGTACTGATGCGGCACATGGTTCCCACAGGTGTGCCGCAAGTATTACACACATGGACACTGACATCTCCGGTACCGATTATTCCAGTACCGGAAAAAAATGGATGTGTGAAACCAGCCTATAACTGTCTAGAATAAGGGCCCTAATAGACTGCTGTGAATTGGAGTTTTAGTGGTTATGAGAGTGAAAGAAGACCTGTTGACTACACAAAGCTGTGGAATCTGATTTATTTTTTTGCGCTGTTAATATACAGTCGATAATATGCTGAGAGACCAATAAAATCAATTAATTATTGTTTGACAAATGTATACCAGATGCATTATCCATAAAGCAAAAGCTGCTAGTAAATCAATATTTTGTCAGCTCACACAATGACCTTCTGATTTACAAGTAGATTACAATCTTTAAAGGGTACTTGTGGTTCCTGAGCACAATGTTAAATTAATTTTTTTCTTCTAATTCCTTTGAACTGTGTTAACTCGAATCAAATCATTAGAATGTCCAATAATTGTTGATCACAGCCTGAGGATATTTACTAGAAAGCAAATGGATTATTGGCTGATTCTCAAAATCCC
Source organism: Oophaga sylvatica (assembly GCA_033576555.1). NCBI lineage: Eukaryota > Metazoa > Chordata > Amphibia > Anura > Dendrobatidae > Oophaga > Oophaga sylvatica. The sequence continues at coordinate 502,416,574 of JARQOD010000003.1, read as the reverse complement.
ATTAATAACAGGAATATGCATAAATTGGTGCCGAATTGGTCAACCGGAAATATCCTTTGTATTCTGAAAATAACATTTCAAAGGTTTTGGAGGTAATGCTCATTGATACGGGTAATACTCATAGCTAGGGGGCTTGTCCACAGAATTTTTTATTGATTTATATACAGTAGGTAATTGAACCTGAGAAACTTGATTTTCACTGAAGTTATTTCTCTTCAAATTGAATGTCCCTTGTTAAGCTGTGGGATCTTTCTGGACCCCCAGATCATAATAAACACAAAATGAAAAAGATAGTAAAAAGCCCTTATAGTCAGTTCAACACTTTCCTCTGCTGCCTCTCCGTTTCTGACCATCACTCAAGCTGCATCTTCTTATCACCACCACTAAAATCCCCAGGAGGGTCCTGTGTAAGTGAGAAAATTCATTATGTAATGACGTGCGCCGCGACCTTATGCACACATACGCAAAACTGTCCTTAAAGTTTTAGCGTGAATGGTGGTGATTAGAAGATGCAGCAAAGACTGGACGGATGATGGTGAGGAGCCGAAGAGGTGAGCGGAGAGATGAGTATAAGGATTTTTTTTATGTTTTAATCTTTTGATGGCCCAATACTTTTTGAAAAAATGGGGGCCATAAGACTCTAGTTACGTTATTATCAGGAACTATGGAGTTTGTTTTGAAGTGGGAAAACTGAGTAGAGGGTCTGGAAAAGCGATGAGACAAAGATTTCTGTGTGTTACATTCTTCACAAGCAAGAAGAATTCATCATTGTGGTTGTTGCCATATCTTTATAAACCCAGGCAAATTAACAAAGGTTCATGCATCAGGGCTTCAAACTGGTGGTTGTGGTAGGATCCTAGGTCCAATAGAAGCCATGGCATAAATAGAACTATAGTTACACCGCTGAGTGGAGGTTCTGGAGGTTCTGGGATCCCAGGACCCTGATATTGTGATGAGAGTGCAGCTTTCAAAATTACACTTTCAATTCATTAGTTAATCTTATTAAATTATATTTTAATACCAACAAACTTAAGGATATGTCTAGGGCCACAAAAAGATAATTGTGTCATAATTTACTATGCAAATGTAGTAACTCCTTTTGTACATTTGACTTGTCCCTAATTTAGTGTAACGCCAGTGTTCCTGCATGTCTCCTCCATCTCGGCAGTGACACCAACTTACTCACTGCCCTACTGCATCCTCTGCTTCGGCTTCTGTGCACCAGGGCCTGAGCACGACTCGCAGGTTCCCTGGAAGCTCACTTAGGGAGCAAGTTCCCAACTCTTAAAGAGACAGCACGTGCACTCTTAATGTGTCCCTAGCCCATAGCTGGAAGGCACTTAGTACATAAGGTACCTCCACCTTTTGAGAGGTGCCTGAGCACAAATAGTGTTTATGCAAATAAATCCCAAAATAAAGGCCTAAGGCATTAACACTTCAAACTACTATAGAAAATCAGAACCGATATTGGAAGTAATGCCATAAAAGTGAAACAACTTTATTAACACACTGAATACATAAAAAAGGTTAAAATGAGATACATATCAAGAAACCACCTAAGTTTAAATGTCCAAGCATAAAAGGTAGGAGTTACCTACTAACTATACAAATAGAAGCACAAGCACAGCGTCATCAGAAATGGGGGATGGATCTGGGAAAAGATCTGCAGCATTGACATTGGGGGATAAGCTGCCTGCCTTAACTGTCTCCCAAAGCGACGTGAGAAGACAGTTTAGCAGACTTGTTATTGGCAAAGCAGCTGGGCCTGATGGCCTCAGCCCACATGTCCTCAGAGCATGTGCCAACCAACTGTGTACTGTCTTCCAGCACCTGTTTAACTGGAGCCTTCAATCACAGGGGGTACCAGAACTGTGGAAGACCACCTGCCTGGTGCCGGTTCCTAAGACCACTTTTCCAACTTCCCTACAAGACTATCGTCCAGTGGCCTTAACATCGCATGCTATGAAGTCCTTGGAGAGAATAATACTCGCCTACTTGTGCCCGAGGGTGAGTGCCTACACTGACCCCCTGCAGTTTGTGTACCAGCAGAGATTGGGGGTGGATGATGCTGTAGCGTCTCTGCTACATACAATGCATTCGTTCTTGGACAATGATGGAACTGCAGTGCGCGCTATGTTCTTTGACTTCTCTAGTGCTTTCAATACCCTAAGGCCGCTCTTACTACGTAATAAGTTGACTGCTATGGCGGTAGATGAGGGGATGGTGAACTGGATAAGTGACTACCTGACAGACAGGCCGCAGTTTGTAAGGATGGGGAGGTGGTATCTGGCAGTGTACGGAGCAGTGTGGGAGCCCCTCAGGGTACAGTGCTGTCACCCTTCCTCTTCTCATTGTATACAGCTGACTTTCAGTATAAATCTGATTTTTGTCACCTCCAAAAATTCTCAGATGACTCCGTGATTGTAGAGGGCATTGTGGGGGGCCGGGGTGAGGAGGAATATAGAAGGGTGGTTTCTGACTTTGTGGATTGGTGTCAGACTAACTGTCTAGAACTAAATGTAAAGAAAACCAAGGAGATGGTGGTGAGTTATAGAAGGAAAAAGGAAGATTACATACCAATCACCATTGCTGGCCAGGAGGTTGAGATTGTTGAGAGCTACAAATATTTGGGGGTTCACCTTGACAGTAAACTCGATTGGAGGTGTCATACAGAAAAGGTTTACAAGAAGGGAATGAGCAGACTGTACTTTCTGCGGAAGCTCAGGTCGTTCAATGTGTGCAGTAAAATGCTGGAGATGTTCTACCAGTCCGTTGTAGCAAGCGCCATCTTTTTTGCTATCATTTGCTGGGGCAGTAGTGTGCGAGTAGCTGACGCTAATAAACTCAACAAACTTATCAAGAAGGCAAGCGCAGCTGTTGGCCTCCATCTTGACTCTTTTGAGGAGGTATTGGAGGATAGAATTCAGAAGAAGTGTAGGGCAATAATGAACAATAACACACACCCACTATACGAGCTGTTCTTGAATCAGAAGAGCACATTCAGCAGCCGTCTAATCCTACTAAGGTGCAAGAAGGAGAAATTCAGGAAATCGTTTGTACCTACTGCTATGGGGATGTATAATAATTTCCTAAGGGTGGTAGAAAATAATGACTGATGGCTGGGTACTAATGTCAATTAACATTATCTTATATACAGTCAGGGCCAGAAATATTTGGACAGTGACACAATTTTCGCGAGTTGGGCTCTGCATGCCACCACATTGGATTTAAAATGAAACCTCTACAACAGAATTCAAGTGCAGATTGTAACGTTTAATTTGAAGGGTTGAACAAAAATATGTGTTAGAAAATGTAGGAATTGTACACATTTCTTTACAAACACTCCACATTTTAGGAGGTCAAAAGTAATTGGACAAATAAACATAACCCAAACAAAATATTTTTATTTTCAATATTTTGTGGCGAATCCTTTGGAGGCAATCACTGCCTTAAGTCTGGAACCCATGGACATCACCAAACGCTGGGTTTCCTCCTTCTTAATGCTTTGCCAAGCCTTTACAGCCGCAGCCTTCAGGTCTTGCTTGTTTGTGGGTCTTTCCCTCTTAAGTCTGGATTTGAGCAAGTGAAATGCATGCTCAATTGGGTTAAGATCTGGTGATTGACTTGGCCATTGAAGAACGTTCCACTTTTTTGCACTCATGAACTCCTGTGTAGCTTTGGCTGTATGCTTGGGGTCATTATCCATCTGTACTATGAAGCGCCGTCCAATCAAGTTTGCAGCATTTGGCTGAATCTGGGCTGAAAGTATATCCCGGTACACTTCAGAATTCATCCGGCTACTCTTGTCTGCTGTTATGTCATCAATAAACACAAGTGACCCAGTGCCATTGAAAGCCATGCATGCCCATGCCATCACGTTGCCTCCACCATGTTTTACAGAGGATGTGGTGTGCCTTGGATCATGTGCCGTTCCCTTTCTTCTCCAAACTTTTGGCTTCCCATCATTCTGGTACAGGTTGATCTTTGTCTCATCTGTCCATAGAATACTTTTCCAGAACTGAGCTGGCTTCTGGAGGTGTTTTTCAGCAAATTTAACTCTGGCCTGTCTATTTTTGGAATTGATGAATGGTTTGCATCTAGATGTGAACCCTTTGTATTTACTTTCATGGAGTCTTCTCTTTACTGTTGACTTAGAGACAGATACACTGTGGCGCTTCCCACGGCTGTGGGGCGCCGGGACATGGCATAGCTTGCCTAGCTAGCCAATGCTCCCACGCCGCCAGTCCACGACGACGTGAGGCATGGGTCCCAGATGATGAGAATGTGGACCCACTGGACCACGGAGGGAGACCCGGGCCTGCCCGGACTAGGGAAGGGCAGCGACCGGGATCCGTGGCAGCTGAGCATGTGGGCAAGGTGGCGACCTGCAGGACTAGACAACACCGCACAACTTCAGGTAAGAAGAAACATAAAGTTTACTTAAAGAAACACAGTACATAAAACAGAACATAAGACCGGGCTCCCGATTCCGCACATCAGAGAAGGGTACACGACTCAGGATCACAGACGAGTGCTGAAGGACATCACGGGTAGATGCAGTCCAGGGTTATCTGGCACGGGCATACTTGGACGGCCTCTCTCTCAGGCCTTAGGCGTAGCACAGGCTCAGCAGGAGAACATCAGACACCGACCTCAGACAGACTTCAGACGATGGCGGGGTCATCACGGGTTGATGAAGTCCAGGATCATCTGGCACGGGCATACTAGTATGGCCTCACTCTCAGGCCTCGGGCGTAGCACAGGCTCAGCAGGAGAACATCAGACACCGGCCCAGGACGAACGTCAGACGATGGCGGGGTCATCACGGGTTGATGAAGTCCAGGGTCATCTGGCACGGGCATACTAGGACGGCCTCTCTCTCAGGCCTCAGGCGTAGCACAGGCTCAGCAGGAGAACATCAGACACCGACCCAGGACAGACGTCATCACAGGGTAGACCAAGGAGGAACCGGCAGGACAGGCAGGTTGTCACGGCAAGTGACCAAGGCAGTCTCTGGGACAGGCAGGTTGTCACAGCTAGTGACCAGGGCAATCTCTGGGACAGGCAGGTTGTCACGGCAAGTGACCAGGGCAGGCAGGTTGTCACGGCAAGTGACCAGGCAGGCAGGTTGTCACGGCAAGTGACCAGGGCAGGCAGGTTGTCACGGCAAGTGACCAGGCAGGCAGGTTGTCACGGCAAGTGACCAGGCAGTCTCTGGGACAGGAAGGTTGTCACGACAAGTGACCAGGCAGTCTCTGGGACAGGCAGGTTGTCACGGAAAGTGACCAGGGTAGTCTCTGGGACAGGCAGGTTGTCACGGCAAGTGACCAGGCAGTCTCTGGGACAGGCAGGTTGTCACGACAAGTGACCAGGCAGTCTCTGGACAGGCAGGTTGTCACGGCAAGTGACCAGGCAGTCTCTAGACAGGCAGGTTGTCACAGTAAGTGACCAGGCAGTCTCTAGACAGGCAGGTATATACGACCTGATATGGTGGAGCCTCCAGGTAGGCTGCAGTCGGATGGCAGATGATCGCTCCCAGGTGAGCAGGCAAGAGCCGGGGATCTCTGCAGATGATGTCCGAACTTCCGGATGGAGCTGCAGTCGGATGGCAGATGATCGCTCCTAGGTGAGCAGGCAAGAGCCGGGGATCTCTGCAGATGACGTCCGAACCTCTGGAAGGAACTGCAGACGGATGGCAGACAGGCAAGCCGACAGGTAACAGACAGGTAACTGGAATCAGGAGCTGATGGCTGAAACAGAGTTAGACTGCACAGGAACACGGATTGGATCTCAGAGAGTCAGGAACACAGACAGGAACACGGACTGGGTCTCAGGGAGTCAGGAACACGGACAGGAACATGGATTGAATCACAGGAACACGGACTGGAACACAGGCCTCGGACTCCGGACATCTGGCACCGATCAGCAGGCTCCGGACATCTGGCAATGATCGGCAGGATCCGGACATCAGGCAGGAAGGATAGGATCCGGACATCTGGAAGTGGTCGTCGGACATCGGACATCAGGCCATGGTCATCAGGCATAGGATCCGGACATCTGGCAGCGACCTGAAAAGGAACCCCAGCGGTCTGGTGCAAGCCCCGCCAGGCTCAACGGGAGCTGGCCGGGGATTGCACAGAGGCTGAGCACAGAGTAACAGAAACTCAGCACACACCGGACTCCTCCTTCCAAGATGAACTCAGGTTATATAGCAAGGATTCACAGTCACTGGCACAGGGTTCTGGACACAGCAGGATTTCAGGAACATAACACAGAGGACACAGTTCAGAAAGTCAGGTACAGGATGCGATCCAAGATCAGGGGTTCAGGTAATTAGACACAGCAGGAACAGGCCTGGATATACAGCCTCCAGGAACGGCGATCTGGGTAATCAGCCCCCAGCATAGGCGGAAACACAAGACACATTTCAGACATTCAGGTACCGGGTTTGATCCAGGATCAGGGAACAAGACACAGCAGGAACAGGGAATCAGCTCTCCAGAGCTGATCAACTTCAGAGCAGGAGCTGAACACACAACCACATACGGCTAGGTTCAGGGATTCAGTGTGGATTCAATGCGAAGCTCTGGCCACGCCCACTAGGGCTGGGGAACTTTATATATGAGCTGCTTCACAGCGATAGGCTGGAGCAGTAATTCTAGTAAACACCCAATCCACATAAAAGCAGGACAGGTGTGGGCCGCGCCCCCTATGCAGAGCCAGACAGCACAACACAGAGGGAACCCAACAATGGCTGCTGCCAACCATGCAGTAAGTCATGCACCACTGCAGAGGACTTTGCAAGCTACGGACGGCTTTCACAGCAAGTCAGGAACCGCACATGCGGGCGGTCATGCAAAGCAGCGGAGCCACTCACGCAAGTACGGGTACGCAGCAGAGCCGGGAACTGAGCAGCATCCATATAGGTAACAGACAACAGTATCCCAGCTGGTTAGGGGGAAAGGAGCAAAAGGGTTAATGCAAAAAACATGCAAAGTAACGCTGGAAAACAAAGTACAGACAATACCAGCGTTACAGTATCCCCCTCCTCAGGCCCCCTCTTCTGAAGACCCAAGTAAAAAAAAAATTCCCCAGAAAAATTCACTTGGGTTTGGCGGTAAGTCCCATAGTTCACAATATGGCAGCAGAGTTAATAGCTCGAAAAGTCCGAACCGCTGACCAAGCGGGTGTCATGTGTGCATCGCCACGAAGATCGTCGCGGTTGCACATTCTGACTTCTCACAGCTGAGTTGCTGTTTCTTTGTGTTTGGCAGTTAGGGAGTTAATTCTGTCTGTGCTCAGTTCTGGGACTGGGTGCAGTTTTCTCCCGGCTGCAATTAATTATTTGTTGATTGGTTTCCTTTAAATCTCTGGTTGTCTGTGTTGGGAGTTGCCAGTGAAATTCTTCATGCAGACCACAGATAGGATTGTATCTGTATAGACTTAAGTTAAAGAGCTCCTTAGTTGTTTTAAGCTCACCTTGCTTAGAGTTTAATATCCCAGATCATTTATTTTCCTTCTGTGTTTGAGTGTGTATGCAAGTCTGTGTTTTCTCCAGTCTGTCTTAAATGTCTAATCTGTGTATTTAGCAGAGATCAGCCCATATCCCTTTGGTGATAATCAGTATCCTTCTTAGGACTGATTACAGGGTTCAGGGACTGATAGGAGACAGGGTTAGGCTGGAGACTTGGACCTCTGAACCATTATCAGTACCTCCAAGGTGAGGGATTAGTTAGGACCCCAGTTTAGGGTCAGGTTAGACCCCCGGTCCTCCTCTTTCCTGTGACAGTGTATCAAGTCCTCAAGATTAACCCTGAGTTCAACGGATATCGTGTCAGGTAAATCTATTCTATATTTACATGCTGATGTTGCTAATCTGTATGTTGTATAGAGTGTTGTTCTTTTAAGAATAGTTTACTGACATCGTACACATATCATAAGACCGCGTGACATTTTCACTGGCCCATAAAATTATTCCCAGTTGCCATGGATCCAGTAGCCCAGCTGGCTCTGCAGTTGCAGGGATTATCCATGGAGCTGACGGACATTAAGTCCAAAGTTTTGTCTCCCTCGGAGCAAACCAGATTTGAACCTAAAGTAGCTCTCCCGGACAGGTTCACTGGTGGGCGAGACAAATTTTTTACCTTCAGGGAAGCATGTAAATTGTATTTTCGGCTTCGGCCTCGATCATCAGGAGTGAAGAGCAGAGAGTGGGAATTGTTATCTCGCTCCTACAAGGGGACCCTCAATCCTGGGCCTTCTCCCTTCCTCCGGGATCCCCGGCTCTACAGTCAGTAGATCGATTTTTTACTGCCCTGGGTTTGGTATATGATGACCCAGATCGGGTCTCTCTTGCTGAGACAAAATTACGTAAGATACAGCAGGGAGATCGTCCGGCGGAGGAATTTGCTTCTGAGTTCCGTAGATGGGCCACAGATACTCAGTGGAATGACCCAGCTCTTAGGAGCCAGTTTTGTCATGGGCTTTCTGACAAATTAAAGGACGTTTTGGCTCAGTATGATTCTCCTCCATCACTGGAGGCTGCTATGGCCCTAGCTATCCGTACTGATAGACGGCTCCGGGAGAGGTGCGAGGTAACTCCGCTCCCTGTTGTTACTCCACCTACTACTAAAGTCCCTTATGTTGAGGTTCCCCTTGTCTGTTCGGAGGAGCCTATGCAGTTGGGAGGGACATCATTTCGTAGGAGGGGATTGGCGGTACGCCGCAGGACTAGAAGGTGTTTCTTCTGCGGGAAAGAGGGACATTTTGTTGGGGGATGTCCATCCCGTGCCTTGTTGAGCAAAAAGTCGCCGGAAAACTGTTAATCCCAGGTTGTGTGGTGGACGACAACCTGGGAGTATGTATTTCGTCCGCTAGTTCTTCTCAGTTCCTTGTACCAGTGGAGGTGGTGGTTGGTACGAGAGTGGAGAGATTTTCTGTTCTTCTTGATAGTGGGTCCGGGGCTAATCTGGTTGACGCTCAGTTTGCTCAGGCTCAAGGTATGCATCTGAGTGTATTGGTCAAACCGATCCCTATATTCTCCATTGACGCCAGGCCTCTCGGCCAAGGTAGCTTTGTTCATGAGGTTCATAACATTGACCTTCGGGTAGGGGCAATACATAGGGAACTATTATCTTGTTATGTGTTGGAGGGTCTACCTACTCCTATTGTGTTGGGACTTCCTTGGTTGGTTAAACATAACCCTGTGATTAATTGGCAGTCCAGAGATATAAGCCAATGGGGGGAGTTTTGCAAAAGTAACTGCATGAACACAGTCATCAGTGCGGTCGTGCCTAGTACTTTGCCTCCTTTTTTGGAGGACTTTGGGGATGTGTTCTCTGAGGAGGGGTGTCAGGAGTTGCCTCCTCATCGCGTGTATGACTGCTCTATTAATTTACTTCCTGATGCTAAGTTACCTAAAGCTAGGTTATATAACCTTTCTGGTCCTGAGAGGCAGGCTATGAAAGATTATATTTCGGAAAGTCTGGCCAAAGGGCATATTAGACCTTCATCTTCCCCAGTGGCCGCGGGTTCTTCTTTGTGAAGAAAAAAGATGGAGGCCTACGCCCTTGCTTGGATTTCCGCGAACTTAATCGGATTACTGTTCGAGATCCGTATCCACTCCCTCTGATTCCTGATCTCTTCAATCAAATTGTTGGCGCCAAATGGTTCTCTAAATTGGATCTCAGGGGGGCGTATAATCTGATTAGGATAAAAGAGGGGGATGAGTGGAAAACGGCGTTTAACACGCCGGAGGGACATTATGAGAACCTTGTCATGCCTTTTGGTCTGACTACTGCACCAGCAGTATTCCAACATTTTGTTAATGACATTTTTCGTCATCTGGTGGGGCTGTTTGTGGTCGTATATTTGGATGACATTTTAATTTACTCACCAGATCTTGTGTCTCACCAGGAGCATGTGAGACAGGTGTTGCAGATCTTGCGAGACAATAAACTATACGCCAAACTGGAAAAGTGTGTATTCGCCGTACAGGAACTTCAGTTTTTGGGTTTCTTGGTGTCAGCCTCCGGTTTCCGTATGGACCCTGAAAAGGTGAGAGCAGTGCTTGAATGGGATCAGCCAGAGGATCTTAAGGCTCTGCAGCGTTTTCTGGGGTTTGCTAACTACTACCGGAAATTTATTTGTAATTTCTCATCTGTTGTCAAACCTCTCACTGACATGACAAGAAAAGGGACGGATTTTTCTAAATGGTCGGACAAAGCTTGCCAAGCTTTTTCCTCTTTGAAAAAATGTTTTGCTTCGGCACCCGTTCTCATCCAACCAGATGCATCACAGCCGTTCGTTGTGGAGGTGGACGCGTCTGACGTAGGGGTGGGTGCAATATTGTCCCAGGGTCCGTCCCCTGGTAAATGGCATCCGTGCGCTTTCTTTTCTAAAAAATTGTCGTCCGCCGAAAGGAATTATGATATCGGCAATAGGGAACTTTTGGCCATTAAGTTGGCTTTTGAAGAATGGCGTCACTTTTTGGAGGGGGCAGTCCACCCGGTCACCGTCATTACTGATCACAAGAACCTGCTGTATTTGGAATCTGCTAAGCGTCTGAATTCCAGACAAGCTCGATGGTCGTTGTTTTTTACCAGGTTTAATTTTGTTGTCACTTATCGCCCTGGATCTAAGAATGTTAAGGCGGATGCCTTGTCTCGCAGTTTCCCAGGGGCCGGGAAAATGGATGACCCGATTCCTATCCTTCAGGAGGGGGTGGTAGTGTCGGCTGTATGTTCTGAGCTTGAGGAGGAGGTGTTAGAGGCTCAGGGGGACGCCCCTGCAGGACCTCCAGGGAGACTGTTTGTCCCAAATCAGTTGAGACAAAAGGTTATTGAGGCACATCATAATTCTGCTTTAGCAGGACATCCAGGGAGTAAGGCTACTTTAGATCTCCTTTCTCGCCGGTTTTGGTGGCCTAACGTTAATAAAGATGTTTTAACTTTTGTCGCGTCCTGTGGGGTTTGTGCTCGCTCTAAGACCCCTCATACCCGTCCGTCTGGGACCCTCTTACCCTTGAAACTTCCGGAGCGTCCATGGACTCATTTGTCTATGGACTTCATCACGGACCTTCCTCAGTCGTCAGGGAAGACTGTCATACTGGTGGTTGTTGACAGGTTCAGTAAGATGGCACATTTCATTGCTCTTCCTGCCCTCCCTAATGCTAAAACTCTGGCGCAGGTGTTCATTGGGGAGATTGTGAGACTTCATGGGTTGCCTTCTGATGTGGTGTCAGATAGGGGGTCTCAGTTTGTGTCCAAGTTTTGGAGGGCATTTTGTTTACGTCGGGGGATGCAATTGTCATTTTCCTCGGCTTTTCATCCGCAGACCAATGGTCAGACAGAGCGTCTGAATCAAAGCCTAGAGACTTATCTTCGGTGTTTTGTCTCAGAGAACCAGGAGGACTGGTCTTCTTTCTTGCCTCTGGCAGAGTTCGCTCTTAACAACAGGCGGAGCGAGTCCACTGGTAAGTCCCCGTTTTTTGGGGCATATGGTTTTCATCCCCAGTTTTGTACATTCAATGGGGGGGGCCCTTCTGGGGTTCCTGAGGAGGAGCGTTTCTCGTCGTCACTTGCTTCAGTGTGGAGAGGTGTATTGAATAATCTGAGTGCTATGGGGAACCGTTATAAACGTATGGCTGATAGGAGGAGAGTTTCTGGTCCAGATCTTAATGTGAACGATCTGGTATGGTTGTCTACCAGGAATATAAAACTTAAAGTTCCCTCCTGGAAGCTGGGCCCCAGATTCATCGGGCCGTACAGGATCAGTTCCATAATTAATCCTGTGGCATTTCGTCTGGACCTCCCTCCTACGTTTAAAATTCATAATGTGTTCCACAAGTCATTACTTAAAAGGTATGTGGCACCAGTCATACCGTCACCTCTACCTCCTCCTCCAGTGGTGGTCAATGGTAACTTGGAGTTTCAAGTGTCAAAGATCATTGACTCACGTCTGAATCGCCGGTCCCTTCAGTACTTGGTGCATTGGAAGGGGTATGGTCCAGAGGAGAGGACGTGGGTTCCTGCGTCTGACATTAACGCAGATCGTTTGGTGCGGACCTTCCACAGAACTCACCCGGGCAAACCTGGCCCTGAGGGTCCGGAGGCCCCTCGTAGAAGGGGGGGTACTGTCATGTGTGCATCGCCACGAAGATCGTCGCGGTTGCACATTCTGACTTCTCACAGCTGAGTTGCTGTTTCTTTGTGTTTGGCAGTTAGGGAGTTAATTCTGTCTGTGCTCAGTTCTGGGACTGGGTGCAGTTTTCTCCCGGCTGCAATTAATTATTTGTTGATTGGTTTCCTTTAAATCTCTGGTTGTCTGTGTTGGGAGTTGCCAGTGAAATTCTTCATGCAGACCACAGATAGGATTGTATCTGTATAGACTTAAGTTAAAGAGCTCCTTAGTTGTTTTAAACTCACCTTGCTTAGAGTTTAATATCCCAGATCATTTATGTTCCTTCTGTGTTTGAGTGTGTATGCAAGTCTGTGTTTTCTCCAGTCTGTCTTATATGTCTAATCTGTGTATTTAGCAGAGATCAGCCCATATCCCTTTGGTGGTAATCAGAATCCTTCTTAGGACTGATTACAGGGTTCAGGGACTGATAGGAGACAGGGTTAGGCTGGAGACTTGGACCTCTGAACCATTATCAGTACCTCCAAGGTGAGGGATTAGTTAGGACCCCAGTTTAGGGTCAGGTTAGACCCCCGGTCCTCCTCTTTCCTGTGACAGTGTATCAAGTCCTCAAGATTAACCCTGAGTTCAACGGATATCGTGTCAGGTAAATCTATTCTATATTTACATGCTGATGTTGCTAATCTATATGTTGTATAGAGTGTTGTTCTTTTAAGAATAGTTTACTGACATCGTACACATATCATAAGACCGCGTGACAGGAGCAAAAGGGTTAATGCAAAAACATGCAGAGTAACGCTGGAAAACAAAGTACAGAATACCAGCGTTACAGTATCCCCCTCCTCAGAACCCCTCTTCTGAAGACCCAAGTAAAAAAAAAAAATTCCCCAGAAAAATTCACTTGGGTTTGGCGGTAAGTCCCATAGTTCACAATATGGCAGCATAGTTAATAGCTCGAAAAGTCCGAACCGCTGACCAAGCGGGGAATCGAGCCATCTAGTCCACTTACCGTGTGGGGACCAAGTAGTCTAGTTCGCACATCATGTGGAGCTTGGAGAAAGTCCTGCAGACCGCACATGCTCAGCGGAGTCCATGGCCAGAGCTTTCTGTGGCGCTTCCCACGGCTGTGGGGCGCCGGGACATGGCATAGCTTGCCTAGCTAGCCAATGCTCCCACGCCGCCAGTCCACGACGACGTGAGGCATGGGTCCCAGATGATAAGAGAATGTGGACCCACTGGACCACGGAGGGAGACCCGGGCCTGCCCGGACTAGGGAAGGGCAGCGACCGGGATCCGTGGCAGCTGAGCATGTGGGCAAGGTGGCGACCTGCAGGACTAGACAACACCGCACAACTTCAGGTAAGAAGAAACATAAAGTTTACTTAAAGAAACACAGTACATAAACAGAACATAAGACCGGGCTCCCAATTCCGCACATCAGAGAAGGGTACACGACTCAGAATCACTGACGAGTGTTGGAGGACATCACGGGTAGATGCAGTCCAGGGTTATCTGGCACGGGCATACTTGGACGGCCTCTCTCTCAGGCCTTAGGCGTAGCACAGGCTCAGCAGTAGAACATCAGACACCGACCTCAGACAGACTTCAGACGATGGCGGGGTCATCACGGGTTGATGAAGTCCAGGATCATCTGGCACGGGCATACTAGTATGGCCTCACTCTCAGGCCTCGGGCGTAGCACAGGCTCAGCAGGAGAACATCAGACACCGGCCCAGGACGAACGTCAGACGATGGCGGGGTCATCACGGGTTGATGAAGTCCAGGGTCATCTGGCACGGGCATACTAGGACGGCCTCTCTCTCAGGCCTCAGGCGTAGCACAGGCTCAGCAGGAGAACATCAGACACCGACCCAGGACAGACGTCATCACAGGGTAGACCAAGGAGGAACCGGCAGGACATCGGAACATCAGGAACACGGACTGGATCTCCGGGACACAGGAACACGGACAGGAAATCAGGAACACAGATTGGATCTCAGGAGTCAGGAACACAGACAGGAACACGGACTGGAACATCAGGAACACGGATTGGGTCACAGGGAGTCAGGAACACGGACAGGAAATCAGGAACACGGATTGGATCTCAGGGAGTCAGGAACACAGACAGGAACACGGACTGGAACATCAGGAACACGGATTGGGTCACAGGGAGTCAGGAACACAGACAGGAACACGGACTGGAAGATCAGGAACACGGATTGGGTCTCAGGGACACGGACTGGAACACAAGCATCGGACTCCGGACATCTGGTACCGATCAGCAGGCTCCGGACATCAGGTAGAGATGGATAGGATCCGGACATCTGGAAGTGGTCATCGGACATCGGATATCAGGCAGTGGTCATCAGGGAGGACACGGACATCTGGCAGCGACCTGAAAAGGAACCCCAGCGGTCTGGTGCAAGCCCGCCAGGCTCAACGGGAGCTGGCGGGGATTTGCACAGAGGCTGAGTACAGAGTAACAGAAACTCAGAACACACCGGACTCCTCCTTCCAAGATGAACTCAGGTTTTATAGCAAGGATTCACAGTCACTGGCACAGGGTTCTGGACAGGCAGGTTTGTCACAGCAAGTGACCAAGGAAGTCTCTGGGCAGGCAGGTTGTAATGGTAAGTAACCGAGGCAGTCTCTGGACAGGCAGGTTGTCACGGCAAGTGACCAAGGCAGTCTCTGGGACAGGCAGGTTGTCACGGCAAGTGACCAGGCAGTATCTGGACAGGCAGGTTGTCACGGCAAGTGACCAGGCAGTCTCCGGGCAGGCAGGTTGTCACGGCAAGTGACCAGGCAGTCTCTGGGCAGGCAGGTTGTCACGGCAAGTGACCAGGCAGTCTCTGGGCAGGCAGGTTGTCACGGCAAGTGACCAGGCAGTCTCTGGGCAGGCAGGTTGTCACGGCAAGTGACCAGGCAGTCTCTGGGCAGGCAGGTTGTCACAGCAAGTGACCAGGCAGTCTCTAGACAGGCAGGTATATACGACCTGATATGGTGGAGCCTCCAGGTAGGCTGCAGTCGGATGGCAGATGATCGCTCCCAGGTGAGCAGGCAAGAGCCGGGGATCTCTGCAGATGATGTCCGAACTTCCGGATGGAGCTGCAGTCGGATGGCAGATGATCGCTCCTAGGTGAGCAGGCAAGAGCCGGGGATCTCTGCAGATGACGTCCGAACCTCTGGAAGGAACTGCAGACGGATGGCAGACAGGCAAGCCGACAGGTAACAGACAGGTAACTGGAATCAGGAGCTGATGGCTGAAACAGAGTTAGACTGCACAGGAACACGGATTGGATCTCAGAGAGTCAGGAACACAGACAGGAACACGGACTGGGTCTCAGGGAGTCAGGAACACGGACAGGAACATGGATTGAATCACAGGAACACGGACTGGAACACAGGCCTCGGACTCCGGACATCTGGCACCGATCAGCAGGCTCCGGACATCTGGCAATGATCGGCAGGATCCGGACATCAGGCAGGAAGGATAGGATCCGGACATCTGGAAGTGGTCGTCGGACATCGGACATCAGGCCATGGTCATCAGGCATAGGATCCGGACATCTGGCAGCGACCTGAAAAGGAACCCCAGCGGTCTGGTGCAAGCCCCGCCAGGCTCAACGGGAGCTGGCCGGGGATTGCACAGAGGCTGAGCACAGAGTAACAGAAACTCAGCACACACCGGACTCCTCCTTCCAAGATGAACTCAGGTTATATAGCAAGGATTCACAGTCACTGGCACAGGGTTCTGGACACAGCAGGATTTCAGGAACATAACACAGAGGACACAGTTCAGAAAGTCAGGTACAGGATGCGATCCAAGATCAGGGGTTCAGGTAATTAGACACAGCAGGAACAGGCCTGGATATACAGCCTCCAGGAACGGCGATCTGGGTAATCAGCCCCCAGCATAGGCGGAAACACAAGACACAATTCAGACATTCAGGTACCGGGTTTGATCCAGGATCAGGGAACAAGACACAGCAGGAACAGGGAATCAGCTCTCCAGAGCTGATCAACTTCAGAGCAGGAGCTGAACACACAACCACATACGGCTAGGTTCAGGGATTCAGTGTGGATTCAATGCGAAGCTCTGGCCACGCCCACTAGGGCTGGGGAACTTTATATATGAGCTGCTTCACAGCGATAGGCTGGAGCAGTAATTCTAGTAAACACCCAATCCACATAAAAGCAGGACAGGTGTGGGCCGCGCCCCCTATGCAGAGCCAGACAGCACAACACAGAGGGAACCCAACAATGGCTGCTGCCAACCATGCAGTAAGTCATGCACCACTGCAGAGGACTTTGCAAGCTACGGACGGCTTTCACAGCAAGTCAGGAACCGCACATGCGGGCGGTCATGCAAAGCAGCGGAGCCACTCACGCAAGTACGGGTACGCAGCAGAGCCGGGAACTGAGCAGCATCCATATAGGTAACAGACAACAGTATCCCAGCTGGTTAGGGGAAAGGAGCAAAAGGGTTAATGCAAAAAACATGCAAAGTAACGCTGGAAAACAAAGTACAGACAATACCAGCGTTACATACACCTACTTCACTGAGAGTGTTCTGGACTTCAGTTGATGTTGTGAACGGGTTCTTCTTCACCAAAGAAAGTATGCGGCGATCATCCACCACTGTTGTCTTCCGTGGGCTCCCAGGTCTTTTTGGATTGATGAGTTCACCAGTGCTTTCTTTCTTTCTCAGGATGTACCAAATTGTAGATTTTGCCACTTCTAATGTTGTAGCAATTTCTTGGATGGTTTTTTTTCTGTTCTTGCAGCTTAAGGATGGCTTGTTTCACCTGCATGGAGAGCTCCTGTGACCGCATGTTTCCTTCACAGCAAAACCTTCCAAATGCAAACACCACACCTCAAATCAACTCCGGCCCTTTCATCTGCTTAATTGAGAATGACATAAGAAAGGGATTGCCCACACCTGTCCATGAAATAGCCTTGGAGTCATTTGTCCAATTACTTTTGGTCCCTTTAAAAACAGGGTGGCACATGTTAAGGAGCTGAAACTCCTAAACCCTTCATCCAATTTTAATGTGGATACCCTCACATGAAAGCTGAAAGTCTGAACTTCAACTGCATCTGATTTGTTTTGTTTCAAATTCATTGTGGTAATGTCTAGAACCAAAATTAGATAAATGTTGTCTCTGTCCAAATATTTATGGACCTAACTGTATACCTGAACTACACACTTTTATTTATTATGTAATGTTGGTACACCTGTGCAAGATTTGTGTCCTAATATTTTATGTACTACTGTTTGTATTGCTGCTGTAATACTGTAATTTCCCCCCGGGATCAATAAAGTGTATCGTATCGTAGAATAAAAGGTATGCAGCCAAAAGGCAAAGAAATGGTAATAGCAGTGCTTTGATCCAAGAGACACTCTAAAGGGAAAGAAGTCATTCCCTACTAAGAGCCATATAAATAAATATCCTTTAGCAGCAAACAGTAAAGTAAGAAATATCAAATACACATGAATGTAGTTGCTAAATGCACATATCCAAGCAATAGAAAAATAAAGTTAGTTGCAAAATACTAAGGAGATTCATTCAATGTCCATATCCACGTCCATCCATATGCTAAGTACAAATGTCCAGACTTATGGACGATTGCCCATGTCCATGGGGGAATAGATCACAAAATGAATAAGATATTTAAGTGCATGTGCACAAATAGGGGCATGACGCCCTGTCAGTGTATCACAGAAGCCATAGTAATGGGCAGTGAGTAAAAACCTACGTAACGAGACTGTGCCAAAGGAAAGAAAAAGACATATGACCTGGGTGGTTGCTGTGCAGCTCCCCGACGCCCATTTCTTTGCCTTTTGGCTGCATACCTTTTATTCTATTTGTACAGTTAGTAGGTAACTCCTACCTTATATGCTTGGACATTTTGACTTAGGTGGTTTCTTGATATGTATCTCATTTTAACCTTTTTATGTATTCAGTGTGTTAATAAAGTTGTTTCTCTTTTATGGCATTACTTCCAATATCGGTTCTGATTTTCAATAGTGTTTATGCAGTCTGCAAGCTGCTATCCTGTCAGGTCACTTTAGCTGTCCAGTTAAACCTGTACTATTACCAGTCCTATGTACCTGAGCCAACTTAGTCTGAACCTGTACCTTGAGGCCGATGTACTTCACTTACCTCATTTCCATACCATACCGGCAAAGATTCTAAGTGTTATATGTGTTTGGAGCATTAGTGGGACACTTTTGTATTGAGGCTCCAGCTGTGTTTCCCTTGCACTCCTGCACTTTATTAATACCATGTCTCAAGGTATATTTATTTATTCATATTATTGGGTCCTTATTTTGATATGATCTCCACCTTGGGACATAGCTGCTAGGTTTCCAGCATTGAGCTGGTAGTGGTGAACATCTACTGTATGTTAACACTCCATCTTAGCTGTGTTCTGCTATAAGAGACTTCTGTGTGACAGTATTACTATTTTATTACATTGCCCTTTGATAGACACTGCTTTTGACTCATATGATCAATATACTTCATCATTGACCTCATTTCCATACCATACTGGCAGAGATGTGTTTGGAGTGCTAGTGGGACACCTTTGTATTCTCTCTGATGTGATGTATTTTTTCCATCTGTTCCCATATTGGTTTTAGCTGCTTTTCATTACTTAGCTCACATTATTGTCATTGTAAGATATTTAATGTTTAATAAAATTGAATATTTTT
>JARQOD010000003.1:502333136-502397618 GCA_033576555.1 Oophaga sylvatica | reverse complement strand
CACGGGTCAGGCAAGGAAAAACCCCCCAAAATTTTTTGGTTTTGCACCCTTTAGTAGGAAACATAAAACGGGGGGTTTCTCATTTTCGGCAGCTGAAACGACAACGGGGGCACTTAAAATTTCAAATTTTATAGGCCCCTTTACTTAGCCCCAACTTAACGGGAAAACCCTTTAAAACTTAAATTTCTGGTTGACAGCCAGACAAATCTCCACCTGAAACGGGGGGGGGGTTTCCCCAAATTTTTATCTGTTTTTTTTCTTGTCCTTTTTCCCCCAATTTTCCAAATTTTTTTCCTTTAAAGACCCATATTTTTTAAAAAAACGGATCTTTAAAGCCACTGCTGAAAGGGGGCTTTCTAGGGAAATCGGGACAAAATGTTGGGATAAACCAAATTTGGGAAAAAAAAAAGGGGAACGCAGTGACGCTCAAATTTTTTTATAAAGAACCAGCCAAAAAAAAAGAATCCCCCAACCCTGTGGTGGCAGAAAACAGCGGGAACTCCCCCATTCGGGATTGTTTCGTTCTGTCGCCATTAGGGGGGATAAAAGCAAAGAAAGGTTTATTTTAAGTCCAATGGGGCAAAAAAAATTTTCCCAAAACCCTTGAAAATTGCACCCCTCGACCCAAAAAAACCCCTCATCCGTACTCCAGAAGCGAAACACATTTTTAAAATAAAAAAAATTCGATGCGTTTGCAGGGGGAACCACACAAGGATAAAATGAGTCCTTTGTTAAACATCAACCAACTAAATGGTTTTTTCCCCTTAATTTTGGTAACTCCAAAATGAATCCATAAAATTGGACCCCCAAACGGGGGAGGGGGTTTAAGGGGGGGAGCAACAGACCTTTGGTGAGGAGGGGGTTTTTGCATTTTGCAAGATTTCAATAAGGAAAATTTTAAAATCTTTTCCTGTAAGGGGCCACCAAAAGAAACGAGAAGAATTCCTTTTGTTTTTTAAAATTTTCCCCTATCCCCCCTATCTTGGAACGTGGAGATTTTCAATACTCTCAATCGACTTTTTCATTAAAACAGATTTTTCCCCCAAAACCCAAAAACCATTCTTAAAAACAACCCTTACTCCCGGGTTTTTGGGGCCAAAAAAGGGGAATCTGCATGTATGTTTCCCCTTGATGCCCCTTTAATTTTGGCCCTTAAATTTTAAATCACCCCCAAAAACCAAGAGTCAGAAGAATGCCCCTTTGGGGGATAAGGGGTGGTCTCGGCCCCTGTAATTACAGTTCCTATACGTCTTTGCTTGGGTGCGAGGAAAACACAGGGGTTTTGGGTTAAATAAAAGATTTTTTATTACTTAAATACAAGCAGCAAAATTTTACACATTTTTTCAGGAACAGCGACAAACACGCAGCCAAAAGAAAATTCAACTCTACAAAACTCTCCAAACAGGTTCAACCCTCTTCTCGTACCGTAATTCCTCTGAAAAAAATTCCCAAACAGCATTTTTTCCAAGTCCAAAAGTTTTTCCAAGTTCCTCAGTAGGGAATACTGGAGAAAAAATCCAAGGGGGCCAGAGTCCCGGTCACAGACTGACTGAGGCTTATTTAGGAGCACTGATTGTTCAAAACTGAGGGGGTTAAAAAGCAAGAGGGGGGAAACAGGCGGGAACATAAAACTGGAAAAACCCCTATTAACTGAGGGAAAGCTGCAAAAGACAGAAAGCAAAATGGGGGGGGGAAAAAGAGTTTTTAAGGGCATTCAACAGAGACAAAAACCTTACATTACCCCCCCTTAGGGGGGAAACCCCCGATGACCCCAACCAGGGGTCAGGGTAAACCCCTGAAAGAAACTGGGGGGGCAGGCGAGGGGGGTTTTTTTTTATTTACTGGTTCCCTGATTGCCCCACGGGTACCCTCCATTTTTAAAAAAAAATTTTCAACTGATTCTGTACAAAAACCGGGGAAAAAAAATCCTTTTTTCCCCCATAAAATTTTTCCCCGACCAAAACGACCAGCACTGGGGCGGGGGGGGGGAAGAACTCCAAAACGTATTGGGGGGTTTTCAGCCTTTAGTAGGGGGAAAAAAAAGACAGGGTGATTCCAAAGTTCGGTAGTTTAAGACACAACAACAGCACTATAACAAAAATTTTTTTTTATAAGGGCCAATTACTTATTCCCAATTTAGACGATGGGAAATTTTAAATTTTTAAATTTCTGGTTTACACCACCAAAAAAACCAAACCCTTTAAAGCTGGGCGGTTTTTTTAAAAATTTTTTTTGCTGCTTTCTTGACCTTCCTGAGCCAACAATTTTTCCCTTTTAAAAACCATATTCTTTTGTAAAAAATTTTATTCTTTCAGCCACGCCGCAAGGCGCTAAAGGGGAAAACGGGGAAGAATGTTAGGATGAAAAACCTAGATTGGAGAAAAAAAGGGGAATGCTTAGTGGGGGCGCTCTGAGTTTTTTTAAAAGAACCACCAGGAATAATCCACCCAATCACCCTGGGGTGGAAAATAAAACACGGGAACTGCCCCATCTAGGGTTCTTCCTGTCCATTAGGGGGGGTAAAAAGCAAAAAAAGGTTTTTTTTTTAAAATGTCCAAGCTGCAAAAAAATTTTTGGGCCAAAAAAATGAATAAATTGCACCCCTCGCCGAAATGACCTCATCCTTTTTTTCCCCATGTAAGCAAACACTTTCTTAATCATAAAGCCTGAGTCTTTTTTGCAGGGGGTAAGCCGCACAAGGGGTTTAAAATAGCTGCCTTTTTTGGGGGGGTCAACCACCCTAAAGGGTTTTTTTTCCCTTGGGGGGTTGGGAAATTTCCCACAAAAAGTCCATAGAAATGGATCCCCACGGCGGACGGGGTGGGAAGGGGTTGCAACAGCCATTGGTGAGGATGGGTTTTTCTCTTGCACGACTTCAAAAAAAATTCCCCATAGTTTAAAGGGAACATCTTTCCTAAAATGGGCCCCCAAAAGAAACAGAAAAAAATTTTTTGTCTTTAGAATTCCCCATGCCCAAACTTAAAACGGGTGATTTGCAATACCTCACCCGCCCTTTTTTTCAGGTATATACAGACGTTGTCCCAAATCCCCCCCCAAAATTCTAAAGACAAGACTTACGCCTTGGGGGGGCCCCCAACAAAAATCCGCGGGTATCTTCCTTGTTTTTTTAATGGGCTTATTATAATCCCCCCGTAATCTAGATCGGGAAAAAAAAAATTTTTAAAGGAGGATAAGGGGACGTGTCTCTCTGAATGAACCAAAGAGAGGTTTCCCCTTTTTCCATTGCGCATCCTGGCTATAAAAAAAAAAAATTTAAAAATTGGTTTAGAAAAGATTCCACGAGCCTGGCGAGGACGGGAAATTAGCCGACCTGAAAAATTCGGGTTAAAATGGCGTCAGGAGACTTTTTCTGTCACCCCCTGAAAAAGGGTCCCTTTCCCTTTTGGGGGAAATAAGGGCCAACAATTCCATTGCCCACATCTTTTCCCCTCTCACGAAGAAACGCTGGAAAAGGGGCACGGGGAATGCAAGACATTCTCTCACCTTTTCTTAAAGGGGAGTTTTTTTTCCAAAACCACGCCCCAAAAAGCACCACCTCAAAAAGAAGGCTTTTTGGGGGGTTGGGGGATGTACTAAGATGGGGGCTGGAAATTACCCTTTTAAAAGGGGGAAAAAATTTTCCTGAGCGGGGGGGGTCCAGGAGAACCTAGACGTTTCCGGGTAATTGGTGAAGGTGACACAAACCCAGAAAATTCTTAATGAAACGTCATAAATTGGAAAAAACCCCCAAAAACCCGCACCCCTTCACAAATTTTGGAATTGGCCAATCCTTATGGTTTGGGGGCTTGCTTCCTCCTTTTAAAACCCTTCGAGATAGAACAAAACCCCCAAAAATTAAATTTTTTTCCAGGGGTTCACATTTTTTAAGTTTTATGTAAGATGGTTTTTTTCTTAGGGGGTTTTAAGACCATTCCACATTCCATGATTTTTCCCCTTTTTGGGGGTTAAAAAAAAATTTTTAAAATCATCCCCCCAAAAAACACCACAAAGTATCTAGGAAAAATCCCAAATATCAATTTACGAAAGGGGGTTTAAAAAAGGGTGGGCGGGACTCGACCAAAAAAGGGGGAAATAATATTTTAAAGGTCCATAGCGTAAACCCCCAAAACCGGGCTTCCATTCATCCCCCGGGATAAATCCACATAGTCCTTATACACGGGGGTTCAGGGGGGGGCATGGTTCCTTTAAACAAGCAAACTAATGTAATTATTAACAGTTCATAAGCGTCTGTGTTTTGGGGCGATAAAACACGGATCACAGTTTGAATAGAAAAGTCCTGATTATTCAAACAAGTTGGCAAAAAAAGTCACAAAATTTTTCAGACACAGAAACAGAGACACAGCGGCCAAGTAATAAAACTCAGCAACACTCTCCCCAAAAAATTTTAGATCTTCTTCTCTTTTTCCGTAAGTCCAAAGCAAACGTTTTGGGGGTTTTTTTAAAAAAGCAGGTTTTCCCCCCACAAAGTTAAATTTTTCCCCGTGGGGAAAGCGGATTTAAAAGGGGCCGGGGTTTCAGGAGTCAATCCCCAGGTTCACGCGGCAGATTCTGAAGCACTGATTGCCACTTGGCCAAAGAAGAAAAGGGGGAGAATCGGGGGGGAAAATGCAAGCGGGGAAAATCCATTTTGACTGAGGCAAGAACCAGCAAGACAGAATTTAAAAAGGCTGACGAACAAACGAGTTTTTAGGGGAAAATAACATAAACCTTACAAACCCCCCCTTTTAAAGGGGGAACCCCCGGGTACCTCAACCACTTTTGGGGGACCTCTATAAACGACAGCCAGGGGCATTTTAAATTATTGACCGTTCCCAGAGTTTTTCCTCCACGGTACCCCCATTTTTTAAAAAAAATATTGTAACTGATTTCTAACAACCGAATCAAAAAAAAATTTCCACCACAAATTCTTCCTGACCATCGCACAGGGGGGGGCAAGGGGAGGAACTCCAAAACGTATTTTGGGTTTCCCCAGGGCCCTTTTTTTTGGGGTACATGAAAACAGGTGGATTCTCATATTTTTGGGGATTAAGACGCAAAAAAAAACACTTAATTTTACTGATTTTTTTAAGGGGGAATGACTTATGTCCCAACTAGACGAGGAACCTTAACTTAAGATTTCGGTTGACAGCCAACCAAGTCCCTCCTTGAAACTGGTGCGGGTTTTTACGAAATTTTTCTGCTTTTTGACCTTTCTTAACCGATTCAGATTTTCCTTTAAAGATCCATATTCTTCTTAAAGACGTGATTCTTTCAGCCATGCTGGTAAAGGCTTCTATGGAAATCGTGGTAGAATTTAGGATGAAACCAGATTAGAGTAAAAAGGAGACTGTTTAGGAGGCACTTTTAAGTTGTTAACAGAACCAGCAATGGAAGTAGATCCACCCAATAAACCCTGTAGGGCAGATAAAGCCGGAGTTTACTGCCCAGGGGTTTGATTGGTTCGTTCGTCTTCCATTATCTGGGATGAAAACAGAAGAAAGGTTTACTTTAAGTCCAATGCGCACAGAAATTTTCCCAAAAAACCTAAGTAATTTTGCACCCCTCGATCCAAAATAACCCTTTCCTACTCCATGTAAGCAAACACATCTTTAATCATCAAATCGGGATGCTTTGCAGGGGTAAGCCACACAGGGATAAAATGAGCCTCCTTTGTTAGACGGCCCAACCACCACTAAATGGGTTCTTCCCCTGAGAGGTTGGTAAACTCCACAATGAATCCATAAAAATGGATCCCCACGGGGACGGGGTGGGAAAGGAAAACAGACCTTTGGGTTTAGGAGCGAGGTGTTTTGCATCGCACAGACTCACATAAGTGACATAATTAAAACACCTCCTGCAAGTGGGCCCCAAAAGAAACGAGAAAAAAAAATTCCTGTGTCTTTAGAATTCCCTTGCCCACTATTTTTGGAATCGTGAATGATTGCAAAAACTCTTAATCTGACTTTTTTTCAAATATACAGACTTTCCCTGAACCACACACCATTCTTAAAACAAACTTACGTCCCTTGGGGTTGTCCAAAAAGGAATCCGCATGGTATGCTTCCTTGATGTCCTTAAGTAGGTCTTGATTATAATTACTCCTAAATTAAGTCAGGAAGAATATCTTAGGAGGAGTAATTGGGACTTCCTGCTGAGTAAATCCTAGAGAGGCATCAGCCTTTCCTGCGCGATCCTGGTCTAAAAAGATA
Source organism: Oophaga sylvatica (assembly GCA_033576555.1). NCBI lineage: Eukaryota > Metazoa > Chordata > Amphibia > Anura > Dendrobatidae > Oophaga > Oophaga sylvatica. The sequence continues at coordinate 502,391,409 of JARQOD010000003.1, read as the reverse complement.
TAAAATTAAATTGGTTTAAGAAAAGATTCCACGAGCCGGGAGGAGTCAGGATACCGACCCTTAAACTCAAGTTTCATGGTCTGTCAGGACGACTATTTGCGTGCAGCTCCCTGAAGAAGGGTCTCCATTCTTTGAAGGCGGAAAATAATGGCCAAAACCTCCTATTGCCCACAATCGATTCCTCTCACCAAACAACTGCTGGGAAAAGAAGGCACGGGGAGCAAACTTTTTTCACCTTTTCTAAGAGTAAGCTCCAACGCACAGCGAACACCCACCTCTATTATGAAGGCAAGCCCCGGGGTTGGGATGTACTGGGATGGCATGTAAATTTATTTTTTTAGAGGGAAAATGCTTCCTGGCTTGGGGATCCAGAAAACCTAGACTCTTTCCGGGAATTTTAGTGTATGCACACCTCAAGAAATTTTCTAATGAAACTCTAAGAATTTGGGCAACCCATGAAGCGCTGTACCTCCTTCACATTTCTGGGACTTGGCCAATCCTTGATGGCTTGGGTTTTCTTCCACCATACAATTTTCCCTTTGTAACATACATACCCCCGAAATTGAATTTCGGCCTATGGAATTCACACTTTTCAAGTTTGATAAAGTGATTTTTCTTAGACGTTCCCCGACCATTTCACATGTCCATGAGTTCCCTGTGGGGTTAGAAAAAATTAAAATCATCCAAAAATTACCACGAATTATCTAAATCCCGAAGATGTCCATTCACCAATGTTGAAATGGCTGGGGGTACTCAGACCAAAAGGAAACAGATATTCAAATGTCCATACTGACCCAATGCCCGTCTTCCATTCATCCCCAGGCAATACGGACTAAGTTATGCCCCACGAAGATCTAGTTTAGAAAAAATTTTGGCATGTCGCACCTCTCCAATAACTCAGGGATTAAAGCAATGGATAACTTTCTAATAGTAACCCTTTTTGAGTTCCCTATAGTCCAAAAGCAGGTCTCAAGATCCATCTTTTTCTTTACAAAGAATGGGTGCACCTGCAGGAGATGAAAAAGGGGGGTTAAGCCCTTGGCTAGATTTTCATCTATTAATCCTTTAAAGCCTTTAGCTCGGGCCCCGCCAGGGGTTTAAACCTCCAAAGGTATCTCTGCTCAGGAATAATTCAATGGACAATCTATGGGCGGGAGGAGGAAGCTGGTCACGTTCTTCTTGCACAAAATCCACATAGCCTTATAAGCTGGTATTCAGGGAAATGACATGGTTCCTTTAAACAAGCAAGCTGAAATTTTGGACCATCTGTTTCTCTGAAAAGTGTAAAATTTCCTTCCCCAGTTAATGGTAGATTCGAGCCTGCAGCCATGGACCCTAAATAGGGAAAGTGGGGAAAAGATAACATAAAGGACAGTTTCTCTTGATACCCTTTACCCATAAGAACCCTCAAAGGCTTGTTTCCTGACCACTGGTCCGAGGTCAGCAGGGGGCCATCCACAGTTTCCATCTTACGGATAGCCTTTTTCCCCGAACGTATTCCCTTTTCAGAGCAAAAACATCCATAAATTTTCACTTGCCCCTAGTCGATCATAGCAAGCTAGACCCCAAGCTGATCAACCCGAGTTTGATGGAAAAAAGCAATGAGAATTGTTTTTCTTACAACCAGCGGGAAAACCCGAGGAAACTTGAAAAAAAGGCACGTTTACACGTCACTCCCCAGAGGTAACGGAGTTTAATCCGAGAAATCAAGATCGTTTGCTGCAATCTCTCTGGACCAGGCTCGGACCTGACATCCCCTCCCAACACTACAATAAAAAGTGCGCAGTAGTCTTACGAAACGCTGGGGGCAGTTTTATAAAGATTGCCCGACTTACCCAATAAAACATAGATTCTCCTTAAAACGATGTTCCTTGCGTGCATCACTAACCCGTCGTTGTAAAGAGTCTACCTGCATGGGTTCAGGTTCAGGTTCCCGTGTAATCCTACTCAAAGGTTCCTTAGCTGGAGAGGAAGGTAGGAAAAGGTTAGTACGATTGCTTTCGAACCATCTCTCTTGCCTGCGTTCAGTCAGACGAGTATCAATACGGATGCAGTAGTTAATAAAGTCACCTAACGCAGTGGGAGGGTCGGCACGAGCAAGTTCATCCTTAATCAGTGAGATAACCCCTTTCGAAAAATAGATTTTTTGGCGGAACTGTCCCAGGTGGTATCAAGGGCCCATCTCCTGAAATCCAAGGCATATTCAGCTACCGAGTGCTTACCTTGGCGCAAAGCTAACATGGCTGCTTCAGCTGTTGCACCTCGATTGGGGTCATCAAACACCTGCCCCATGGCTGAAATAAAATCATCAAGGTGATTCAAACAATCATCCTCAGTCTCAATCAGAGGGTTTGCCCACATTAAAGCCTTGTTGGTAAGCAACATAATTATAGTAAGCACCTTAGATCGTTCAGTGGGAAATTGTGAAGCATGTGCAGAAAAAAAAAGATTGCATTGATTAATAAATCCCCTGAATTTCTCACGTTCACCGCCAAAACGAAAAGGGGGCAACTTGGGAATCCCAGCACTCGGGGCTACGGCAGGAGCCTGGACTCGCCCTCTAGAACCTCAATCCTGGCTCGCAAATCCTGGGTAGTCTGTCCAACCACTTGCAAATTGTGATTATTGAGGTCCTGTAGATTTGTAAAACGGTCTTTATATTCTGCAAATCTGCAAGGATATTATCAGTCACTCCACAAAGTTCCTTTATGCGGGCCTCCATTTTCCAGATCTTTTAAGACAGGATTACTGGAATGGTTGTGAGAAGTCACAACCACTGTCATCACAGAAAGTACAACCGGATGTCTGATATCCACAGTACAGCAGACACAGCCTTCCAGACCCAGCAGACACTAACGTTTTGGCTTCAGAATCTTGTAATGTATGTAGTACAGTTCATATAGCGTCTTGTGCTTGGGTGCGATGAAAACACAGGAGTCACAGGTTTGATATAGAAAAGTCCTGTATTACTTCATACAAGTTGGCAGAAATAGTCACACAGTTTGCAGACACAGAAACAGGAGACACAGCAGGCCAGAGTAATCCAAGCTCAGCAATCACTCTCCAATACAGATTCAGGATCTTCTTCTCTGTTACCGTAAGTCCATGCAAACGTGGGTCTTTCAAAGAGCAGGGTTCAGAGTCCACAAGTGCTTCAGAGTTCCTCAGTAGGAATAGCTGGAGTACAAGGTCCAAGGCTTACAGGAGTCAAGTCACAGGTTCACTGCAGGCTAGATTCTGAAGCACTGATTGCTCAGCTGTGGCTGCTTAAGAAGCAAAGGAGAGAATCAGGGCGGGAACATGCAAGCTGGAAACTCCATTTTGACTGAGGGCAAGATAGCTGCAGCAAGACAGAAAGTAAAATGGCTGACGAACAAACTGAGTTTCAGGAATATATACATAGAACCTTACACTGAAACTCCTTGACTCATCTGTTTCTCCGGAAAGTGTAATTCCTTGGTCTCCCAGTTAATCGTAGGATTCTGCGCCTGCAGCCATGGTAGCCCTAGAATGATGGGAAAGTGGGGAGAAGTGATAAGCAAAAAGACATTTTCTCCTGATGATCTTAACCCATAAGGACCCTCAAAGGCTCTGTTTCTTGATCCACTGGTCCAGAAGTCAGTAGAGAGCCATCCACAATCTCCATCTGTACTGGAGTAGCCTTCTTCACTGAACGTATCCCCTGTTTCAGAGCAAAGGAGATATCCATAAAATTTCCACTTGCTCCTGAGTCGATCATAGCAGAGCTAGACACCCAGACTGAGTCAACCCAGAGTTTGATGGAAAGGAAGCAATGAGAATTGTTTTTCTTACAACTCAGCTGGGACACCGCTGAGGAAACTTGAAAAATTGCAGCGTTTATACCGTCATCGTCCCCAGAACTAACAGAGTTTAAGTCCGAGAAATCAAGATCTCTTGCAGCAGATCTCTCTGGAGCCTGAGGCTCGGACATGACAGAGCTCCTCTCGCAACACTCACAGTGAATGACTGCTGCAGTAGTCTTACGAGAACGGCTGGGGCAGTTTATAATGAAATGCCCTGACTTACCAGAGTAGAAACATAGATTTTCCTTTATACGATGTTCTTTGCGTGCATCACTAACCCGTCCTTGTAAAGAGTCCACCTGCATGGGTTCAGGTTCAGGTTCCCTTGTGATCCTACTCAAAGGTTCCTTAGCTGAGGAGGGAGGTAGTAAAAGGTTAGTGCGATTATTTTCGAACCATCTCTCTTGTCTGCGTTCAGTCAGAGGAGCATCAATACGGATACAATAGTTAATAAAGTCACCTAACGCAGTGGGAGGGTCGGCACGAGCAAGTTCATCCTTAATCAGTGGAGACAACCCTTTCCGAAAAATAGATTTTTAGCGGAAGTGTCCCAAGTGGTATCAAGAGCCCATCTCCTGAAATCCAGGGCATATTCGGCTACTGAACGCTTACCTTGGCGCAAAGTTAACATGGCTGTTTCAGCTGTTGCACCTCGATTGGGGTCATCAAACACCTGCCCCCATGGCTGAAATAAAAGCATCAAGGTGATTCAAACAATCATCCTCAGTCTCAATCAGAGGGTTTGCCCACATCAAAGCCTTATTGGTAAGCAACATGATTATAGTAAGCACTTTGGATCGTTCAGTGGGAAATTGTGAAGCATGTGCAGAGAAAAATAAATTGCATTGATTAATAAATCCCCTGAATTTCTCACGTTCACCGCCAAAACGAAAAGGAGGTAATTTGGGGATCCCAGAACTTGGGGTTATGGCAGGAGCCTGGGCTCGTTCCTCTAGAGCCTCAATCCTGGCTCGCAATTCCTGGGTAGTCTGTCCAAACACTTGCAAATTATGATTAGTGAGGTCCTGTAGGCTTGCAAAACGGGTTTTTAAAGTCTGTACATCTGAAAGGATTGTATCAGTCACTCCGCAAAGTTCCTTTATGCGGGCCTCCATCTTCCAGATCTTTTAAGGCAGAGGTGCTGGAAGGAGAAGAGGAAAGGAAAAAAAAAAAAAAACAATAGTGTTTACCTGTGGTACCACTCCAGAGTAAAATTTTAAGGGAATGCGCTCACCTGGAATGGTTGTGAGAAGTCACAACCACTGTCATCACATAAGGTATTAAACGGACATCTGATATCCACAGTCACAGCAGACACGGCTTTCCCAGACCCAGCAGACACTAAACATTGGCTCCTGAATCTTGTCATGTATAGTGTACAGTTCCTATAGCGTCTTGTGCTTGGGTGCGAGGAAAACACAGGAGACATAGGTTGAAATGAAATGACTTGTATTACTTCATACAAGCATGCTGAAAAGTTCACACAGTTTGCAGGAACAGCGACATGAGACACAGCAGGCCAGAGTAACTTCAAGCTCTACAATAACTCTCCAAAGCAGGTTCAGGATCTCTTCTCTGTACCGTAATTCCTCTGCAAACATGGATTCACCAAACAGCAGGTTTCCAGAGTCCAAAAGTGTTCCAAGGTTCCTCAGTAGGGAATAGCTGGAGTACAAGTCCAAGGCTTCCAGGAGTCAGGTCACAGACTGACTGAGGCTTGATTCAGGAGCACTGATTGTTCAGCTGAGGCTGCTTAAGAAGCAAGAGGGAAGAATCAGGGCGGGAACATGAAAACTGGAAACTCCATATTAACTGAGGGCAAGAGCTGCAGAAAGACAGAAAGCAAAATGGCCGACGGAAAACTGAGTTTCAAGAAACATGTCAACAGAGACAAAGAACCTTACACTCTGCTGAATGAATCCTAGAGAGTGCATCAGCTTTTCCATTGCACGATCCTGGCCTATAAGAAATTACAAAATTAAATTGGTTTAGGAAAAGATTCCAGCGAGCCTGGCGAGGAGTCAGGCACTTAGCCGACCTGATAAATTCAAGGTTACGATGGTCTGTCAGGACGACTATTTGCTGTGCAGCTCCCTGAAGAAGGTGTCTCCATTCTTTGAAGGCGGCAATAATGGCCAACGACTCTCTATTGCCCACATCGTAGTTCCTCTCAGCCGAAGACAACTGCTGGGAAAAGAAGGCACAGGGATGCAAGACATTCTTCTCACCTGTTCTCTGAGAGAGTATAGCTCCAACGGCACAGTCTGAAGCATCCACCTCTATTATGAAGGCAAGTTCGGGGTTGGGATGTACTAAGATAGGTGCGGTGGTAAATTTATCCTTTAGACGGGAAAATGCTTCCTGGGCTTGGGGGGTCCAGGAGAACCTAGACTCTTTCCGGGTAAGTTGGGTGATAGGTGACACTACCTCAGAGAAATTCCTAATGAAACGTCTATAGAAGTTGGCAAAACCCGATGAAGCGCTGCACCTCCTTCACATTTCTAGGAATTGGCCAATCCTTGATGGCTTGGGTCTTGCTTCCATCCATACTAATTCCTTGTGTAGACAGTACATACCCCAGAAATTGAATTTCGGTCCTATGGAATTCACACTTTTCAAGTTTGATGTAAAGATGGTTTTGTCTTAGACGTTCTAAGACCATTCTCACATGTCCATGATGTTCCTCTGTGGAGTTAGAAAAAATTAGAATATCATCCAAATAAATCACCACAAATGTATCTAGGAGATCCCTGAAGATGTCATTCACCAAGTGTTGGAAAGTGGCTGGGGCGGTACTCAGACCAAAAGGCATAACTAGATATTCAAAGTGTCCATAGCGTGACCTGAATGCAGTCTTCCATTCATCCCCAGGTCTAATACGGACCAAGTTATAGGCCCCATGGAGATCCAGTTTAGAGAAAATTTTGGCATGCCGCACTCTCTCCAATAACTCAGGGATTAAAGGCAATGGATAACGGTTTCTAATAGTAACCTTATTGAGTTCCCTATAGTCTACGCAGGGTCTCAGAGATCCATCTTTCTTCTTCACAAAGAAGATGGGTGCACCTGCAGGAGATGAAGAGGGGCGTATGAAGCCCTTGGCTAGATTTTCGTCTATGTAATCCTTTAAAGCCTTTAGCTCGGGCCCCGCCAGGGGGTAGATCTTACCAAAAGGTATCTCTGCTCCAGGCAATAATTCAATTGGACAATCATATGGACGGTGAGGGGGAAGCTGGTCAGCGTTCTTCTTGTCACATAAATCCACATAGTCCTGGTATACAGCTGGTAGTTCAGGGACTGACATGGTTCCTTTAGGAACAGAGCAAGCTGAAACTTCTGGACTCATCTGTTTCTCTGGAAAGTGTAATTCCTTGGTCTCCCAGTTAATGGTAGGGTTCTGAGCCTGCAGCCATGGTAGCCCTAGAATAATGGGAAAGTGGGGAGAAGAGATAAGCATAAAGGACAGTCTCTTGATGATCTTTACCCATAAGGACCCTCAAAGGCTCAGTTTCCTGATCCACTGGTCCAGAGGTCAGCAGGGAGCCATCCACAGTCTCCATCTGTACTGGAGTAGCCTTCTTCACTGAACGTATCCCCTGTTTCAGAGCAAAGGAGATATCCATAAAATTTCCACTTGCCCCTGAGTCGATCATAGCAGAGCTAGACACCCAGACTGAGTCAACCCAGAGTTTGATGGAAAGGAAGCAATGAGAATTGTTTTTCTTACAACTCAGCTGGGACACCGCTGAGGAAACTTGAAAAATTGCAGCGTTTACACAGTCATCGTCCTCAGAAGTGACGGAGTTTAAGTCCGAGAAATCAATATCTGTTGCTGCAGATCTCTCTGGAGCCTGAGGCTCGGACCTGACAGATCTCCTCTCGCAACACTCACAGTGAATGACTGCTGCAGTAGTCTTACGAGAACGGCTGGGGCAGTTTATAATGAAGTGCCCTGACTTACCACAGTAGAAACATAGATTTTCCTTTAAACAATGTTCTTTGCGTGCATCACTAACCCGTCTTTGTAAAGAGTCCACCGGCATGGGTTCAGGTTCCCGTGTGATCCTACTCAAAGGTTCCTTAGCTGGGGAGGAAGGTAGGAAAAGGTTAGTGCGATTACTTTCGAACCATCTCTCTTGCCTGCGTTCAGTCAGACGAGCATCAATACGGATGCAGTAGTTAATAAAGTCACCTAACGCAGTGGGAGGGTCGGCACGAGCAAGTTCATCCTTAATCAGTGGAGACAACCCTTTTCGAAAAATAGATTTTTTGGCGGAACTGTCCCAAGTGGTATCGAGGGCCCATCTCCTGAAATCCAAGGCATATTCGGCTACTGAGCGCTTACCTTGGCGCAAAGTTAACATGGCTGCTTCAGCTGTTGCACCTCGATTGGGGTCATCAAACACCTGCCCCATGGCTGCAATGAAAGCATCAAGATGATCCAAACATTCATCCTCAGTCTCAATCAGAGGGTTTGCCCACATCAAAGCCTTGTTAGTAAGCAACATGATTATAGTAAGCACTTTAGATCGTTCAGTGGGAAATTGTGAAGCATGTGCAGAAAAAAAAATGATTGCATTGGTTAATAAATCCCCTGAATTTCTCACGTTCACCGCCAAAATGAAAAGGGGGTAACTTGGGAATCCCAGAACTCGGGGTTATGGCAGGAGCCTGGACTCGTTCCTCTAGAACCTCAATCCTGGCTCGTAAATCCTGGGTAGTTTGTCCAAACACTTGCAAATTGTGATTAGTGAGGTCCTGTAGGTTTGCAAAACGGGTCTTTATAGTCTGTATATCTGCAAGGATTGTATCAGTCACTCCGCAAGCTCCTTTATGCGAGCCTCCATCTTCTAGATCTTTTAAGACAGGAGTACTGGAAGGAGAAAAAAAAAAAAAAAAAAACAATAGTGTTTACCTGTGGTAACACTGCAGAGTAAAATTAAGGGAATTGCTCACCTGGAATGGTTGTGAGAAGTCACAACCACTGTCATCACAGAAAGTATAACCGGACATCTGATATCCACAGTCACAGCAGACACAGCCTTCCCAGACCCAGCAGACACTAACGTTTGGCTTCAGAATCTTGTAATGTATGGTGTACAGTTCATATAGCGTCTTGTGCTTGGGTGCGAGGAAAACACATGAGACACTGGTTTGATATAGAAGGACTTGTATTACTTCATACAAGTGGCAAAAATGGTCACACAGTTTGCAGGTACAGAAGCAGGAGACACAGCAGGCCAGAGTAACTTAAGCTCAGCAAAAACTCTCCACAACAGGTTCAGGATCTCTTCTCTGTTACCGTAATTCCATGCAAACGTGGATTTATCAAATAGCAGGTTTCCAGAGTCCACAAGTGTTCCAAAGTTCCTCAGTAGGAAATAGCTGGAGTACAAAGTCCAAGGTTTTCCAGGAGTCAGGTCACAGGCTCACTGCAGGCTTGATTCTGAAGCACTGATTGCTCAGCTGAGGCTGCTTAAGAAGCAAGAGGGAGAGAATCAGGGCGGGAACATGAAAGCTGGAAACTCCATATTGACTGAGGGCAAGATAGCTGCAGCAAGACAGAAAGCAAAATGGCCGACGGAAAAACTGAGTTTCAAGAAACATGTACAAAGAACCTTACACATGGTGTCTGCTCTCGATTCCAGCCAATTTGACATTCAAAATCTCAAATGATGCTCCTTCCCTTCTGAGCACTGCCGTGCGCCTAAAGATTGGTTTTCCCCCACACATGGGGTATCGGTGTACTCAGGAGAAATTTTACAACAAATATTGGGGTTCATTTTCTACTGATACCCTTGACAAAATGTAAAAAATTGTGTCGAAAGAAAAATTTTGGGAAAAAAAGTTAGATGTTCATTTTTTCCTTCCACATTGCTTCAGTTCTTGTGAAGTACCTAAAGGGTTAATAAACTTCCTGAATGTGGCTTTGAACACCTTGAGGGGTGCAGTTTTTATAATGGTGTCACTTTTGGGTATTTTCTGTCATATTGACCCCTCAAATTCACTTCAAATGTGAGGTGGTCCCTAAAAAAATATTTTTGTAAATTTTGTTGGAAAAATGAGAAATCGCTGGTCAACTTTTAACACTTATAACTTCCTAACAAAAAAAATTTTGGTTCCAAAATTGTGCTGATGTAAAGTAGACATGTAGGAAATGTTATTTATTAACTATTTTTTTGTGACATATCTCTCTGATTTATTGGCATAAAAATTAAAAGTTTGAAAATTGCAAAATTGTCAAAATTTTTGCCATATTTCAGTTTTTTCATAAATTAGCGCAAGTTATATTGAAGAAATTTTACCACTATCATGAAGTACAATATGTCAGAATCGCCAAGATCCGTTGAAGCGTTCCAGAGTTATAAGCACATAAAGTGACAGTGATCAGAATTGTAAAAATTGGCCTGGTCTTTAACCTACAAAATGGCTTTGTCGTTAAGGGGTTAATTAATTTTTGCAGCTGTAAATATAACCCATTCTCAATTTCAACGTTTTCTCAAAAAATATTTCTGTACTTTCCACCTAGAAACACTCTTCACTGATAAAAACAAATCAGCATAATTAACTAAAAACAAACAAAATGGAACATAAGGTTAGACAAAATTGTGACTACTCTAAGGCCAGTTTCTCACGTCCAGATATTTCCGGTACCGGTAAACACAGTACCGGAGATATCCGTGTCTGTGTAAATACGTGCGATATCCGTGTGGCGCACGTGTGCCGCATCAGGACCTCACGGACGGCACGGACAGCTACAGTAAGCGCTGTCCCCTGCCTGTGGTGCTGAAGCTCCCTGTCAATATTCTCCCTGCTCTGCCAGCAACAGCGAGCAGGAAGAATAAATGAAAAACCCGACGTGGGGTCCCCCTTAGGTTTTGAACCAACCCGGCAAAACTATACAGCTGTGGTCTGCTATTCTCAGGCTGGTAAGGGGCCATGATTATGGCCCCTGCAGCCTAAACACAGCAGCCCACAGCTGCCCAGAAAAGGCGCATCTATTAGATGCGCCTATTCTGGAGCTTTGTCGGGTTCTTCCCAGTTGCCCTGTAGTGGTGGCAAGTGGGGTTAATAAAGGATTAATGTCACCTTTCTATTGTAAGGTGACATTAAGCCAGGCTTAGTAATGAATGGGTGTCAATAAGACACCTATTCATTACTAATCCTATAGTAAATAAAGTGTTAAATAAGCACACACACAATAAGAATAAAGTCTTTTAATGAAAGAATACATCACACAGTTTTTAAATCTTTATTATACTCCCATTCCTTTATCGAAGCGCTCGATCTCCTGTAAAAAATTATAAAGAAAAAGCAACAATATCCCATACCAGTCCGCCCTACAGTCAAGTCCCACGGTGTAAATCCATCTCGGGAGTTAATCAGTTTACAGCCGGAGCTCTGCTAATGCAACCGCTCAGACTGTAAACTACTGGGGAATGACTGGGAAGCAGCGCACAGAGACTCAGTGACTGGAGGTGATGTCACTGAGCCTGTGCTCGCTGACAGCTGAACTCCGGTAACCTCAGCACCGTGGGAAAATGACGGTGCTGAGGTTATATAAATGTAATAGTATTTTTTTATTAAAAAATGGTCACATACAAGCCATACAGCCTATTGAAGAAAATTTCTGCTAACTTGCATCCAACATGCAGCCGCACACTCCGGTCCGAGTGCCGGCGGCAGTGTCGGGTATTGAAGCGAGAGACTCGCACGAGTTTCTCGCATTGCACTAGCAAGTGTGAACCTGGCCATAAACATTACAAATCAGCAAATAACATGGACATATTTGGTGTCCCTATAATCGTAACAACCCATACAACACAGTGATCAGTTTATTTACAGGAATTGGTAAATCACATAAAAAAATGGAGTGATTGAATTTTTTTCTGTAATACCAATAAAACTGTAATGCTGAGGGCATGTTCACAGGTAGCGTAAATGCTAGATTTTTCTGCTGTTTTTTTTTATGAAGGTGTCAACACCACACAACGCAATAACAATCTTGTCTTTTTCATCCTTATTTGGTGCGATTTCGGTTCAGATATGAAGCAGTTTTTAACGCTTTTTAATAGTACAGAAAAGCTTTGATTCTGCACTTAAAAATGCAATGTCATTTTTTTCAATTGTTTACAGAAGAAACCCATAGAGAAAAAATGCACCAAAACTGCAGAGTTCAGCAGCGTCTGTAGACGCACCTAGGGCGGAGATTTCATGGATTCACATCCACTTTGCTTTCAAATTTAGACCTTGTTCACACGTAGCATAAATGATGAGTATTTTCTGATGCGTTTTTGCACAAAAATTCTGCTGTGTTTAACTGACCAAGCAAAATGGATGTGATTTCGTGACAACTGGACCTGTTGTGCGTCTAAACGTGCTGCTGAACAGTGCGGTGTTGGTGCTTTTTTTCTCTTGTTTTCTATGTGGAGCCTAAAAAAAATGCATGCAAAAAACTGCAGTTGCTTTTTTAGGCCCCCCTTCACACATCCTGATATTACTGGTACTGGAAAAAACAATATTGGTGCTATCCATGTCCATGTGTCACATCTGTATTTAAAATAAAACGATGTGGGGTCTCCCCTAATTTTACTAAATCAGACAGGTGGGAGCTGGCGTTATTATTCTGGGAAGGGGCCAATAGCCATAAAAGGTTCCCAGCCTATTAATAACAGCTCACAGCTGTTTGCTTAGCCTTTAGCGGTTATTAAAAAGGGGGACCCCAAAAAAAAATTACATGGGCCCCCTCTATTTTTAATAACCACCAAAGGCTAAACAGACAGCTGAGGGCTGGTATTAATAGGCTAAGAAGGGGCTATGGATATTATGCTAAAAAAATCCAACAAAGTAAATGTCACCTGTCCGCAATTAAACCATAATGAAGATAGCGGTGATGTCAGTAAGGTTAAAGCAGTTCACAGACCAGGTCACACAGAGCTTACCGTGAGAACAGCTGCCTGTGACTTGTGGTAACCTTAACCATGTTACGACCTTAGATGTATCTATAAGTCCAGGTCGCCTGGTACTTCGCGATCTTAGACATATGGATACATGCAGGTGATTTTGCGATCACAGAGGCTGTACTCGCGCGATTGCCGCCAGGTGTCAACTGATTCTAATAGCTAATACCTGGCTCTCAGTGTCAAGAGCGATGCCTGCACCTCTCTCAGCAATTTAACCCTCTAAATGCTACGATCGCTGTGATCGCAGCATTTAGCGAGCAGACAGAGAGAAAAAAAAACCCTCTGCCCTTAGACAAATTGTTGCTTTGGTGACCAGGCAATAGCAACTTAGTTAGATCATGTTCAGTGCATGATCTAACTAACTTGTGTCTGCAGCACTGATAGGTTGGTTGAAAGGTTTAGCAGTGCTCCTGCATTGTTATGCCTTATAACTGCAATGAGCCCCATAGTATATACACATTCATACATGCATACATACATACATAAATACTAGTGATGAGCGAGCATGCTCGTCACTACTTGTCATTCGCTCGAACATCAGTGTGCTCGGGATGCTTGTTACTCACTGAATATTTTTTTTAATGCTCGAGCAGGAGCTTGAGTCTCTTCCCCACATGTTTTTGGCACTTTGTAGACAGCCAGTAAACATGTGGGGATTGCCTGCCAGTCACTGTAATTCCATATCCATCTTGGTTGTCTCATTACTGTGATTGGCTGGCCACATAGTATCATCAGGTCTATATAAGGCCAGTGGCGCTATGCTCATCATACTGCATATCGGAAACAGGCAGAGGTGGTGAAAGAGGGACAGAATTGTAGCTGCGTATTAGCCAGGGATTCAACCACATTTATATTTCTTTTAAGCACAAAAACAGCCCGTCCTAGGGTTAATGATAATCAATAGTAATACTGCTGTTAGCAGCACTTAGGGCTCATACTCACTTGAGCCTAAAACGGATGATTTTCATCCGATAAAAAATCAGATTCAAATCTGACCAATGTTATTCAATAGGTGACATCTCATTTGCGATTTTTTTTCTCAGCCGAAATCGGTGTGAGAAAAAAATCACAGCATGTTGCGATTTGATGCGATTTTGGCATGATAATAGCTAATGCAACAGATGGTGCTATAAAAAATTGCATGCAAATCGCATGACAATTGCACATAATCGGACCATCCTGAAAACTGACCATTTTTTTTCCCAGCAAGTGAGTATGAGCCCTCAGGGAGAGATTGTGCTGAAGGGATTGTGTTAAACAGGATAGGGTGAATTGCACGTCCTTTATGCTGCAGCCTGCAACTCATACCAAAACCCCTTCTCGGGACTAATAATATTATTATTGCTCTTAATCCTTTGAATTGTTCTGAGCAGAGAAATATTATACACCATTTTTACTGCAGCAGTTGTGCATCAAAAGCATACAGCCAGACTTGGTTGGATCTCAAGAGCATCACTATATTGCTCCTGCAGCGTAACCAGTCCATCTGAAGTGTGCAAATTTTCCTGCAATAGTAATGCTGCAATTTAAAGTACTCCAATTGTGTTTCCAGAACAAAAAAAAAACATTTTTTCGTTACAAATAACATTGCTATATTGATATTGCAGTCTAAGATTTCAATATGAAATGGGCAAATTATACTGGCATTGTAATACCGCAAAAAAAATTTTCTCAAGAGGGATATATCATACATAATTTAAAATGGTCAAGGCACGTGGTACGGGATGGGGAAGTGGACATGATGCTGATGGTGAGCACAGAGGCCGAGGCCATGGGCAAGGTGAAACTATGCCTGCCGTAGAAGAACAACACACACAATTATGTCAATCTAGCTTTTTGTCCCACTTTGTAGGGGGTGCAGAACACCACTCTTGAAGCCAGACCAGTGTGAAAAGGTTGCTGGATGGATGGCAGATATTGTTTTAGTCACTTTGCCAGCACCACCCAGTCTTCCACATGGTACAGTCTCAGTAGCCATGCTTCTGGATCACATATTTCTCACCCTGATCCTCATTCCTCCCCTCATGCCAAGTGCCCAGAGACAAGTGATCCGACACCTGGATACTCCGAAGCACTGTTCACATTTCCAATTATATATTCTGGCCTCTCATATTGCCTGTTTCAAGTGGAACATGAGGAGATCGCATGTAGTGATGCCAAAATATTTGAGCAGCCATACTCCCAAAGAAGTCAATGATGATAAAATGCAATTACTGTCAAAAGAGCTGGATAGTGAAACAGAATTGCCAACAAATTGTGTTGTTACGTCAGGAAATCAGGAGGAGGATCAGGATGCAGAATTGGAAGACAAGGTGGTGCACGATGAAGTCACTGACACAACCTGAGAAGGTGACATGCAGAGCGAGGATGCAGTGCACAGGGAGGGATCCGTACACCACAACAGGCAGGAAGAGGTAGTGGGGGAACAGAGATACAAGGTGGGCAACTGTTCCCCAGAGCACCAACAGGCACATGTAAGAAAACCTCATGACTACTTGGGCCAAATGCTATGGTCCAGAAACAGTGTCTGTGGGTGAAACCACTGCCTCTTCCCATGTTCTACAAGCATGCCACTCCCCTGGCCCTGATGTAGGCAAAGATGCCTCTTATCCTGCATCTGTCGTTGTAGACTTGCAACCGTCATCAGCAACCACCTCCACATCCTTGTCCTGTGCATCATTCAGTTGTCCCTACCCCAGTTCTTGTACCAAAATAAAGGGAGAAACAATCCAGCAGGAATAGAGGCTTTCTATTTAAAGTAAACCCTAGCTTTTATTCAAGTATAAAAAAACACCAATATTACAGGCAATGTAGTACACAATGCTATTAACTGGACCTACAAGTTTTGACAATCTATCTTACTCATGGTCTATTTTGTCTGCTGGTTGCCAGGGAATATATAGATCAAAAATGTAAATTAATGTGGTGTGTTCAAGTATCATGTGAAATGCCAGCAGACAGGTGTCAGCAGTAAATTAAAATAAATCAATAGACATAAAAAGCATGACAATCAAATCAAGTGATAATGTCATATAAACAGCAAAAAAAACATTTAATATTGCAGGATTAAATCTTGTCTTAGATTTAACCGTGAAGGTGCATGGGTTTCAAGCATAAATATCCAGTATGTTTCTGTCACATACAGTGTGGGAAGACTAAGTGCAATATGGTGGGAAGAGGGAAGGAAGCCAAAAGCTAGGGAAAAAGGGAGTGGAGACCCCTAGGCAGATCTGATAGCACCCTGCCTCCCCTACCGTCCCTATATTGGTTCCACACCAATCACAGAGCAGGAGCCTAAGCCCTGTATATCCCTAGAGCTAAGCCCTGAATAGAGAAGGGGAGGGGTGAGCATTGGTCAGTCCCCATTGTACACTAAATAGAAGAAGGGAGACAAACAAGGGTGAAGCAACTTAGATTGAGCAGACTCAGAGAGGTAACACCAAATGTCCTCCAATAGCACCTGAGAGGAAGTAAGCCAACTGCTATAACTCAAAGCCATCAGAAGGGAAAATGTGAATATCACCGGCAACTCCCTGAAGCAGACTAAGAGTCTATAAACACCCAGGTCCAGGTGTGTCAATTAGAGCCAGAGGGAGGTTGCCCCTGGATCCAAAAGTCAGAAGTATTATGAAGATATCTGCAATGCCAAACACAGAGTCCTTCTGCAGCCAAATGCAGAGCGACTGTCTGTAGCATCTGACACACCCGTGGCAGTTTCCCTGTTCAACAATTTACATCTGAGATCCCCTCCACGATGTGGCTTATATACTTTTTCTAGACCTGAAAAGCTAAAGTCTGGTACATATTCCTTGTGTGTCCTAGCAAAATGTTTGGCTACAGCTGATTTGGAAATGGCTTCGGGATTATTGGTATCAGAAAGATGACGCCTGATTCTTTTTTTAAGAGGACCTATTGTACAGTCCACATACTGGACCTTGCAGATGGTACATTTGATCAAATAGATTACATTAGAAGTATTGCAGTTTTTGAAGTCATGAATAGAAAATTTTTTTCTTTATGTTGTGAGACAGTGAAGGAATGTGTGTTGAATGGGGTGTGCATTTCGCCTAGGTATAAGGGAAATGTGTGGCTTTGTAAACCTAGTGGTAGAGAAAGGTCACTACACCTCACATTCAGCACACACTTGCAGCACAAGCCTGAAACTACTCAGGTCTTAATTAGGAGACCAGAAGTAGGTGTCTGCAAACACAATCTGAGAGCTAGTTTAGCCTGGACACAGGAAGGTGTCCTGGCACAAGAAACAGTCTCCAAGAGTGTTAGAGCTGTCTTTAGCCTGGACACAGAGAGGTGTCCTGGCACAAGGAAGCAGTCTCCAAGAGTGTTAGAGCTGTCTTTAGCCTGGACACAGAGAGGTGTCCTGGCACAAGGAAGCAGTCTCCAAGAGTGTTTGAGCTATCTCAGTTTGGGTGCAGGAAGGACCCCGGACATAGGAGTAGTCTCAGTGCGAATCCGTGTGAAGAGCGGCTGAATAGGAGTGGATCTCTCTCAAGTCTGGACATGGAAGGTGCCTTCAGACACAAGGAGGAGTATCGGTGAAGCTCCATACTGGTAACATATGTGATATGTGTTGTTTTGGGCACAGACTGGTAGAGTCTGGGTCCCGGATAGAGAGGGCCATCTATCTAAGTGTAATTAGAGGCTAGACAAGCCCAGGTTTTCTGTTTGCTGTGGACTTTAATAAAGCTGGTTGCGGCCAGTTTTGCACCAGAACTGCTGTCTGAATGAACTGTTTTCATGCCATTCTGTCTACCCAGACAGCGATCCTAGAGCTAAACCCCCTGGAATGTTACAATTGGCGGAGAATGCTGGGGCAGCGCAGTGCCTGATACAGTTAGTGCTGGAGTGTGTATGCAGCACAGTGGCGAGAGACAGCATTAAAGGTGAAGTCTATTGAAATAGCAGCAGAGAAAAAAAAAAAGTGTGTCAGCAGAAACGTCTGTTTGGAGCAGTCTTGGAGAGACAGTGGCCCTTATAGGGTCTGCAGAGAGAAAATGTATGCACAGCAAAGCTGAACTTGTTGTGAAAATGACTGTGGAATGTGCAGCAGCAAAAGAAAAGTCTGTGGAGCAGTCTTAAAGAGACAGGAGCCCTAATAGACTTTGCAAAGAAAAAAAAAAAAAAGTGTCTGCACAGCAGAGCTGAATTTTTCTATGGAAAAGACTGTAGAGTGTGTATGTCTTGAGTGAAGACTGCCGTTGTTGAGACAGAGAAGTCTGACAGCATGGATGACAGCATGGAGGCGCTGTTTGAACAAATGACGCAAGTTAATGTGCAACATAAGACTGCTGTGATTGAGACAGATGAGTCCGGCAGTATGGAGGAGCTCATTGAGTACCTGGTCCAGGCCCAGCGAAGCATGCAGCAGAGCATGGAGCAGCAGCAGGAGAATAACCGGTTATTTGTTGAGCGGATGGCAGCACAGGAAAAGGATTTCGGTGCCGCGTCCCAGAGTAATGTTGTGAAGGTACCTGCATTGTCCGCTGTAAAGAAGGCGGTAAGACGGTCCTTGAAAAAGATGACACCTCGTGATGATGTGGAGGTATATCTCACTAGGTTTGAGAGACTGGCAGAGAAGGAGAATCTGCCCCTATCTGAATGGGCCATGATGGTCGCACCCTATCTGATTGGAGAGCCCCAAAGGGCCTATGCTGACCTGAGCGAGCAGGACAGCCAAGACTATGCTAAGATGAAAGTGGAGATTCTTACCCGGCTGGGTGTTACGGTGACAGCCCGTGCCAGGGAAGTTCGTGACTGGAGATACAGTTGGGAGTCTGCAGTCAGCAGGCCTGATTATGGAGTTGAAAAGGTGATAGTGAACCGCTACACCCAAGCACGTCCTGCTGAGGTACAGCCAGAGGTCGGACAAGGAGACCACCAGGACGCCAATCGTCTGGTCAGCCTGTTGGAGAAGGCCTTCGCCAGCAAAGACTGTCTCCGTGACCAGCCGTCTGAGAGGTCGTCACTTCAGAGTTCCCGGACGCTGAACTCTCGTGGTAAGAGCGTTCCAGCTGTTGGGGACATGGGGTATGCTGATAAGCGGGTTCAGGCCCGAGGGGACATGTGGGTGGAAAAGTGTGATGGACAGGGTTGGAGATGTCGTGAAATTGCAGCCGGCTGTTCACTAGAGGGGGAGCCTATGTGCCGTGATGTTGGCAGGTCCCTCTCTCTCTGCGCAGAACCGGTGTGTGTGACCACTGCAGCCGAAGAGACTGGACCACAGGTGTTCCCGATGGTTGTAAGTGAATGCCCAGCACAGGCCCTCTTAGACTCAGAGAGTCCAGTGACTTCCGTATGTGACTTTCCCCGATCTGAGGAGCTCTGGGGGAGAAATGTTTCTGATGGACAGTGTGATGAAGCTCCTACTGAGGGTGCGCAGTCCCGAGGGGCGGAACACAATGCTAGTGGGACGTTAAAATTATGTGATAATGATGATGATAATGCTAATGATGATGATGATGATGATCCTGATAATGATGATGACCATGAAAATGGTGCTGATGCTGATAATAATAATGATGACTGTGATAGTGATGAAATTCCTTTGCAGGTGATGTTGGGAGACGAGGATGGTGGTTCTCGGAACCGAGTGTCCCTGACTTACCTGTGTCCTGTGACAATTTTGAGAGTGAGCAGTGGCGAGACCCCTCTCTTAGGACGGCACAGGAAAATATGATTGTTCTAAATGAGGTTTCCCAGGAGCCTGGCTCTGAGGAGAGGTTTCCTCATGCTGCCATGAACAATGACCTGTTGTGTGGAGACACTGAAGTCCAGGGAGAGGTCGTGAGTCAGCTCCTAGTACCTGAGCTATATAGAAGTATAGTGCTGGGGTTGTCACATAGTCACATACTTGAGGGACCAGATGATGAAGTTAATGTTGTGGATGACATGTTAACTAAGGTTCCAGATCAGGATGTGAATGAGAATGAATTGTATACTCCTGAAAGTGAGCAGGATATGAATGAGAATGAATTCTATACTCCTGAAAGTGAGCAGGATATGAATGAAAATGAAGGGTATAGCCCTGACAGTGAGCCAGATGTGACTGAGGAAGTAGAGTGTGGGACGGACGGTGGGGCTTCTGGGCATGTCTTGCCAGAAGAGCCTGAAAGTGGGGAACTGGAGAAAAGTGAAAAACCCCCTATACCTTCTGTGATAGTTGGTGACACATGGTCAGTGCACCAGGGACAGGAGGTACGTGAGTTTCTGAGGAAGAGTCAGCAGAAGTGTTCTGATGTGTCGGGTCATACTTCTCTGGCCAGGCACTATATCAAAAATGAGCCCGGCCCTAAGGTCAAGATGAAACCGTGCAGGATACCCGAGGCCCGCAGAGAGCATAGGCCTGGGAGGGTACAGGGTAGTGCGGATGCTTCAGATGAAGAGAAAGCTGATGTTGGCTATGACAGTGGTGAGGATGAAGTTGATGAGGGCCATGACTGGTCCAGAGGTCACTGTCTCTGTTGGATTGTTGACCAGCCCTCCGGTCTGGATGACCAGCCCTCCGGTCTGGAGAAGAGGGAGGGGATATGTGAGACAGTGAAGTAATGTGTGTTGAATGGGGTGTGCATTTCGCCTAGGTATAAGGGAAATGTGTGGCTTTGTAAACCTAGTGGTAGAGAAAGGTCACTACACCTCACATTCAGCACACACTTGCAGCACAAGCCTGAAACTACTCAGGTCTTAATTAGGAGACCAGAAGTAGGTGTCTGCAAACACAATCTGAGAGCTAGTTTAGCCTGGACACAGGAAGGTGTCCTGGCACAAGAAACAGTCTCCAAGAGTGTTAGAGCTGTCTTTAGCCTGGACACAGAGAGGTGTCCTGGCACAAGAAAGCAGTCTCCAAGAGTGTTAGAGCTGTCTTTAGCCTGGACACAGAGAAGTGTCCTGGCACAAGGAAGCAGTCTCCAAGAGTGTTTGAGCTATCTCAGTTTGGGTGCAGGAAGGACCCCGGACATAGGAGTAGTCTCAGTGCGAATCCGTGTGAAGAGCGGCTGAATAGGAGTGGATCTCTCTCAAGTCTGGACATGGAAGGTGCCTTCAGACACAAGGAGGAGTATCGGTGAAGCTCCATACTGGTAACATATGTGATATGTGTTGTTTTGGGCACAGACTGGTAGAGTCTGGGTCCCGGATAGAGAGGGCCATCTATCTAAGTGTAATTAGAGGCTAGACAAGCCCAGGTTTTCTGTTTATGCTTTGTTTTAATCTGTTTGCTGTGGACTTTAATAAAGCTGGTTGCGGCCAGTTTTGCACCAGAACTGCTGTCTGAATGAACTGTTTTCATGCCATTCTGTCTACCCAGACAGCGATCCTAGAGCTAAACCCCCTGGAATGTCACAATGTATAGAACAAAAATCTTGTGTTTTATGTGCATATTTGCAAGCTTTGCATCAGTTTGCTCCACATTTAAAAAAAACCCTTAGGCTGTGGTTCCACGGTCCGGAACCACAGCGCTTTGGACGGAGCGGAAATTCCGCACCGCCAAAAGCCCCGCCCTCTTTTGTATGCACGCTCTTTCCAGATGTGTTCCGGACACCTACGGAACACATCCGGAAAGAAGAGACTAGGACATGCTGCGGTCTGAAAAGACGCACCGCATGTCCGGAAACGCAGGTCTTCCGCCTGCGTGTTTTTACGCATAGTGGAGACGGGATTTCTTGAAATCCCCTCCACTATGCTGTAACATCTGGACGCTGCGTGTTTGACGCTGCGCCAACGCACAGCGTCAAACACGCAGCAATTCCGGACTGTTTCCTGAACGTGGAAACATACCCTTATTGTTCAACCAGGTTTGTTGTGTATTCAGACTACTTGCTGGGAGAAAACAGTGATTCCAAGGTTGGCGCTTTTCTAGCAACATAATAACTGTCCGTGGTATGTATTCTTTTTAAATTGTCATCTTGATTTAACATTGTTATATATTTTTTTTACAATGGAAATAATGTTCTGATATTGGGAACTATACTCTGTTGTAAAGGTAATTAAGGTACTACAATTTTTACTGGAATCTTTTTTACTATAGAGTAGATTGTTGCAGTCCATTCTAGATACTGTTTGCAGGGCTAGGGAAAAAACTAGGGGCATGAGTGGATCATTATTTACAACCCATGGTCCAGTATACCACTAACTATTTCAAAAATGCCAAATTTGTCTCCTCAGTATTTGGTAAATTCTTCTGCTCTGATAACTACAAATGGTTAACATGTTTTGTGGACCTTAAGCAGATAATGATAAATGGGTATTATAGGGTAATCAATGTGAAGATATTCTGCTAAGTTTTTTTTTATCCAGAGTTCCGATATGGACATCCTCCTGAATAATTTCAAATAATATTGAATTAAACTCCATAAAAATGGAAAAGAAAATTTTCATCGTACTCACATTTTAGGGAACACTTGTTTTTATTTTGCCGGAGTTCCATTCCAATGCTGCTGACCAACCAGAAATATCCAATGCAAAAGAGAAGTGGACAGGCACATCCAATAATAAAAAAAAATCTTCAAGCTTTATTTGAAAACAAGATTTTTGGTTGCTTACCGTAAAATCTGTTTCTCGGAGCCTTCATTGGGGGACACAGGAAACCATGGGTGTATGCTGCTGCCACTAGGAGGCTGACACTATGCAGAGAAAAAGTTAGCTCCTCCTCCGCAGTGTACACCCTTCCGACAGGAACTAGGGAATTCAGTTAGTGAGAAAGCAGTAGGAGAAGCAATCTATAAAGGAGACAGAAACCACAGAAAAACACAAACTCAAACTGTAACAATCTAATAGAGTAAACAGAGCTGTTCAACTTGGGGGGGTGCTGTGTCCCCAAATGAAGGCTCCGAGAAACAGATTTTACAGTAAGCAACCAAAAATCTTGTTTTCTCTATCGCTTCATTGGGGGACTCAGGAAACCATGGGACGTCCCAAAGCAGTACCCAAGGGGAGGGAACAGCAGATAACTGTAATCAGGTCGGAGAACTCACCTCCGTCACCTGCAAGGACTGACTAATTTAGCCGGCATCCGCCAAAGCAAAACATGGACTCTGAAGAATCTTACAAACTTGAGGAGGGCAGACCATTGCTCTGCCGAGGAACAGGGCGGAATCTCTATGTGTACCGCCAGGAGATGCCCCCTGACCGGATAGAGTGTTCCTTAACCCAGAAGAAGGCGCTCTGCTCTGACCTGGTAAACCTACAAAGGTCAACCGGATTCAGCAGGGCCTCTATGCGCCAAGCCCGAGTTCTGAAAGGGAAAGGGGCGGCTTTAGCCGGGCAGACGCACGTCGCCCTGGCTAGGTAGCCTGAAGAAAGAGTGCTACGAAGGATGAGTCCTAGCTGGACGAAGGAAAGAATGAGGAATGAAGGACAGAGCCATGGAGAACATCGGCGAGATACGGGAAGATCACTGAAGCCATTATCCACAGCATGTGCAAACCTGCTCTGTGAGACTCTTGGAGTGGTTGGGAGCCCGAAAGGGAAAGCTAAAGAAAAATGCAAAAGGACGCGCTCCACACAAAAAAGGCAGGAATGTCCGATGCCCTGAGGAAATCAGGACCTGGATAAAGGCTACCATGGGACAAGGGAAAACTCATGTGGTTTCCAGGAAGCAATTACTGAAGAAAAAGATTTCATGCTGAAAAGACAAGGATGGACTCCTCCGTTCAGCATTTTAGATCACTGGCGAGTCACGCTGAGAAAAAAGGGGGGCCACCAGGAGAACAATGAAGCTTAGCATGAGGAAGGAGAGATCTTGACCCTCCAGTGATCCCCTTAATAATGTGGTTCAACTAGGAGCCAAATTGATGGGAAAACCAGAAAGGCAAGTAGGTAAGGGACTCTGAGGTTAAAATCGCTTGCCACGCCGTAAGTCAAATGGTACTTCGGAAGGCCATGATATTGCTGGATTCCCAAGCAGCACCTGCAGCGGCGACCGGGGAAGGCAGATACTATGTATTTCCCTGCCAGGGTAATTTGGTCCGCAAGAGCAGCCTATTCCCCCAACCATAGAAAGAATGCTCTGAGGAAGAGCTTAGCCTCTGCGACTATAAACTTGCTACCCATGTGGAGTCAAAGGCAGGGCACAATGCAGCGACAGATGCTTCAAAAGTTGCCTTTGCTAATGACTACGAGTCTGACATTGGAATTCTTAAGGAATGCTCCGTTTGGGAGTGGAAGGACCGTATTGGTGGAAAGTCTGGAAACTGGAGGGACCATAGCCGGAGAAGTGGTCCAAATCGCAGTGAGCTTGGGAGAGAAGAGATATAGGATACCGAGGCGCTCCCTCTTTGGAAGCGGCTGGACTAAGGATTCTGAGAAAATGACTAGGGAAGACCAATAAGTTGAAATGACAAGGAAAAACTTGAAAGAAGGCAACTGTGAACTTGCTAGATGGCAAGACGCTAAAGACATACAGAAGAGGACATGGGGTGGTCCCTGGTTCACATAACAGCGATGTAGGTTCTGTCTAGACCAACAAAATGGATCAAAACAAGAGAAGAGACCACAGCTTGCCCGTCTAAGTAGGTAGAATGTAGACAGCTGGCCGACTTGATAGCTAAACTCAAGCGAACACGGACAAGGATCCAGATAGGCATTGGGAGATACTATAAAATATGAGCAGTCGAAGGAGGAAAGCCCATAAAGAAAACATGTAGTATGTTAAAACCATGGAAAGTAGACTCTAGGAAAGAGCACATAGACATCAGAAACAACTTGAAAGACGAAAGGAAGATCCTTTCCTATGATGAAATTGTCGATCCTATGTGTCCTGGCCCTTTTGAAGCATGGAGAAGATTTTAGTGTGTGGACCCACTTACCCAAGGATGAGACATCACACAACCGAAGATACTAGTGAAAAATATACGAATGCTGAAGGAAGAAAACGTGTTATCACTAAACTCTTCATTGAATTCAGGCCTGGAGCAGCGTTCCTCACTGGTTGATGCGTGCGCAGAGTGAGATCCCATTCTTGTCCAAGGTGGGAGAACCTGATGCTGCCACCCTCGGAAATTAAATCCCGGAGCTGTTCAAGGCTTTATCCGGTGTCTGTAAGAAAGAAAAGGTAAGTACCGACAAATAGGGAGCTCTGGTATTGAGGTAGCTCAAAGGCCCCTAGGACAGAACAGGGAACGGTCATGAGAGTCATGGAATACGTATGGGTAGTGACCCAGTAAAGACAGCCACAACATATAAACAGTAATTGGTAAGCTATTTATGATAGGAGTAACGCACTGGATAATAAAGATAGCCTGAGAAGCACTGTAAACTGACCTACGGATAGTTAGTACTAGGTCCCAATAATCAGATGGTGATGACAGGCCCCTGATGAGCAACCTGCAAACAGGGCCCAGTGCGTGGCCGAAGAAAAAACTGCGACCATCTGGTACCTGACACCAGTGTGTCTGACCTACCTAAAAGTGGCCTGGCCACTCATGCTGCATGAGATCCACCTTATGGTACTGAGATCCTCCCTGTGGTATGTGGTAGACTTTCTGTTAATAGACCGCCGTTGTTATTGATCATGAAAACACGCAGCAGAAAATGCCTGTGACTAACCTGAAAGTGGACTGAAACCGCTGCTGCAGCCATCCAGATGTAATGAATACCAGACGCCTCTCACTGAGAGGTGAACCAAAGAGGGCCTAGGCAGATGTTGCAAAAGACCCTAAGGTATGAGAAAGAGGGAGTTCTTGACTCATCTGCTAGGACAGAAGAGCAGGACCGATGCAGCACTTGACCTCGAGCACATCTGAACCACTGGAAAAAACGGCGGGTATCGAATAAAAGTTCCCCTGTAGATGACACCCGTAAATCCTGGATAGCGGCTAGAGTACTGTTGCAATAGAACACAGGGAACATGAAGGAAAATGCTTGTGACTCACCTGATACCGTGCAGAATACCAGCACCACAGCAGCAGTCCACTCAAGACCCGTCTAATCCACTGAAAATACAACAGTTTCAAATGGCTCTGCTGTACCTGGTAGGTGGTGCGTAGAAACCTGGATAGCGGATAGAGTACTGCTGCGATTGGCTCTCAGTATCCTGCGACTACAATAGCGTGGAGAGAACCTGGAAAAGGGTATGGGAGAGTGCCAATTCTGTGTTGCGGTTTAGGTCTGGATACCTGACGGCATTAGGTATAATAATGGCCTTACTTGTAGTAAGCCGCACCACGGAGTCTGTGCTGAGGTATATCCTGTACAGTCATTTCTCCAGAAGGCAGAGCTGTAGGCTTGGAATCAGAGGGAGACTAAACTCTACTCCCTGCTGTGCACCTGGGTTAAAAACCCTTGGGCCTGCGATTTGTGGTCAGTTAACTTGTCCACTGAGCCACAGCAGACATGCCGGAGAAACAGACTTTAACACAGCTGGAAGTTGGCCCCCCAACACTGCAGTCGTGAAGGGTTAGGAGCACCTCACTTCTCTACTTGCAGAGTAATGATAGCATCAGGAGAGGGGCTGCGAAGAGATGCAGGGGGAGTGCCTGGCATATGATATGCCAGGGCACTAGCATCTGTATGTGTAGAGTGAAGGCCATGCCATGCTTCGCTGAAATCAAGGTACAGATGTGTAATAGCAGAAATCACAACAGCAGTGTGATGTAACGGAAAACTGAGAGGAGACTGCAAGAGAAAACTCTAGAGCAAACGGTGCACGGCAGGACTTATAAAGGCCCCTCTCACTCTGGACGGTGCAGAGTGTGGGGAGTACTGCAGTACCCACTGCTGTTGACTGCCCGACACTAGAGCACCCGTTACCTCAGAGACTGCACTGCTCCAGAACATTAATACACCAGTAACTGCACGCTCTAGAGCCTTACTACACTAGTGACGGCCCGGCACTAGAGCATTTATCACACTGGTGATTGCACTTTTCTAGAGCATTTAAAACAACACTCACCTTAATACACCAGCCCTAGGGAATGATGGAGACTCTCAGCAATCACTAAGCCCATAGGTAGTGTAGCCTGTCTGAACTGTTTGCTGTGCCTGGCTTACACTTCACACCCCGCCTGTTACCTGGATCAAGCGCTGCCTTCCAGATCCAGGAGCCGGGAAAAGCTCTGCTGACAGGCTGAAGGGCCATAAGCGCTGAAGGTGTTGGTCCCGCAGGGAGAGGGCCACCATCCGGATGCAGAAGACGGAAAAATGGCAACCACAAAGAGAATGACAGGGACCGAGAGGGTTGCAGCTTGTACTGCAGGGATGCACGCTGAAGAGAGCGTTCTGAGGCAAAAAGGGGGGCGGAGCCAAGCGCCGGGGTCAGAAGGGAAACATGGCACTGGCTCTAGGCAGAGGGAAGAAGCTGAGGGGGCGGGGCTAGCCGCAGGCCTCAAGCAACGGGCGGGAGAAAAGCCGCCCGTAGTGCAGGGAATGAAGGGGGCATAGCCAATGCAGCAAATAGGACCGAGTGAAGCCGGGACCTAGATTACGGCTGGTGGCCACCGGAGCAAGAGGGAAAGGCGCGGAGGGCCTTAAAAACCGCCGGAAAGGGATGTTTTGGTGCCCCCAATACCCCCAGAATTAAAAGGAAGGACTCTCTATTGCCAACACTGCTGCTAGGCCCGAGTGAAGCCGGGACCTGGAGCATAGCTGGTGACCGCCGGAGCATGGGGAGCGGAGTGGAGGGCCCTAAAACCGACGCAAAGGTATATGTGATATAAGGGGGATAGACTACTAAAGCCCTCTATCAAAACAAAGAAAATGTTTGTTAGGTTTTTTTTTAACTTCCCTTCAATCTTCTTGTCTTCTTGTTTCTCTTCTTCGCTGGCACCTGGGGGGAGAGAAAAATACCTCCCCATCCGGGATAGCTCGGACGTCTGAAATGCTGTGATGTGGGACATCCGCGTCTCCTCCAACCGACAGGCTCTGGTGGGCGAGTGGGTGGGAAAAGGAGGCAGGACCAATGATCGGATCACCTGAACACGGTTCTGTGTTAGGCGCTGGTGTCCTGCCGAGTAGACGTATGAGGATACGGGGTGGACAGTACACGCCGTACTCATAGTCTCTGTGTGGGAGTACAGTAGTGACCGTTCACACTGTATCCCTCTGGAAGCTGAAAAGAAACGACACACACTGAGGTAGATAAGGGTCTAATGAAAGACCAGTGTCCACCTCCTACTGACACTAAGCTAAACTGAATTCCCTAGTTCCTGTCGGAAGGGTGTACACTGCGGAGGAGGAGCTAACTTTTTTCTGCATAGTGTCAGCCTCCTAGTGGCAGCAGCATACACCCATGGTTTCCTGTGTCCCCCAATGAAGTGATAGAGAAATACATGTCTTTAAAAATCCATACAAGAATGATGTGGTACAGGAACCGCTCTGTCACAGTAGGAAAAGAAGAGGGAGAGGAAAAAAAACATAAAAAAACAACACATAGATAACATAGACACAGATGAAATGTATCAATAACTACCAAACATAAATATTTAGAATTGAGAGTCCTCAGTGGTTGATACCTTTTAATGGCTAACTGAAAAGATGGTAACAAATTGCAAGCTTTCGAGACTACTCAGGTCTCTTCATCAGGCAAAGACTATTACAAAATCTGAAGAATCACATATTTATACACAACAGGACACAGGAATAATGCAATAGATAAGACAAGTGACGTGAAGCAGAACTGTCATTATGGGAGATAGAGATGAACATAAATATTGGAACAGTTCATAGATAAGGAGTGTGAAAGTTTTATTGCCCTCTGATTGGGGTCTGGTAATGTTTATTGATGCCCCCACAAGGTCTTTGGAGCAAATCAACCACTGAGGACTCTAAATTCTAAATATTTTTCTATCTACTGGCTAACACGGTACAAAGATATACATCTTTACTGTACCAAACATAAAGCATTAATATAAGATGGTAAAGACAACCACATATATATGTATAAAGAAATGGCATAATTGTTATGAACTACATTCAGTATATATACACATTGTGTCATTTCTGTAGTTTAAACCCTTTGGTTGCTTTGTCTCCAGGGAAATAATCCAAAAGGCTTCTCTCATGAAAAGCTTTTTCTGCCCGCTACCACCTCAATTCAGCTTAGTTACTTTCTCCAAACCAAAAAGCCTGAAGCTGTCCAAAATACCCGCATGTTTTTTCTAAAAAATGTCAAACTGCTCCTGAATATGTGATATTATTATTATTGATATTATAAATATGTTCCGCAATTCTTTTTTTTAGTTTGTGGCTTGCACACCCTATACACCTTTTTTTCACAAGTATTGCTGACTATGCTATAAATAACATGGCTAGTTTCACAGTTGATGAAAGATGAAATATTAAAACAGCCATCTATCTTGGGAATTTTTTGTGTAAAACGACAGACATTGCATTTGTTTCCAAAGCATTTATGAAAGTATTTACTAAAAAATCATGTTGCGTGATTATTGCATATTTTACATAGGCTTGGGGAAAGTGTGTTTCCTATTGGTTTTCCCCTCTTGGCCATATATCTGTTTCCTTTATTTAGGATTTCATAGAGAGTTTCGTCCTGATATAATACAGGAAGGTACATCATTATAATCTTGTTGGCACAATGTCACACATATGGTGAGCATGCCTGACATTGGTGGCCTTCTGGGAGGGTGTTCTTAAAGCGATTAAAGAAATGACAGGGGTGTTAATCCTAAAGAGGCCGGAAGCAATTTTACTTTTCATATTTCTCATGCCTAAGGATGTCTTCAAGAAATCATTGTTGAGACATCTTCAGGCCGCTAAGGTAGTAATTCCATGCCATTGAAATTCGATAGACCCACCTTTGTTGGAAGAATGGTTCGTGGAGATAGCTAGAGTTCACCGGATGGAATCCTTGATAGCCCAAACGCAGGAAGAAGCTAATAAATCAACTGCAAAATGGTTCTATTGGGGGTCCTTTCTATCTTCATCAATGTACCAAAATATGTTAAGATAGTCTCTAGCTTATCCTTTTGCTATATTTCATTTTGCAAGCTTATTTTTTATATACCTTGGAATTATATTGTCTCTTTGACGAGGAGTTAAACCTCGCATAATCTTACATATTCCGTTTGTCTTACCGGTGTGTCCTCGTGGTCCTTAAAAATATTTATTTCCTCTCCCTCTCCTCTTTTCCTCTTTATCACTTAGTCTAAGTAACAGATTACCACTTGTTTATTGCAGATTACTAATGGTACCATATAATATTGCTTATTTTCTTGAAGTTGTAACAAAACAAATTATTCTTTGAAAAGTTTAATGTACCATATGCTGTGTTTGTTTAAATCTGCTAACATGCTTCTTTTTTGTTGA
Organism: Oophaga sylvatica; assembly: GCA_033576555.1. Lineage (NCBI taxonomy): Eukaryota > Metazoa > Chordata > Amphibia > Anura > Dendrobatidae > Oophaga > Oophaga sylvatica. The sequence continues at coordinate 502,361,348 of JARQOD010000003.1, read as the reverse complement.
ATATGATAAACTCAATAACATTTTGAATGAGAAAAAGAAAAAGTATATATTTTTATTTTTTTATACTGTAGACCAGGGGTCTCAAACTCGCGGCCCGCGGGCCAACTGCGGCCCTCGGGACACGAGTTTGCGGCCCTCACCTCATGGGCCCTCGGTACGGTATTTTGCGGCCCTCGGCTGGGATCTCACATGCGAGAAACACCGCATGTGAAATCCCAGTCACTGGTAGTACCGCTCATTAAGGTCATGAATATGGACGCCACTCCTCTTATAGGCGTGGCGCCCATATTCATAAGCTTAATGAGCGATACCACAGAAAGATGTCAGCGCGGGCGCCGGGCATACTCACCTCATCTCCTGCTGCTGCCGCCGCCCGCGCTTCCTGTCTGACACAGAGAGCAGCGCCGCTGGATGACGTCATAATTCAGCGGCCTGCTCTGTCAGAGCGAGGAAGCGTGGGCACCGGTAATGCTGCGGACAGGTGAGAGGTGTGTGTGTGTGTACAGGTGAGAGGTGGTGTGTGTGTGTATGTACAGGTGAGAGGTAGTGTGTGTGTGTGTGCAGGAGAGTGTTGGGGAAAAGCAATGGGGAAAAACTGATGGGGAAAAGCAATGTGGGAGTAATGGGGAAAAGCAATGTGGGAGTAATGGGGAAAAGCAATGATGGGAGTAATGGGGAAAAGCAATGTGGAAAAACTGATGGGGAAAAGCAGTGATGGGAGTGATGGGGGAAAAACAATGATGGGGAAAAGCAATGATGGGAGTGATGGGGAAAAGCAATGATGGGAGTGATGGGGGGAAAAGCAATGATGGGAGTGATGGGGAAAAGCAATGATGGGAGTGATGGGGAAAAGCAACGATGGGGTGATGGGGAAAAAGCAATGGGGGAGAATGAGCGCTGGGGGAAATGACTTCTTGCTGTTAACCAGTTAATGTTTTCTTGTCCACCACACTGCAGTGTCAAAAGAGGAAGGAAGCGAGACAGGCAGCAACATCGCATCAGAGAGCTCTTGACCTCGAAACAGAAAATCCTCAGATCCTGGTATTGTAACATAATATTAAGAATAATTCATTTAGTCGTGATAGCCTATTTCCACCTGTTTTGTAAGAGCTTTTCTTGTGGAAAACCTGATGCGGCCCAGCCTCACCCAGATTCTACCTTTCAGCGGCCCCCGGGTAAATTAAGTTTGAGACCCCTGCTGTAGACTATATGGAGTACTGAATGTGATGGTCTGATTATTATTTGAAAAGGTTTGCTTTTAATTTTATTTTAAATTTTTCCTCCTTTTTTACCGTTGTTGATTAAAATGATTAACTAATTAATATTTCTTTTCTTTCCATTCCTGAAACTTTCCAATATGCTGTATCTATAATATTATCTGTATTGTGTATCCCCTTTATTTTAGCTTAAACTTAATGTTATAAGATTCTCTGAAAAAATCAGCGTAATCTGAACACAGTCTTCTGGCTCTAATGAATTCCCTATTCCATCATCGTCAGGTCAGGGGACATAGCGGCCACACCAGACTTTAGTCATCATTAGAGATGAGCGAACTTGTTCAGAAAATTTTTGCCATTCTCAAATTTGGCACGAACGAAGCACATTCAGATTCGTGTTTGATTTCCTAAGCATTTTTCCTCAAAGTTAGCAAAATTCAGTCACAGATTGGTTAATGATCGTGTTTCCACTAATGCTTTTGCTTGACTCTGTCTATGATAGTGGTGCTGTATGAAGAGCAGGGGGGACATGTTTTATAAGGCGAGAGGGTTGTTTAGCTCAGAGTAGCGGGTGGAGTGTAATTTTTTATATTTTGTTCTGTAATAACTTAATGTGTGCACATTCCAGTAGACAATCAGGGCACAGAAACCATTCACAACGTCATGACACAAGGTCTTCTGTAATTGGCCGCCAAAGTCATATGTCCCTGTCCAAAAAGCGGACATCTTGTTTTGTTGGCGCCATTTTCTCAGTGTAACAGCACAGAGAGGTCGTTCCTGCTAGTGCTGCTTCTGCTGCTGAAAGTGAACTTGTCAGTTAGCTAGATAGGATCCTGTCCTGCATGAAATAGATCTTTCAGCATCTAACTAGATTGTGCTAAAACTGGGTTCCAGTCAGGAGGCCCCATTTGCTAATCCAAATCATTTGTGATAAAACTGTTGCAGTGAGGAATCAGGAGGCCCCATTTGCTCTTAAAAATTGTTATTTGTAATATTGGGTTTCAGCCAGGAGGCTCTATTTGCTAATCCAAATAAATTAGGATAAAACTGTTGCAGTGAGGACTCAGGAGACCCCATTTCCTCTTAAAAATCATTAGTTCTAATTTTGGCGTTCAATCAAAAGGCCTTATTTGCTTATACAAATCGCTTGGGAGAAAACTGTGTTGCAGTGAGGAATTAAAATGCCCCATTTCCTCTTAAAAATTGTTAGGCTTAATGTAGGAGTTCAGCAAGGAGGCTCCATTTGCTTATCCCAATCGTTTGGGATAAATCTGTGTTGCAGTGAGGAATCAGTAGGCCCCAGTTGCTCTTAAAAATTGTTATTCCTAATGTTTGGGTTCAGCCAGGAGGCCCCATTTGCTAATCCCAATCATTTATGATAAAACTGTTGTAGTGAGGAATCAGAAGGCTTCATGTGCTCATTAAAAATCATATCATTAGGAATAAGAGTGTTGTTTAGGGCCCCGTCTCACATAGCGAGATCGCTAGCGAGATCGCTGCTAAACAGTGATCTCAGCAGCGATCTCGCTATGTCTGACATATACCAGCGATCAGGCCCCTGCTGCGAATCGCTGGTCTTGTCAGAAATGCCTGGACTTATTTTTGATCGCTGGTCTCCCGCTGGCCAGCACGCATCGCTGCGTGTAGCAGGCAGGAGACCAGCGATCAGCTGGTAACCAAGGTACACATTGGGTTTCCAGGCGCGGGGCTGTGCCTGGAAACCCGATGAGTACGTTGGATACCAGCACGCTGCTGCAGGGGTACTGGTAACCAAGGTACACATCGGGTTTCCAGGCACTGCGCAGCGGGCTGGTATCCAACATACACTGCGGGTAACTAGGCGACGTTACCCGCAGTGTCGCTGTCCTGATCGCTGCCTGAGCTGCCTGTTTGGCAGCTCAGCAGCGATCATGTAGCGACACACCAGCGATCCTAATTGTTGTCAGGATCGCTGGTGTGTCGCTACGTGAGACGGGGCCCATAGGCACACTATCTAATAAAATAAATAGTGATTGTTTATTTAGTGACAGGTGACTGACAGTTGTTGTGAAACAGCAGGTTAAAAGAGTGGAAGGGTACAAACAAAATGAGTGGGGAAAAAGCAAGGTCATGGTGGAAGGGAGAATATGCTTGGTGTTCAACGTGCATGTTGGTTAGGTGTTAATTTTAATGAAAGCTCAACTGAACAAACACCATCTTGTCCTATCCAAAGGCCACTGACAACATCTGTTACTGGACAGGCTACTTGACTCCCTTTCTTTGGCAGTCGCACTGTGATACGCTTTGTAGATGAGGGTCAGAAGGAGCATGTGCTCCAGTGGATGGCAAGTGCTACATCATGTGGTCTCTCCTCCTCTTCCTCCACCTTAACATCACAGTTAGGGATGAGCGAGTATACTCATTATGATTTGGTACTCGGCGAGTAATGCGGTTTCTCGATTCCTAGCGAGTAAATTTCACTACTCACCTCGCAATATTCGGATCTCCCGCCCGGCATGTGTTATCCAATCACAGTAAAGCCGCCACCTTCTTTGTTGTGGCATTACTGTGATTGGTTGGCCACGCAGCATCATAATCATAGCCTATAAGTCATAGGCTATGACTATGTGTGTGCAGAGAACGTGTGTGGGGGTCTGTGAGGCTGTGTGTGTGTGCTGGGCCTGTGCCGGGCTCTTCGGACCTGTGCGGGGCTGTGTCAGGCTCTGCCGGACTCTGTGGGCTCTGCTGGGCTCGGTCGGGCCAGTGAGGGGCTGTGACGGCCTGTGCCGGGCTTTCAGGGTCTGCGGGGCTCTGCCGACTCGGGCTCTGTGGGCTCTGCTGGGCCTGTGCGGGACTGTGCCAGCCTGTGCCAGACTCTGCGGGCTGTGCTGGGCTATGCCGGCTCGGATTCTGCAGGCTGTGCCAGCTCGGGCTCTGCCGGGCCTGTGCAGGGCTGTGAAGGCCTGTGCCGGGCTCTGCAGGCTATGCCGGCATCTGCCGGGCCTGTGCAGGGTTGTACTGGTCTCTATGGGCTCTGCCAGGCTCTGCCAGGGCTGTGCCGGCCTGTGCCGGCTCTGCAGGTTGTGCCGGGCTTTGCCAGGCCGGTACGGGGCTGTGCCAGGCTCTGCCGGCTCGGGCTTTGCCGGGCTCTGTCAGGCTCTGCTGGGCCTGTGCGGGGCTGTGCCACCCTGTGTCGGGCTCTGCGGGCTGTGCCGGTCTATGCCTGGCCTATGCGGGGCTGTGCCAGGCTCTGCTGGTTTGGGCTCTGCCAGCTCTGTGGGCTCTGACACGCCTGTGTGGGGCTCTGCCAGCCTGTGCTAGGCTCTGCGGGCTGTGCCTGGCTCTGTAAGCCTGTGTGGGCCTGTGCTGGGCTCTGCCAGCTCGGGCTCTGTGGGCTCTGCTGGCTCGGGCTTTGTGGGCTTTGCCGGGGCTGTGCGGGGCTGTGCGGGGCTGTGCCGGGCTCTGCGGCCTGTCCTGGGCTCTGCCAGGCCTGTGCTGGGCTCTGCCGACTTCTGCCGGGGCTGTGTGGGGATTTGCCGGGCTGTGCGGTGCTGGCTCGGGCTCTGCCCGGCTGTGTGGCCATCGTCCGATGGGACTACTTGTCCCATCCAACTATGCCTGCTACAGTGACAGCATTAGCGGATGATGGGACAGTAGTATTCCCATCATCCGTCTAATGTGGTGAATGTAAAAAAAAAAAAAAAGACAGACAAAACATACAACATATAACATACATAAGAAAAACAGCCAGTAGACACAGTCAGCAAAAAATAATAAATATTAATATTCAAATACATTGCTGAAATATAATATTCATGGAAAAAATAGGGGCAGTCGCACAAACATGCGCAAAAACAATTGAGTCACCTCAAGAAAACGACTATCAAGCCCAAATATAAGAAATTACAAATCTTTATTTAGACATATATGAAAAAATCACAGACAGTGAATAACAGAAAATAGGAGGAGAAATGGAAGTGCAACCAACACATCAGAAACATGTCATAAAAGACTAACCACGGTACTGCCCAGTAACAATCAACCATAGGAAAAAATATTTTATGGCATAGCCAAAAATGGACATATACAATGGTTTAAATGTAAACCCAACCAGGAATATGCATAATAGATGCAGATAGAGCTATATACAGTTCCTTCTCAAAAAATTAGCATATAGTGCTAAATTTCATTATTTTCCATAATGTAATGATTACAATTAAACTTTCATATATTTTAGATTCATTACACACCAACTGAAATTTGTCAGGTCTTTTATTGTTTTAATACTGATGATTTTGGCATACAACTCCTGATAACCCAAAAAACCTGTCTCAAAAAATTAACATATTTCAACGTCCAATAAAATAAAAGTGTTTTTTAAAAACAAACAAAAAAAACATCAAATAATAATGTTCAGTTATGCACTCAATACTTGGTCGGGAATCCTTTTGCAGAAATGACTGCTTCAATGCGGCGTGGCATGGAGGCAATCAGCCTGTGACACTGCTGAGGTGTTATGGAGGCCCAGGATGCTTCGATAGCGGCCTTAAGCTCATCCAGAGTGTTGGGTCTTGCGTCTCTCAACTTTCTCTTCACAATATCCCACAGATTCTCTATGGGGTTCAGGTCAGGAGAGTTGGCAGGCCAATTGAGCACAGTAATACCATGGTCAGTAAACCATTTACCAGTGGTTTTGGCACTGTGAGCAGGTGCCAGGTCGTGCTGAAAAATGAAATCTTCATCTCCATAAAGCATTTCAGCCGATGGAAGCATGAAGTGCTCCAAAATCTCCTGATAGCTAGCTGCATTGACCCTGCCCTTGTTGAAACACAGTGGACCAACACCAGCAGCTGACATGGCACCCCACACCATCACTGACTGTGGGTACTTGACACTGGACTTCAGGCATTTTGGCATTTCCTTCTCCCCAGTCTTCCTCCAGACTCTGGCACCTTGATTTCCGAATGACATGCAAAATTTGCTTTCATCAGAAAAAAGTACTTGGGACCACTTAGCAACAGTCCAGTGCTGCTTCTCTGTAGCCCAGGTCAGGCGCTTCTGCCGCTGTTTATGGTTCAAAAGTGGCTTTACCTGGGGAATGCGGCACCTGTAGTCCATTTCCTGCACACACCTGTGCACGGTGGCTCTGGATGTTTCTACACCAGACTCAGTCCACTGCTTCCTCAGGTCCCCCAAGGTCTGGAATCGGTCCTTCTCCACAATCTTCCTCAGGGTCCGGTCACCTCTTCTCGTTGTACAGCGTTTTCTGCCACATTGTTTCCTTCCAACAGACTTCCCATTGAGGTGCCTTGATACAGCACTATGGGAACAGCCTATTTGTTGAGAAATTTCTTTCTGGGTCTTACCCTCTTGCTTGAGGGTGTCAATGATGGCCTTCTTGACATCAGTCAGGTCGCTAGTCTTACCCATGATGGGTGTTTTGAGTAATGAACCAGGCAGGGAGTTTTTAAAAGCCTCAGGAATCTTTTGCATGTGTTTAGAGTTTATTAGTTGATTCAGAAGATTAGGGTAATAGGTCGTTTAGAGAACCTTTTCTTGATATGCTAATTTTTTGAGACAGGTTTTTTGGGTTATCAGGAGTTGTATGCCAAAATCATCAGTATTAAAACAATAAAAGACCTGACAAATTTCAGTTGGTGTGTAATGAATCTAAAATATATGAAAGTTTAATTGTAATCATTACATTATGGAAAATAATGAAATTTAGCACTATATGCTAATTTTTTGAGAAGGACCTGTATAACAATCCCTAACGGTATATGTGCTGGAATATATGATAGCCGTTTAGTAGTGGAGGCAATAGCATGTCTGAGTGGCATATAGTAATGGCATAATAGCAGAGAAAACACAACCTAGACAAAATCGATCATAGCTGAAACGGCCATAGTTACCTGGAGGGGGGTGACTGACTGGGGCAGTAACATACAGTACATACACATAACATACAACACATAACATAGAGTACTCACCGCACACACCTAATTCCCTGAAGCCCTCGTCAACTGCAAATAATATTAAAATAATAAACCACCCTATACTCACCTTTCTGACGCAGTCCTTGTTCAAAAACGAGTGTCCCACGATTATCTCCTGTGGAGAGCTGACACATCAGCTGATGCGACCGATCTCCAGGGGCTCTAATGACACCCTGACCGAAGATAACCCTCCTGCAGTATATCAAGTTCACTTTACGGCAGCACTGCTGCGTGAGAAAATTCTCACGCTGTAGTGCTGCCATAAGTCACAGATGAACTCGTTTGACCTCCTGGCGGAGTGATACAGCGCGGAGAATTATCTCCGTCACTGTATTGCTGGAGCCACTGGAGAGTGGTCGCATCACCTGATGTGGCAGCTCTCCACGGGAGATCGTCGTGGGACACTCATTAATAATGGATAACGGCGGAAAGGTGAGTATACGGTTGTGTTTATTATTTTAATATTATTTGCAGGAGATGAGGGCTTCGGGGAATTAGGTGTGTGTAGTGATTATGTACTCTGTTATGTGTTGTATGTTATGTGTATATACTGTATGTTATATGTTGTATACTTTGTATGTCTTTTTTTTTACATTCACCACATTAGCTGGATGATTGGAATCCTACTTTACCATCACTCGCTAATGCTGTCACTGTAGCAGGCATAGCCGGATGGGACAAGTAGTCCCATCGGACGATGCCCGCACAGCCAGCATAGCCCGAGCCCGGCAGAGGCCCTCACAGCGCCGGTGTTATGATTCGGTAACTGAGGAGGATAAAAGGCAAAATAGACAAGGCAACCAGACACCAGAGAGGTTGGTAACTTAGCGGATTGCACACCCCTAAACTGACAACACAACTAGAATTAGCTGTGGGACGTACCTACGATGACCTAGATGCCTCGACACAGCCAAAGAGTTAACTAAGCCTAAAGAGAGAAAGGAGAAAGCTAACTGCCCCGGAATAGAGCCCCAAAGGAATAGATAGCCCCCAAACATGTATTGACGTGAGGCAGATGAGGCACAAACACAGGCAGAAAACAGTGTAAGCAAACGCAGGGGACAAGGCTGTCTAGACAGAACAGGACAGGAAAGGATACTGTCTGCAATCCAGCAAAAACCCTAAGAAAAACTCTAACACGTCTGATATGCAAAAATCCTGAGGCCACACGACCTCGCCCCCTGCTAAATCAGAACTCTGGTGTTACTGGAAGCAAAACAACAGATACTGAAATGACAGGGAACTAGAACCACAGAAAAGACTGAAGCAGGCTGTGGCAAATGAAGACAGAGTCCAGCAAGGCAGAAAACTGAGAAAAGCAAAATGTAAACAAAAGCCACAGATATAAACAGTGAAAGAACTTATCTGAAAGATACAGGACACAGCAGGGAGCAAGCAGACTTCCAAGAGGCTAGGAAGAAACAAATCACCGGCAAGCATTATGGGAAGGCTGCTCACTTATATCTCCCCAGTCAGAAACACCTGATTTCCAATCATCCCTGTCAGGTGATGAACTTCTGTTATCTAGGGCAGCTCCATTACCAGAAGCAACCACCAGAGGGAGCCCAACCTCAGAAGCCAGTTTAAAGGTGTTCACAACACCCGGCATAGGCCGGCACAGTCCACAGAGCCTGCCACAGGCCAGCACAGCCCACACAGGCCCGGCAGAGCCCACAGAGCCCAGCAGAGTCAGCAGAGCCTGACCAGGCAGAGCCCGGCACAGCCGCGCACAGGCCTGATAGAGCCCCGCACAGCCCAGCACAGGCCACGCACACACTCACACACACAGCCCCACAGACATTCGTTGTGCACACATAGTCTCTGCCCACATACATTCTCCGCCCACACACATTCTCTGCCCATTACTCGGATTTCCCATAGATTTACATTGGACTCGCTACTCATTACGAATAGCCTAGTATTAGGAGCTACTCGTAACGAGTACAGCGAGTCCAAGTATTTCACTACTCACTCATCCCTAATCGCAGTACAATTCTCAGAGTTGGCACCCCAATCACCATATTTTCCCTCCGCATCACAAATTTCCAAATGCCCAACTGACTGTGGGGAACCACAGATGGGCCATTATGTAGAGCTGTTCACTTATTCTATTCCATAAGTATCAGAGGTCTGCTCCAAAGATTCACAGAATCCAGAGGAGGAAAGCATCTGCACCAATGATCAAAATTTTTCCATGTTTGATCTGGGACCATATGAAGTAGGGTCCAAGCAGAATCCAGACCCTGGTCACCAGACGTTAACTTTTGGGGTATGGAGGTGATTTTGAATACCATTCTTGGAGATCTTCCCCGGTCTTGGACGCAGGTGAATCAAGCCATCGTAGTACCTGTCCTGACCTTTCCCCAGCTAGTAATGCAAGAAAGAGATGCAACTCAAGACCAGCCTGAAGATCAGCGGGCTCAAGCAACAGATGCCACATCTGCAGTGGAACGCAGAAATCTGCACCCTGCTAGCGGTGAATCTGTCAGACCCATGGTGAGTATAAGAACTCGCAGACGGCTACTACCCTGTTTACCAGTAAGCTGCAGGCCTACCAGTATCACAGACATTAGTGAGGCCACAACATCAACAACAAACACATCAGACCAAGTTAGGTCATTAGAGATACCGGTACTGCGTAGATCCACCCGTAGGACTAGAGGTCAGATCCCAGCCCGGTATAGGGACTAAAATGTAATTGTGTTGATAATGTAAATAAATTAATAATATGTAAACTTACAACCGTCAAGCATATACAGTACAGACCAAAGACTACCTCTTGAAGCTCATCAAGAGAATGCCAAGAGTGTGCAAAGCAGTCATCAAATCAAAAGGTGGCTACTTTGAAGAACCTAGAATATAAGACATATTTTCAGTTGTTTCACACTTTTTTGTTAACTATATAATTCCACATGTGTTAATTCATAGTTTTGATGCCTTCAGTGTGAATTTACAATTTTCATGGTCATGAAAATACAGAAAAATCTTTAAATGAGAAGGTGTGTCCAAATGTTTGGTCTGTACTGTAAGCCTACAGAGACTCTGTATGAACTTTGTAGCAATCCTAATTTTATTTGATTTAGTGGACAATTGGGTCACTCGACTCGTTGTGACCAGGACAATACTTGTAAATAGCTACCAACTTTGCTCAAGAATGAACAATAGACAACGACGCATGGACTAATTGTTACCAGGACTATTTTTGAGCTATGGTTTTTGTAATTTTTCATTTTTGAAATCTTGTAACAGTTATGATTGTTCATTTGTTAATATGCTTTTGTTTCCTCAGTCCGGGAGTACTAAATTTCACTAGGGGGGGGAATGTGGCACCCCAGCAGTCCGGTTGCCACAGTAGCATTGCCTCCCTCACAGAGGGGGATGTCATGCTTGGAAGCAAGGAGGGGTCCCCTTAACAGGTAACACCAGCATTCAACATTTTTCCTTACTCCAGACCAGAAGGGGGAGCTCTAACACCTGATTTCAGGGGAGCTTCCCTATAAGTTCTGGCCTGGATGCGGAGTTAGTCATTCTGTGTGGAGAGTCTGAGAGGGTCAGAAAAGAGGAGAGAAGTGTAAAAGAACTCTGAGGGAGTGGAGCTGTGACCAAGCTCACCCCAGGGTTGCGTGCTAAGAACCGGACACCGGAGTCCGTGGCTGCAGGGTACTACGGTCCCAGCAGCTAAATCCATAGGGAAGGAGATTCCAGGTCTCCTGTCCCATCAAACACTCGGGGCACAGCAGCATATTAGAGCTCGGAGCCGCCAAAACAGAGTGACACCTGCAATAGGCTCAAGTTGCCTGCTATACGGGCAAGAACTTAAGAACAGTGAGAGGAACTTGAGCAGAGCTTAAAGCAGCAAGGACCTCAGAGCTCAGCACAGTAGGATGGCCTCCAACCCCACCTGGCTTAGTGAATACTGAATTGCTTCCAGGCTGCCCGGATCTCCACTTCCATCTGCTAGCAGTGCTCCGGTCTGCACTCCAAATCATCAAGTAAAGGTAAAGGAAACTACAGTTCATGTGTCTGCAGTTATTCATTATTCCCTCAGTCCAGCACCCCAACGTCACTATCCTTAAGAAGAACACACAGATGCCCTGGGGCCTAGATCTACCTGTGGAGAGCTGTGACAACTCTGCTGCATCACCATCAGCCCCAGCAGACTCTGAAGCAGCGTCGGCTAACACCTTTATTGCCGAATACCACAGGTGGGGTCAAAAACTATTTCCTTATTTCCCTTTTTCCCCTTTTTATTTTACTTAATCATTTTTATTGGACGACCAGGGCCATGGACCGGTTACTGCTGCTGTGACATCCCCTTTAAGAGCCGTCTGGCCTGGTACTGAGTTCCCCGGCCCTAGGAGGCGCTCCAATGTAATGCTGCATGAACCTTACCAACCACTATGTTTAAAAGTACAGACACAGAGGGCTATTAAATGCATAAAGCGTGTGAGAACAAGATACAAGGATCCTGGATATGAAAAAATTTTTGAATGAACAACACATGGATAGTTAGATAAATGTGTTGAGGCGGTAAGCGGTTCATATGTTGGAAAGGCTTAGTGAGCAGCAGAGAGCAATGTCTGAATTCCAGCTTCTCAATGTCCGTCAGAGTAACACTCATCCCCCACACATAACAACTGCTGAGTGGGCGTAGATCGATGATATTTGTGAGGTTCCTTAAAACTTTGAGTACTGCACCAAGATGGTGAGCGCTGATGACGCTATTGTCAGCGTAACCATCCTGCTGCTCTGTCTATTAAAACTTTCGGTGAAGAATCTCAAAGAGGAAGCTTTAAATGCCGAGCAGGTGGCTATGGACCAAGATTTTACAGTGGCCAATACCACACAGCCCAGCCTCACACAATATTCTCAAGCCACCTTGGGTGATGATGAGGAACAAGAGGTGGAGTAACACTAGTTTTTGGTCTGCACTACAGAGGGGACTCCCAGTCCCAGGTTCATGCCTGTCGAGAATGGATGGCCTGAAGAGGAGGAGGAGGCTATGCGTCATGAGGAGGAGAGGATGGTTAGTGTTCTTCCTGGTGCGGACACTGAACATTTGACTCTTTGTAGTCTACCACACATGGCAGAATTCATGTCCAGATGCCTTTCCCAAGTCTCTTGCATGAAAGACATTTTGTCCACCATGAAATACTGGCTGTGCTCTTCTTGGTCCACGGTACAAGGAGAAATTTGCTTCTCTCATGTCAGAGGCAGATGGGACATTTTCAGTGCATGCATGTGTGGTGCCCTGAGGGTCCACTTGCCACAGAGGTGCTGCACCTCAGCCAGAGGAGTGGTACCTCACTCTCTGGTAAGGAGGGGGCACTACCCATTACCCGCACACAAGCATCCAACACCACACCACTTCAGGCCAGGGGATCTGGGCAGACCCTATTTAGGGGGGGCCCATCTCAGGCTGGAGAGGGAACCAGGTAGAGTGTGTGGGTGGAGGAAGTAGATGGGAGTAGCAGGTCTGGAGGTAGAGTGACAGTTGGGTTGGAGAGAAAGTTGACAGTTGGTGGTGGAGAGTTGTGATGGAAACATGAGTTAGTTGGAGGAGGGGGGAAGATAGAGGTTCCTGAGATGAGGGGATCCTAGGGGCCAGGGAAGTGAGGAATCCACTCGTGGCACCCGAATACAGGCCGACCATAGTTGGGTGGAGGGACCAGGTCGCAGTGGGGGACCGGCCCCAGACTAGTGGAGAGACTGTAGGACTCAGCTAGCTAACCGGAGGCTGTAGTAGCTGTATGTGCGACAGCCAATCCACACACAATCACTAAAAAGGTAGGCACATAGGGTCAAGGGACCTGAGAGTGCTAGCTTGGGACACTAAGTGAGGCACAGGAAAAGAAAAACAGGAATTGTTGAAATCCAATAATTGACTAAATTGCTATCAAATACTAATCATAAAAGATCAATAAAAATTCAACAAAAACACAAATGATGGATGGCAGACCACCCGACGAAGGAATCATTTCCGAAACGCGCGTTGGGGCGCGTTCTAGGAGGTTTTCCACATTGCCCATCGGTTCCCAGGTAGTATATGGCCTTATTAATCTCATCCCTTATATAGCACTCATTTTGTGTTATAGCTTTTTCATAGCACTGTATAATATTTATGTGATAGCTAGGTTTTCACAGCACTGTGGGTGTTTGTTCATATTTATGTTTGGTGCACAGTTTATGCATGGCTTTATTATTGTTTGTTTAATATTTAGGTTATTAATATTCACCTGGCACTATTATTTTTTATGAATTAATTGTGTTATGTAATATTTAGCACGGCATTTTTTCACATAATTTTGGATGTGATTGCACTTCTAGTCTTTATTAGGACTGTTAGTGGTGTATGTGATATATTGCAAACATTTGCATATTATCTAGGGTTTGCACTTTTATTTTTGTATGGCCAACTACCTGGTCATTTAGATTGAGCTTTATTGCATATGGGCTACTTTGTTTTGTGGACTTCCTCCTTTTTATAACATGTATATTTGATATTTTGTCTGTGCATATTTATTTAATAAAGAACCAATATTTCACCCATTGCACATGTAGCACTTATTTTTTATCTCACTAGTCCAGGTTCCCCCCTTCCTTATCCACATCAGGTGCACCGTGTCTTTTCTCTTATGTGAGGCACAGGGCAGAGAGGGTGTGAGCCAGTGCAGAGAGAGACAACTTGAGAAGGTACACAAGAAAGGCGTCCCGGGAAAAGTGTACCCCAAACTACCCGAGAGCTGGCTGGACCACCGATCCGGAGGACACAGCACCCGGCTGGTGATTGTAACCTAAAGACTGTGAGTAAAGTGTGAAGCCTGCACCCTGCTGTGTCCTCAGATTGATTTACTGCGTCACCTGCCCTGTACTACAACAGTTACCATCATCAAATTAACCCTACAACTGCCCTGGAGCCCAGCTCTTCCCATGGAGAGCTGTAACATCTCTGCTGAGCCACCAACCGCCCCAGTGGACCTGAATCGCAATGTCGGCCATCTATTGCCAAACACCACCGGTGGCGTCACGACTTAATCCCCTATAAACTTTCCCTCATGTTATTGCACGCCCAGGGCCACGGTCCAGGTCACGACCCATGACTTCCCCTCAAGAACTGTCTGTCCCGGACCGAGTACCCCCAGCTCTAGTGGGCGTCGCACATTCCAGAGGGCCATTGTGGAAGACTTGCTAAAAAGATTATCCTCAGACAACTCTGCTGGCAGAGGTACTGGCTCTTTTCACCCACAAGGATTACAGGGGAGGACCATGCACACTAGGTGGAACTCATTGTGGGGTGAAATGTCCACCAACTGGCACATTTTCGTGAGACAGTCACATCAGCAAGGGCGATCTGTGGGTGTAACTATGACGAGGAGGGTGAAGTTGACCAAGATGGTGAACGACTATTTAAGTGACCATACCAGCATCCTTTGTTATTGTTCAGCGACCTTTAAAGGGAATCTGTCACCCCATTTTTGGACTATGCTGTAGATAAGCCCCGATGTCACCTGAAAGAGAAGAAAAATGAGTTATATTATACTCACCCAGGGGCGGTCCGCCGTCTGGTCCGGTCCGATGGGCGTCGCTGTCCGGTTTGGCGCCTCCCATCTTCTAGCAAAACCGGCCTCTTCTGGCGAGGGCAGAGCAGAGTACTGCAGTGCGTAGGCTCCGGGAAAGGTCAGGGAGATACAGGTGCATCACATATTGGTACACAGCATAATACCACAAAAGCACATTACAGGAATAACAAGACATAACACAGAGTACATCACTTTACATTACATGTCAATACACATGCAAACATTGCAAACATATTTATATAAAGTGCACAGGGGGGGCCAAACGATAAAAGGGAGAGGGAGCAACCGAAGGTACCTGCCACATCCTTACACATATACAGTTAAGCCCTGCAGTAAAGCAGGAAGACACGATCTTCCTGCACTACTGCTCTCTGTTTTGTGGACCGCAGATCGCTTTATGAGGTCTACACCACTCTACACCTCTCCATTACTAAGCCGTGGGCTTGATGTCACCTGACAATAAAAAAGTGACATCAACCCCACAAATATGAACCCCACTTGCCACTGCTACAGTGGGAAGAGCAGGGCAAAGCGCCAGAATTGGGGCATCTAATAGATGTGCCTTTTCTGGGCAGCTGCAGACTGCTATTTTTAGCAGCCGCACCTCCTCCGGTCAGCTCCGCCTACGTCCGCATACGGCGTGCGTACCCTATCTTTCACATTGGGTACGCAGGCCGTGCCGATGTATGCGGATGCCTCCGCATGCGTCGTTTTGACGGTGTAGCGACCTGTGCCGAACACAACGAGTTGCATTTTGGTGCGTTCGCCACACCTTCAAAACGACGCAAGTGAGGAGGTGTGGCCGTGGGTGGAGCTTCATGGAGGAAGCCCGCAGCCCTCCGCAGCTCGGCCATACGCTAGTATGAAACTAGCCCAACCTAAATACCGCTGCTCGGTGATTCTTCCAATAATTTATATAAACCTTCCCACCTGCTTGATTTCCCTCATTCTTCACTCCCTCTTCTTTGATTGACAACTCTGGCATCATAGGACCAGGGAAAGGTGGCGACAGAAGATAACCAAGCAGGTTGAAAGGTGTATATAAATAATTAGCCCCATTGTGATGCACCGAGCACCTGTTCTTTGCTCGAACAGTCATTCTGTGCCGACAGAGTCCCTTTAAAGTCAAGCTATCACCATATCACCAGTTTTTCATGTATGAACCTCAGTGCCTTTGCTGCATTCCAGTAAAGTTGTATATTATGTCCTGACTGTATATTCTCAAAAAAATTTAGATGGTCCAGTCCGATCGGTCTCATTCCAGCGGCACCTATCCATTCTCTCCCCTGCTAAACATCGTCCTCCCACTGTAATAGATGTGGATGGTGCGTCCTGTGTCATCCACACACCCGAACAAAATTTCGTGCCTACACAGGGACATCGCCAGCTCGCGCAGGCACAATATACTCTTCTCTACTGCGGCAGAGACTAAAACCCAATTGCGCATGCGTCGTCACACTTCTTTCCTGCTCCTACTAGCGGGAACTATTTCTCTCATATTGTTTTGCTCCCTGCTACCAGAATAAAACTCCTCTTTTGTGATTTCCGGTGGCAGGGAACAAAGCAATATGGGTGTAATTGTTCTAGTAAGCAGATGCTGTTAGCAGTTAGAGTTTTAGGCTATGCCTTCAGTAAGGCAGAGAAAAGTGCTGATTTTGTCCAGATACGTGGATGACGCAGGACGCATTATCCATATCATTCACAGTGGGAGGACGACATTTAGCAAGGGAGAGGAGCGACAGGCGTCGTTGCAATAACACCTATTGGACTGGACCGTCCAAATTTGCATACCTTGCTAGAGCTTTTCATTTCAAATGGTTTTTTGGGGATATACTGGGGAGTCAGGACTCAGGACACAAACACAACTTTCTAGAATGCTCCAGTTGGCGGTATTGGTTCATACATGAAAAAACTGGTGACAGGTTCCCTTTAAAAAATAATTAAAAAGGAAATATGATAAAGTTCTAGTGTGCAGACAATGGATGACAATTTTAAATGTAATGCATGCTAAAATATCAGATTCATCTAAAAAATCCAAATGATCATCTCTAAACAATATTTATATAATGCCCTTTCCTAATAAACTGACAAATAGATGAGGATATCTCAACTGACTCTACAGATCACAACATGAAAATTATGGGATTTATAGAAATCCCATGCCCACTGTGCTTCTATTGACCCACGTCGCTGATTTATGAGACGCAGCATGTCAATTTCTCGCATCTCCGCAACAGAAATTTCCACCATAGATATGCATTGGATGCCAGAAATCTGCATTGTTGAGTGAAGACATGCGGATTTACCTGAGTGATTACAACGCAGCGCTTTGAACACAGCAAAAATACGCTGCGTCCAAAGCGCTGCTATTTCTTGATCAGCCTAATGGCTGCGGCTGAGATAAGCTGCGGGAAGTCACTGGCAAAGCTGTTTTTTTTGTTTGTTTTTTTTAAACTGATCCTCAATCAGGGTGGCAAGAGGTAAGACTACCCTGCCTACCACTCGTCCGGTCCTTTATGTTACAAAACATTCTATTTTCCAATTTCTTTGCAATATCTGCTGTTGGTAAACATGGCAACTGTTCTACATCCCGGAGGTATGTAGTTTTTATGCAGCTCTGCTATATTCCTGAATAGAAAACATTCTTAGTTATGCAGCAATGAATACCACATTCCAATAATATATGACTACAGAACTTGGCAAATTAGCCTTAAAAGAGAACCTAATGCCAGGAAAAATGCCTGTTATTAATGAAGAAAGACTTATATTTACAAAATGATGTATTTTCTGAATTATACTGCAGAACAAAATGTAGAAATAATGGAAGTACTCCATTTAGGCTGGGATCACACATGCGAGGAATACGGCCAAGTCTCGCATGTTAATACCAGGCACTGCCGCCGGCCTCGGGAGTGGAGCGTGCGGCCGCATAGCAATACATGGAGCCGCACGCTCCGCTACCGTGCCTGGTATTAACATGCGAGACTCGGCCGTATTCCTCGCATGTGTGATCCCAGCCTTATGTAAATTGTCTACTCCTCTCCTGATGCGCGTGCATCCTCTCTGATGGCTTCTATGACGACAGTTCTTATAATTCAAATCCACAACATCGCATTGGCTATTTCTGTGAATAATAATGCTATTAAAGGGAATATGTCTGCAGGTTTTTACTATATAATGTGAGAGCAGCATAATATAGAGCAAGAAAGCCTGATTCCAGGGATGAGTCACTTACTGGGTTTCTTGGTGTAGTTTTCATAGACTACTTGTTTTGTCTGATGTAGATGTAGCAGAGCTAAGACTTCTGTGCTGTGTATAACCCAACTCACACCCCTGGTTTGCAGCATTCTGTGTACACTGTGAATTGTCGGCAAGCTGCCAATCAGTGTTGGGCTGCATGTGAGCTGTAGTCCTGTAGTGATAATCTCCTGCTGATAAAATACTGATTGTATTAAAACTGCAACACACAACCTAAGTTGCACATCACTGGAATCAGGCTCTCGTACTCAATTTTATGCTGCTCTCAGATTAAATAGCAAAAATCGGGTGATAGATTCCATTCAAATTTGAATCATTATGCTATTTTGCAGTCTGTGCGGTGGAGAGATGTTAGTATGTGATGTCAGTGGTGCTGGGCATGATACCGACACACACCAACACTATAAGTTAGATCAAAAATTTGCTTGATTGTCACAGTCCCTAAAGACACTTTTTTGGCACATCTTTTGTTAGTTATATTTCAACATTTTTTCTTTGTATCTTTTTTACTTTTTCACTTAAATGGCATTCTAAAAGAATGATAATCTACTGCGCTCAGCTATTACGTTACCTCTCCAAGATAATGAATAGATCAGCAAGGCACATATGCAACAGGTCACTCTGTTCAACTTACAGCGATGTCCTGCATGCAGGGAAGATCCAGTAGAGGCAAAAGGCCCTAGCAGGGCTGGTGTCACCCTGGATGAACAGTGGGAGCCCACTCGCCGTCGGGGACCCTGGCACGATATGGGGCCTGTGAGTCGGGGGTGCCCAGCACTGGCTCCTGGGCCACCCTACGTCAAATATTCACCTCGCCACACTGCTCCAGTCTCCAGTCAGAAGAGGCTGAGATGATCACAGCAGTGGAGATGGAAGGCAGTAGAGTATTTGACTTTTTTATGTATGTAGCAATTATATTGTATGGAACAATATATGGGGCCACTATACTGTATGGAGCAATATATGGGGCTATTATACTGTATGGAGCATTCTATGGGGCCATTATACTATATAGAGCAATATATCGGGCCATTATATAGTGTATGGAACAATATATGGGGCAATTATATACTGTATGGAGCAAAATGTGGGATCCATTATACTGTATGGAGCAATACATAGGGCAAATATACTGTCTGGAGCACTATATTGGGCCTTTACTTTGTATGGAACAATATATGAGGCCCATTACACTGTGTGGAGAAATATATGGGGCCCATTATTCTGTAAGGAGTAATATATGGGCCATTACATACTGTATGGAGCATATGAGGCCATTATATACTGAACATAGCATTATATGAGGCCATAATAATGTGTGGAGCATTATATAGGGGGCGCATTATACTAAATGGAGCAATATATGGGGCCTATTATACTATATGAAGGATTATATGGGGCCCATTATATTGTATGGAGAATTATATGGGGCCCATTATTCTGTATGGAGCATTATATGGGGCGTATTATATAGAGACCATTATACTGTATGGCACACTATATAAGGTGATTATATATTATATGGGGCAATATATTGGGCTCATTATACTGAATGGAGCATTATCTGGGGCCATTATAATGCATGGATCACTATATGGAGCCATTGTACACTGTATTGAGCAAAATATGGGGCCCATTATGCACTTTATGGAAAATTATTAGGACCCATTATACTGTATGGAGCATTATATGGGGCTCATTATACTGTATGGAACATTATATGGGGCCATTATATACTTTATGGAGCAATATATGGAACCCATTATACTGAATGGAGCATTATATGGGGCTCATTATACTGTATGGAGCATTATATGGGGGTCATTGTATACTTTATGGAGCAATATATGGGCCCCATTATACTGTATGGAGCAATATATGTGGCCATTACACTGTATTGAGCACTACATGGGGCCATCATTGTGTTTGGAGCAAAATATGAGGTCCATTACACTGTATGGTGCATTATATGGGGCCACTATACTGTGTGAAGCATTATATGGGGTCATTATATTTTGTACGGAGCAATATATGGGGCCATTATATTGTGTGGAGCAATATATCGGGCCATTGTATATTGTACAGAGCAATATATGGGGCCATTATGTACAGTATTGAGCAATATGAGGGACCCATTATAAAGTATGGAGCAATATATGAGGCCATTATACTGTATGGAGCACTATATGGAGCCATAATTCTGTATGGAGCAATATATGGGGCCCATTATACTGTATAGAGCATTATATGGGGCCCAATATACTGTATGGAGCAATATATGGTGCCCATTATTTTGTATGGAGTAATACAGTTATATGAAAAAGTTTGGGCACCCCTATTAATCTTAAGCTTAATGTTTTATAAAAATTGGTATTTTTGCAACAGCTATTTCAGTTTGATATATCTAATAACTATTGAACACAGTAATGTTTCTGCCTTGAAATGAGGTTTATTCTACTAACAGAAAATGTGCAATCTGCATCCAAACAAAATTTGACAGGTGCATAAGTATGGACACCTCACCAGAAAAGTGACATTAATATTTAGTAGATCCTCCTTTTGCAAAAATAACAGCCTCTAGTCGCTTCCCGTAGCTTTTAATGAGTTCCTGGATCCTGGATGAAGGTATTTTTGACCATTCCTCTTTACAAAACAATTCCAGTTCAGTTAAGTTTGATGGTCGCCGAGCATGGACAGCCCTCTTCAAATGATCCCACAGATGTTCAATGATATTCAGGTCTGGGGACTGGGATGGCCATTCCAGAACATTGTAATTGTTCCTCTGCATGAATGCCTGAGTAGATTTGGAGCGGTGTTTTGGATCATTGTCTTGCTGAAAGATCCATCCCCTGCATAACTTCAACTTTGTCCCTGATTCTTGAACATTATTGTCAAGAATCTGCTGATACTGAGTGGAATCCATGCGTCCCTCAACTTTAACAAGATTCCCGGTGCCAGCATTGGCCATGCAGCCCCAAAGCATGATGGAACCTCCACCAAATTTTACTGTGGGTAGCAAGTGTTTTTCTTGGAATGCTGTGTTTTTTTGACGCCATGCATAACGCCTTTTTGTATGACCAAACAACTCAATCTTGGTTTCATCAGTCCACAGGACCTTCTTCCAAAAAGAAATTGGCTTCTCCAAAAGTGCTTTTGCATACCTCAGCCGACTCTGTTTGTGGCGTGCTTGCAGAAACGGCTTCTTTCGCATCACTCTCTCATACTGCTCCTCCTTGTGCAAAGTGCGTTGTATAGTTGACCGATGCACAGTGACACCATCTGCAGCAAGTTGATGCTGCAGCTCTCTGGAGGTGGTCTGAGGATTATCCTTGACTGATCTCACCATTCTTCTTCTCTGCCTTTCTGATGTTTTTCTTGGCCTGCCACTTCTGGCCTTAACAAAAACTGTCCCTGTGTTCTTCCATTTCCTTACTATGTTCCTCACAGTGGAAACTGACAGGTTAAATCTCTGAGACAGCTTTTTGTATCCTTCCCATGAACAACTATGTTGAATAATCTTTGTTTTCAGATCATTTGACAGTTGTTTTGAGGAGCCCATGAAGCCACTCTTCAGAGGAGATTCAAACAGGAGAACAACTTGCAAGTGGCCACTTTAAGTAGCTTTTCTCATGATTGCATACACCTGGCTATGAAGTTCAAAGCTCAATGAGGTTACAAAACCAAAAAAAGTGCTTTAGTAAGTCAGTAAAAAGTAGGTAGGAGTATCTAAAACAAGAAAATGATAAGGGTGCCCATACTTATGCACCTGTCAAATTTAGTTTGAATGCAGATTGCACATGTTCTGCTAGTACAATAAACCTCCTTTCAAGGCAGAAACATTACTGTGTCCAATAGTTATTAGATATATCAAACTGAAATAGCTGTTGCAAAAACACCAACCAATTTTTATCAAACATTAAGCTTAAGATTAATAGGGGTGCACAAACTTTTTCATATAACTGTATATGGGGCCATTATATACTGTATGGAGCAATATATGAAGCCATTATATACTGCATGGAGCATTATATGGACCATTTTTCTGTTTGGGGCATTATATGAGGCCATTACATACTGCATGGAGCATTATATGGGGCCATGATACTGTGTGGAGCATTATATAGGGCCCATTATACTGTATGGAGCATTATATGGGACCCATTATACTGTATGGAGCATTATATGGGGCCCATTATACTGTATGGAGCATTATATGGGGCCCATTATACTGTATGGAGCATTATATGGGGCCATTACATACTATATCGAGCAATATATGGTGGCTATTATACTGTATGTAGAATTATATGGAGTCCATTATACTGTATGGAGCATTGCATGGGGCCATTATATAATATATAGAGCAATGTATGAGGCCCATTATACTATATGGAGGACTATACTGTCCGGCCTAAAATGAAAAGTCTGCAGTCACTCTGAGTGACTGCATACTTTTGAATCCCTATCTACAACCTGTCTCCTTCATACATCTGTGACCTCGTCCCCCCGATACTTACCTGCACGCAACCTCCGATCCTCACAAGATCTCCTTCTCTCCTCCCCTCTTATCTCCTCTTCCCACAATTGCATATAAGATTTCTCCCGCGCATCCCCTACTCTGGAACTCTCTACCATGACACATCAGACTCTCGCCTACAATGGAAACCTTCAAAAAGAACCTGAAGACCTACCTCTTCCGACAAGCCTACAACCTGCAGTAACCACCGATTCCCCAAACCGCTGCACGACCAGCTCTACCCTCGTCTACTGCATCCTCACTCATCCCTTGTAGATTGTGAGCCCTCGCTGGCAGGGTCCTCTCTCCTACTGTACCAGTCGTGACTTGTATTGTCTAAGATTACTGTACTTGTATTTATTATGTATACCCCACCTCACATGTAAAGCGCCATGGAATAAATGGCGTTATAATAATAAATAATAATAACAATAATCCCCCTAGCGCACAAACTGTGCGCTGCAAAGATTTGACAGTTTCTGAGCTATTGTAGAATTTACAATAGATAACACTCATGTAATGTAAGAAGTAAGTGTAATCTTTTGAATTGTACTGTAAGGTTGCGCTTCTGTGTTCGAGCAATAAGCTCCTGGTGCTAAAGCAATGATTGCAAATAAACAACAGCATTGATCTTGATAAGAGAGACATTGCTGGAATCTATTTTAACCTACAGCATGCTGTCTTCAGATAACATGGCAAAAACCTGCTGACAGATTCTATTTATATAGGATTTGCCCTCAAACTAGGTGGCCATAAAAATAAAAATAAAATAGTTATATTTTGTGGCTTTGTTGAGGGTTTTGCATATTATTTTGAAAAAACGTCTCTGCATTATTTTGAGCCTAAGCGAAAAGCAGTTGCAGTAAGAAAGATAAATAAATCCTTCCTTTATATTCTAACCCCTTTCTGACATTAGACATACTATTCCGTCCATGTGACCCAGGCCAAATTGACCATGGATGGAATAGTACATCATCGCGATCAGCCGCGCACACGGGGGGTGCGCGGCCGACCGCGGCCGGATGTCAGCTGATTCTCACACTAAGGGCTCATACTCACTTGAGCTGAAAACGGATGATATTCAGCGATAAAAAATCGGATTCAAATCTGACCAATGTTATTCAATAGGTGACATCTCATTTGCGATTTTTTTCTCAGCCGAAATCGGTGTGAGAAAAAAATCGCAACATGCTGCGATTTGATGCGAATTTGGCATGATAATCGCCAACGCAAGTCAATGGGTGCGAGAAATCATCGCACAGCACTCGCACCATGCGAGTGCAGTCTGATTTATACGCACCAGTCTCCTTTGAAAAGCCGGCAATTCATCCCCTGCTACTGTAAAATCACACTGACAGCTCACTAAACACTAGATACATACACATAGAATGCATAAATATATATATACATGTCATTGTGACACATACATATATATATTTATAGTTCATACACTTCTACATAGTATAATAGCCGTTAATTCAATTACCAGCTTTTGTGAAATCACAGAACCCGACATGAAATGACACATGGTTTACATACAGTTAACCATGTCATTTCATGTATTTTGATATATGGTTTTAACTTACAATTACATGAGTGTATGTGTGCAAAATTGCAGACATGTAGGGGTTAATTAAAGGTGTAAATTCGTTGAAAAAAAAATGCGTGGGCTCCCGCTGTATTTTCTCCACCAGACAGACAAAGCAAGCGAGTGGGGGCAAATAATAATAGCCCAGGGAGGGTGCATTTATTTTGTGCCCCCCCTGGCTACTAACATCTGCCCTCAGACACCCCAGAAAAGGCAAATCTATAATTAGATTAGCCCTTTCTGGCACTTTGCCCGTCTATTCCCATTGCCCTGTAGCGGTGGCGAATGGGTTAATAAGGGGTTAAAGCCACCTTGCAATTGAAAGGTGACTTTAAGCCAGGTTAATAATTGAGGTTATAGCACACCCCAGCGTCGGAATTTCTCCCGGGTTTCTGCTGCCGGTGGTAGCCGAGACAGCAGAGAACATGATTCAGGTCAGTTTTTACTGACCCCAATGTTGCGATCGCTGTTATTAATGGTATATCGGCGACCGCAAAAAATCAGATTTTCCATTTAATTTCTCTCTTCTCTGATGTGATCACACATCAGAGGAGAGAGAAATAGGGTCCCCGATCATCCCCCTAGTACCTCCGTTCTCCTTGCAGGCCCCCTGAAGTTCCACGAGCGGCCGGCTTCTTCTTCTGGAAGAAAATGGCGGGCGCATGCGCAGTGCAACCGCCGAGATCTGACGGCCGGCACCCAGCAACAATAGGAGATTTTTTCCTATTGGTTCATTTTGATCACTGTGATAGACCCTATTTGAATTCATAGGGGACTGCAGAACTGCACTATTGAAAGCAGAGCAGTGTCAAAAGGTAGTTGGTTGGATAGCGGATAATTCTTCCATACACTTAGCTACCACCACCATCACCCTGTCTTCCACATAGTCAAGTCTGAGTAGCTGTGAGTCTGGACTGCATATTCCTCACCCTGATCCTCCTTCCTCCTGACATGCCGAATGCCCGGAAACAACTGATCCCACACTTGGACAATTCGAACAGTTGTTCACTTTTCCATTTATAGCCTCTTGCCCGGTCCACTTGAAGCGGGGAAAAATGAGATTACATGTAGCGATGCCCAAATATTTGAGCAGCCACGTTCATACGAAGGCGATGGTGGGAATGTTTCACAACAGGTGGACGATGATGAGACACAATTGCCAGGAAGTCAGGAGGAGGACCAGGGTGTGGAAGTGGAAGAGGAGGTGGTGGATGATATAGTAACTGACCCAACCTGGCAAGAAGACATGCAGAGCAAGGACAGCAGCACACAGGTGGAGGGAAGCATAGCACCACAACAGGCAGGAAGAAGCACTTTGGTGGCCGCAGACAGAAGGCAAGCAACCGTTCCTCGTAACACCAACAAGACAGAAGTGGGCAGTACATCTGTTAGGTCTTCCCGAGTCTTGTTGTTTTTTGGTGATCAACAGTGTCGAAAGCAGCAGAAAGGTCAAGAATAATGAGCAAAGAGTAGTCACAGTTACGTCTTGCTGTTAAAAAGTCATTGGGCACTTTGATGAGTGCAGTTTCTGTAGAATGTAGAGGGCGGAAGTCTGACTGTAATGGATCTAGAAGAGTGAATGGAGAGTTAGCAGGTAATGCGAGAGTAGACCAGGTGCTCCAAGAGTTTAGAGATGAAGGGGACATTTGAGACTCATCTGTAGTTATTTATGCAGGATGTGTCAAGAGAGAGTTTTTTAATAATGGAGTAATGATAGACTGTTTTAAGGAGTAGGGAATAGGGAATACCAGAAGAGAGGGAGACACTGAAGATTTTTGTTAGGTGAATAGTGACGACTGGAGAGACTGAAGTAGGTGTGAGAGAATGGGGTCAGTAGTGCATGTAGTTGGATGATAAGAAGAGAGGAGCTTGGAGACTCCTTCTTCTGTGACTGCGTCAAATGTGGAGAGTGAGCCAAAGGAGATATAGGGAGGGATGAGAGTCACAGCACTTGGTGGCTGGTAGCTGATTTCCTGATGGATATTTTCTATTTTCTCTGTAAAGTAGGAGGCCAGATCATCAACACAAATGTCTATGATAGGGGCCTGCGTTTTAGGAGTGAAAGGTGTCGAAGAGTTTTTTTGGATTGTTGGATAGTGAGGAGATCAAGGTGATGAAGTAGGTCTGTTTGGCGAGGTGAAGGGCAGAGTTATAGGTTCTTAACATAAATTTGTAGTGGATAAAGTTTTCTGGTGTGCGAGTTTTCCTCAAAGTCGTTAGGCCTCCTAGAGCATTGCTGGAGAAATAGAGTTTGCGATGTGAGCCAGGGCTGTTTTACTGTGTGTTTGGAGGTTCTGAGGGTAAGGGGAAAGGGGCACTACTTGGTCCAGGGTGCTTCTGAGAGTGTCATTGTAGTGGTGTAAAGCTAGGTCAGGACAGGAAAAATATGGAGATTGGGGACAGTGATAAGTGTAGGGCATCTGTAAGTGTATGAGCATGGTGGCTCAGTGGATAGCACTGCAGCCTTGCAGCGCTGGAGTCCTGGGTTTGAGTCCCACCAAGGACAACATCTGCAAGGAGTTTGTATGTTCTCCCCGTGTTTGCATGGGTTTCCTCCGGGTACTCTGGTTTCCTCCCACACTCCATAAAACATACTGATAGGGAATCTAGATAGTGAGCCCCATCGGGGACAGCGACGTTAATGTGTGCAAACTGTAAAGCTCTGCGGAATATGTTAGCGCTATATAAAAATAAAGATTATTAT
Organism: Oophaga sylvatica; assembly: GCA_033576555.1. Taxonomy (NCBI): domain Eukaryota; kingdom Metazoa; phylum Chordata; class Amphibia; order Anura; family Dendrobatidae; genus Oophaga; species Oophaga sylvatica. The sequence continues at coordinate 502,334,510 of JARQOD010000003.1, read as the reverse complement.
TATTAATAGATTGTAGATATCTGAATGTGTGATAGGAATGTGCTGGAAGCATGAAGGATAGAATGTTGTGGTCAGAGAGGGGATAAGATAAGTTATCTAGGTAGGAGATTGAACAGAGCTGGACAAAGAACAGATCAAGGGTGTTACCATCTTTTCATGTCTCAGAGGTTGAAAATTGTCAGAGGCCAAGGGAAGTGGTTAGAGATAGAAGCTGAGATGCAGATAGGGAGGTAGGCTGCTTATGGGGATATTGAAGTCTCCTAGGATAAGGGTTGAAAATTCTGAGGACATGAAGTGCCACAGCCAGGAAGAAAAATGGTGGAGGAACTGGTTGGGTGAGCCTGCGGGATGGTATATGACCGCTACTCTGAGGGAGAGGAGATGGCAGAGCCTGAATATGTTGACCTCAAAAGAAGGGAATGAGAGTGATGGAACTGGGGGAATGATCTGGAAAGTGCATGGGGGGGACAGGAGTAAGCCGACTCCACCACCAAGTCTCTTCGCAGGTCTCGGGAAATGGGAAAAATGTAAGCCACCATGAGAAATAGCAGCAGAGGAGACAATATCAGAATCCTGAAATCAGATTTTGGTGAGGACCAGCAGATTAAGAGAATTGTTCAGAGAATAGTTGTGCAGGTAAGGAAGCTTGTTACATACAGACCATGGATTCCAGAGTGCACAATTAAGAAAGGAAGAATTAGGAGTACAACTAATGTTAATAAGGTTAGCAGATTTTCAATGTAAGGTGGGGGAGGGATTGAATTGGAGGAGAGTGGACTGGAGTGAGGAGAGATATCCCCTGAAGTAAGCAGTAGCAGTAAAAAGAGAAAAAGCAAATGGTTCTTAGATTTGTGGCATGGTTTATTTATTGTGCAATATGTTTGGACAAGATGGACTACGATTATTCAGGAAGGTGAAATGACTATGGGAGCTGTACATGGGAGAGGGAAGGAGAGAGGTTCTGATGTGGATGAGTGATGATGGAAAGGGGTTGGGGCGGTAAATGTGGATGATAACAGCACACAGGAAGATGGACTTAGAAATAAAGCACATAGTTAAAAATGAATAAAAAATGTGGGTTACCTGACTCCTTCCCTGACTAATTGCCATTGAATTAAGTGCCAGTCACTTTGTGACAATGACACTTTGCTTAAGAGGACGCGTGAATACATACCACACAGTGTACACCTTATGATGCATCTAGATTTATAGGGTTGACTAGAGGATCAGGTAAGTTGGATTGTGGGAGTGGGAGGTCAGCTGGTTTAGGATAAGTTAACAACTGGTCAGAATACCAGGGGATGAATAGATGATCAAATTCAACCAACAAACAACTAACACTAGGGGTCCCGTTACACATAACGACTCACTAGC